>JASUUG010000526.1:1245000-1845000 GCA_030449905.1 Luvunga scandens
TTTTACTTCTGTAGAGTTGATTCTGGGGGGCTTTTATGCAATTTACCACCTTAGTAAGGGACTTTTTTTTTTGTTTATGTCACTTTTGGTGATTGTTTTAGCATTTTCATTTCAGTGTAGTGATTCCTAATTCTACAATGAGAGGCAAGTCCACAATTTTAATTTCTCCTTTCCTTATATTGCTGGTTTTATTCTTTAAGGCGAGGAAGTCGTTACTTAACTATGTTTATAAAAGTTTTTGGTTTTCATTGGCAAGTACTTACCTGTAGGGGTGAGGTTTTGTATTACTTGGCCTGTTAAAAGAGAAATGGCTGAAGCAACTTTGAAGCTGCTGGGTGTTTGATGGGTTTTTTTGGCAGCGGCACCAAACGTGAGCCCTTTATTTGTTGTACTTCCGAGGGATATTTGCAAAGTTCTGTAGTTTGCATACTTCTTGGTTTAATGGTTAAAGCACATACTAAAGTCAAAGCCAGCAAGTTGACTGGGAGCATATCCATACTTGAGTGTTTTCTCCCCAATTATTTTTATGCAGTTTTCATGTCTTAAAATTTTATTGAAGTATTTGATAATCGAATACTTAAATGCACATTGGAAGCCATGGCTTCCTGGTTGCTGACTTGCTGTATGATAACTTTCAGGCAGATGTTATAATGGCCTTAGCTGGATCAAATGGGGGATCTTGGTCAACAACCTACTCACCAAAATCTACCGCGCGGCCAGTTGGTGAAAACTTTTCCACCAGTGGGGATCTAGAAGGACGTGTGGCCGCAGCTTCACCGCAGGAATTTCGTGGAAGGTTATCTGTAATAGGTAACACCAGTCATGGAACTAGCTCGAATGATCGAATTTTGACTCCCACAGGTAGTTCATCTTCTATAATGCCTCATTTTGATTTAAGGACTTTGGCTACATAACCTCCAGCCGAAATTAATTAGTAATATGTAGGTTGTAAAGGCGGCGGCGGCGTTGTAGCTAAGGATACAAGAAACCCAAACCAAGCAGCAGAGCCTAGTAATGAAGACAAAAGATAGATGTAGAATGACAGGGAGTTTTTGAAAAGCTTCAAATTTATCGTCTTTTTTTGGAAGAACAAGCTCTTTTCTCTGTTGTCATTTATGCTTCAACTTTTTAGTTTTTCTTTTTCTTTTTGGGAGGTAAAGAGAAAGGAGGAGGGAATATTCCATTTTCCATCTTGTTTACAGAGGAACCGCCCAATTAAGCTGTTAAAATTTATCATTAAATGCAGATGTTTCTGAACAGGATTATCTATATTGTGCTCCTTTACCATTCGATTGCCGTAATTAGCTTAAAATTATTTTTTACCCCACATGTCAATTGAGGCATTTGCACCGTTGCCTTGTGTATTTTGCAGTTGGCTCTATTTTGGAACTAAATTTAGCCCATAAATGGAGTTAAATCGTATTGATATCAATAAAATAATTGTTTGATCAATTTTTCTGTTGATTCATTCCATAATTTTATAAAGGGTTTACTTGTCCATCCCGTATTAAATATTTCTTAGTTTTCAAAAAATTAAAAAAAAAAATCTTATTTATCAATGAAAGCCTTAGGAGCGTATTACATTACCAAACTGGTCCGGCCCAAGTAGTTTACGCAGGTACGCATTAGGCCCTCCGACAAGTGGAACAACAGTAGCTGTAAAAAACAGGTCGGTTTTGATGGATAACGAATTGGATCACACTTGGGTGGGTTTTTATTTTCTTAGGGAACGTTAACAGTACCCTTTTAACTTGAATCGCTAGCGATAACATGAACGCAAACGCCTGATGCCACCTCACTTCATCCATTTCCGTCAATTAGCAGCCGTTAGACTGCGGCATCCTTGTCTCCGTCATCGCCACCACCGCCGCTCCTGTAAGATCAATTTTATTCTCATTTCTGTTAAAAGTTGCGATTTTTTACTTTGTTTTGAGCTTGTTCATATATTGTTATTAATAAGGCTTAATGGAGTCATCGCATCTGATTTTTTTTTTTTGGGGGGGGGGGGTTGTTGGGAATGGGATTCTGTCGATTTGCAGGCTATGGTGTACCGTTTTGATGGTAATTGTACTTGTTATGATAATGTTTGGTAAATTATCGACTCGATTATTGAACATATGCGTTTGTACTTTTTGTAAGGCCAATAGATTGGAGAAAGCCGAAGCTGTTATTATTGACGGAATTAGATTGGGAGTATTGCCTGATGTAGTAACTTATAATATGCTCATTGATGGGTATTGTCAATTTATAAGCTTTGACGCCGGTTATACCATTCTAAACAGAATGAGAGAAGCTGGGATAAGCCCTGATGTTGTTACTTATAATTCTTTGATTGCTGGTGCTACTAGAAACTCTTTATTATCGTGTTCGTTGGATTTGCTTGACGAAATGCTTGAAATGGGTATACTTCCTGATGTATGGAGTTACAATTCTCTAATGCATTGTTTATTTAAGTTAGGAAAACCTGATGAAGCCAATAGGGTGTTTCAGGATATGATTTGCGGTGATTTGACTCCTTGTACAGCTACATTTAACATCATGTTGAATGGTCTTTGCAAGAATAGGTATACGGATAATGCCCTTATGATGTTTAGGGGCTTACAAAGACATGGGTTTGTTCCTGAGTTAGTTACATATAATATTCTAATTAACGGGCTTTGCAAGGCTGGTAGATTGCGGACAGCGAGGTGGATTCTAAAAGAGCTTGGGGATTCGGGTCATGCTCCAAATGCTATTACATACACTACAGTTATGAAATGCTGCTTCAGAAACAGGAAGTATAAACTGGGACTTGAGATATTATCAGAAATGAAAAGAAAAGGGTATACATTTGATGGTTTTGGTTACTGTACCGTCATTGCTGCATTTGTTAAGATTGGTAGGTTAAAAGAGGCTACTGATTACATGGAGCAGATGGTGGCAGATGGTATCCAGCTTGATATTGTGTCTTACAACACACTTATTAATTTATATTGTAAAGACGGTAAACTGGAAGCTGCCTATTTGTTGTTGGATGAGATCGAGAAACAAGGGTTTGAATGCGATAAGTATACCCACACAATTATGATAGATGGACTGTGCAAGGCAGGTAATATCAAGGGGGCACGGTTGCATTTAGAGTACATGAATAAGATTGGCTTTGACTCAAACTTGGAAGCTTACAACTGTATTGTTGATAGGTTGGGTAAAGATGGTAAGATAGATCATGCAATTAATGTTTTTGAATTGATGGAGGTA
The DNA here is from genome assembly GCA_030449905.1 of Luvunga scandens. Lineage (NCBI taxonomy): Eukaryota > Viridiplantae > Streptophyta > Magnoliopsida > Sapindales > Rutaceae > Luvunga > Luvunga scandens. The sequence continues at coordinate 1,248,238 of JASUUG010000526.1, forward strand.
AAGGATTCATTTACCTACTCTTCCATGGTGCACAACCTTTGCAAGGCCAAAAGGCTCCGCTCTGCATCCAAGCTCCTACTATCTTGTTTAAGAAGTGGCATGAGAATTCTGAAGTCTGCTCAAAAAGCTGTTGTTGATGGTCTTCGCCATTCAGGTTGTAGAAGAGAAGCGAAGAAGATTCAGTCTAAAATCCGTATGGCCAAAATATCTCATTAGTTGGATGGTTTTGGGAATACTTGCTGAAATTTTGTGGGGTTGAGAGGCTGCATTTGAGTTCTAGAATAAAATAAGTCTTGAAAGGTAACAGACTATTAGCATTTGTATTACATATATCCTTTTGAGACACTTCTTTTTCTCTCTTATTGGTTATAGTAAAAAAATTTGAATCAGAACATCTTTTTTTTGGGTGGGTGTCAGGTTAATATTACTGAATTTTGTGTAAACGAATCTCAAAAAGTATTTGAATGCTTCTAAGAGGGAATTTTTCCAGAGCTCCTATTTCATGTGAGTATAGTCTGATCCCAAAACGTTGTTAAAATTTTTGTCCTGCTATGAAGCAAAACATTTATGTTAAGTAATGGTGATTTTTCTATGTGATTATCTGTTTTTTTCTTTTTTTTAACATTTTGCAGTCTGTCATGCGGGCTCGTGGCTTGATCAAATATCAAATTTGAGCAAACATGCTAATACATGAAAGCTTAAAAGCTCCACTTTTTTGTGCATCTATGATTTGGTCTATGTTGATGGTGGGCCATTGAATACAAAATTTAGTAGCTTAGGGCTGATATGGAGAAAGAGCTTAAATTTGTAACGCAATTTGCAGTTTCGGTGATTTATTTTTGTTTCTTTGAGATATTATTGATTACAGAATATCTTTACTCATTGACAATTTACTTCTTTTTGTTCCATGGCAACATATTTAGAACACATTATCATTCTAATGAGTCTTCTCAATGTTACTATAGGTTGAAATGATTCTGGGGTTGATATTGCTTACCGAAGTTAATTTGTTAGCCGACTCTTCAAGTTGAGGAATGCTAGAGTGGACATAAAATTGAAGGACAGATAGCATCGCTCTGTTCGGTGTATTCTTTTCATTTTGTTTACCTCTTCTGATTGATGAGTTTTTTATCACCTTATTCGTATGTCGTTCTTCAACGGGATTGAATTGGGTGTTATAGAAATTATTGACTAATTTATATCCGTCGACTCTCACAGTTCATTTTTCTTTTCCATGAGCTTTATTTTTCATAAAGAATACACAGTATTCCTCCCGGGAAACGATTGCAAAATTTTAATGTAATGAGCTTTAAAGTCGAGATTATCACAATGCTGCATCTGTTGGAATAAGATAAGTTGTGTGTATTTTCTACAAGCTTCTTGTTTTCAAGGCCTAATTCAAGATGGAGACAACTCCGGCCCAAATAACAAAACCTCAAAAGAACTCTTGTTTCAATTGGGAAATTTCTACATCAAATTGAGAAGTCCGTCACCGTGATCGGGCCACTTGGACTAGTGCAACATTAAAGACGAAACAACAAAAATAAAAAAATAAAAAAAAAATAGTGTCCCCAGCCTTAGTTACTCGTCTCGAATTGCATGGCAGAACTGGAGTAGCTGATGCTTGAGGAGGAAACATCGAAAAATGAACAATGAATAGGGCCCCGAAAATTAACGTTACAATGATCGCTGGCACTGCTGCTCTCTCCCTCCCCCTCTGTCTCTTCCGTGAATCCAAAATTTCCCAAACTTGTTGTATTTGCATGACCAAACCCTAAAGAAAATTTATTGTCAACGTCACCCTCCTGTCTCCCAAAATCACTGCTACTGCCACCAACACGACCACCACTACTAGGCCTAACTGCAGCATTACTAAAAGGAGATTCAAAAGCTTCTTGATTGTAGGAGAGTTGGTCAGTGAACATAGGAAGAGGCAGTAATGGATGGTGGTAATAACACTCATTCATCATCATGTTATGATAATAGTTACGGTCTCTAATTATTGTATCATCATGATCTCCGCCATTATTATGATCGATCACCATTGTATTTCTTTTTGTTATGATGCATGTATGTCATGTTTGGTCTCTGAATTTGTTTGGAACATATTTTCTTCATCACCGTTTGTTTAGTTGAGGTAAACAACATCAAATAATATGAATAAGTTTCATTTTTGTTTTCCCTGGCTCTTAGTGGCAGTGGAACCAGAGTCTTCAAAACCTTTTTGTTTCTGAATGCATGTAGGGTGGATTGGGCTGGGTGGATTAAAATGTTTGTTAATTTTTGAAAATCAAGTAACGTTGGTTGGATTAGAGTACATCAAATTATATGTTCTTTCATCATTTTGTCGGTGTTCTTCTGGTGTGTTAAATATTTTGCACCATTATTCATGACTTTCTCTGCAGCCTTGTTATTCACTTCGTACCTTTATGGACATTCTGCTTCTGTTATGTCTCTGGATTTCCACCCAAATAAAGATGATCTCATCTGCTCTTGTGATGGGGATGGTGAAATACGCTATTGGAGCATTAACAATGGTAGCTGCACAAGAGTTTTCAAGGTAGAAAGCTTTTGTTGTTGGTGTGTGAATACAATGAATAGGCCTTGTTTTTGGGATAAATTGGATGTAGTTGATATCCAAATCTCAAATAGCTTGTTTATAAATACTGACATTCTTTGTGGATTAGGGTGGTACGGCTCAGATGAGATTCCAACCCCATCTTGGAAGGTACCTTGCCGCAGCTGCAGAGAATGTTGTCTCTATACTGGATGCGGAGACTCAAGCCTGTTGTCTTTCATTGCAGGTGAGTTGACATTTAGTCATTTACTGAGATCCCTGAAACATAATTATGTGCTTGTGTTCTTTTTGAGCATCCTTGCATTGAAGATTCTTTCTATTAACTTGTAAATGTTCGATTTTATTCACTGTGTTCTCCATCTACTGATTGTTGTTGACTATTGCATGTGTAATTACAGGGACATACTAAACCAATCCATTCTGTGTGTTGGGATCCTTCTGGTGAGTTTCTAGCATCTGTCAGTGAGGACTCTGTAAGAGTTTGGACAGTTGGATCTGGAAGTGAAGGGGAATGTGTTCATGAGTTGAGCTGTAATGGCAATAAGTTCCACTCCTGCGTTTTCCATCCTACGTATCCATCATTGCTGGTGATCGGCTGTTATCAGGTAAGTTACCCGTATTGTTGTTCCATATTGTCAATATTTGATGATCATGTTGTCAGTTCAGGATCTTTATCTAACCTGCAATTGTGGATACTCTTGCAGTCTTTGGAACTATGGAACATGAGTGAGAATAAGACCATGACTCTGACAGCTCACGAAGGACTGATTGCTGCCTTGGCTGTATCAACAGTGACAGGATATGTTGCGTCAGCCAGTCATGATAAGTTCGTCAAGCTATGGAAGTAAAACAAGCTTGTATCCCAATGTGACTGTTCTGTTCGTGTACCACTGCAACTAGCTTTTTCCTTCTTTCTAATCAGTTTCTATTTCATGCTTGTAGTTGTGTATTTTTTGGTTGCCCGATCCCAGTTTGTGCTCTTAATTCACTTTTAAGATTTCAGCTCCCCCTGTAACCCCTTAGTCACTAACCTTGTATGCTGTTGTATTCCTCTTGTATGACAATGTACTGTCGACTTGGAAACTTCTGATGAAGCCACATGGACATGTTTGCAAAACGTTTGTACTCAGTATGAAGGATTTTTTATGTGCCCTGTCGCTGTCGCTGTTGCATGATGTCTTGAATGTGAATGATATTAAAGCCTGAGGCCACTACGAAGCTCCTGTTTCATTTATGACTTGAAAGAATGTTGAAAGTTGAAAGTTGAAACTGTGTGCTGACGTGAGTGAGAACAAAGCCACTTAGTGGATGTCGGCGCTTCGATTAGATTAGATTAGAGGGAAAGATATAAAATTTTAGAAGTGACAAGACAGTTTATTCACCGTGAAAGCTTTAAAATAAAAGTGAAAGAACACGGATCATGATAATTTAATAAAGGATACTAATTAGTTTAATATGTTTTTTAACTTGTATTTTAATATAGCATAACACTTCAGGGTGTGTGTGTTTTCGGTCTCCTTTTTCTTTTAATGAGTGAAATATTTTGTGTGCTTTTAGTTATTAAAAGATGAGCATATTAATAGATAGTAATGAATATTTGAATTATTTGTCTTTAAAGATGCTCATAAATTGCCATTTAATATAAAATTTATCTTAAATTTTTAACCATATACAATTACAACTAAAGTTTTCAGCTTCCGCTCGAGATCTTAATTGTACAAGCCTCACGCCTTGATCGTATCCTCGTGCACATCGCTGTTTTCGCACAGATTGAGCCACATTTAGCTAATTAATCTTTTCACGCGGCATAAAGCATTCACCAAAAACACATTGCGGTCTGCGATTCAACGTTAAATCACGACCAACAATAAAAAGGAATGTCTAAGCATTAGCCTTTATTGGCTTATTTCTTCTGACTTCTGAGTCATAAAATCCGATAGGCCAATAAAGAAAAAATTCCTACTCTTGATATTGATTTTGCAAGCACTTTTGGTCCACATGATAACTATGCTAGCTAATTTTTGTTGGGTTCTTTTCACACACATGTCATATTGCATCAGCGATGCCAATTGACCAATCTCAAATCTGCTAACCAAGGACCACCAAAAATTTTCCCAACCCTATGTATCATTCCCGTAGTAAAAAAAAAAAAAATTCTTTTACAAACCAAATAAATGAAACTAGGTTTCATTTTCCTTCTCTTTGCATTGAACTGTTACAAGCAGCTAGTTTGGTTGTTGCCATGGCTAAATCGTGAATCAAATATGGGGCTTGATCAAATTGGAAAGAATCAAACTGAGAAGAGTTGCCAAGATGCTTTAATTTTTCATCTTTCTTGGTTTCTTCATTGAATCATTCATGTTCAAAAGTAATTTCAAAAAAAGATTTATTTCTGCAATCATCTACAAATGTAGGGATCATAATCACATGGTGGGCTGGAACCAACTCATAAAGAAATTAATCCATTGTACCGAATTAAGATAGCTATATTATATACTAGCGTTTGATTGTGCGCATTATACCATTTGGGTCGCCGACTTTGCTATTTCTATCAGAGCAATTCTTGGTGCATGTCCCGTCTGAATTTAATTTGTTCATTTGTAACGCAATCGCTGATGATGCTACTACATAGATTCACAGATTCATAAATTCATTCATTGTCAATACCTTTCCGCATCCGAACAAAAACGTTACATTCTGTAAATAAATAAGCTCAGCTCCCTAAATGGACATCCCATTTGTACTTGCTTAAGATTAAGAAGTCTATCCAAGTTGGTAATGTATGTGTGCGTGTATATGAATATATGAGTCCCTTTTTGTGGTGTGCTTAAGTTAAAAGATGACCGCAAGCCATGATTTTACTAATTCATTATGGTATGTTCTTACTTGTTTGGTTGGTAAAACAATGTCCTGTAATGTTAACATTTCTATGTTCTTAATAAAACAAGCGAGCTAGTGCTATTTTTTTTTTAATTATTATTAAAAATTCTTGTTGGGTATGTGAGAGTTCTGAAGTTTCAACTCGGTTTGCATGGATGATGAAGAAATTTGTCTTCGTCATGCAATGCTTAAAAAAAAAGTTTTTAAAACATACTTAAAAGATATAAAATTAGTAGCTTTTAGTCAAGTGGTGAATCTATGCTCTCACAACCATGAGAGCATGAGTTATGAGTCCCCATGGACTCAACTCCCAATTAAGCATGATTGTAGAATAAACTTATAAAAGTCTCTCTCCCTTGCGCAATGCAAGTGGAATAGATACATCCCTCATATGCGAGGGTTAATTACATCCCTCCTCTGCGAGGTCATAAAATATTATGTACTTCATCTGTTTAAAATATTTCTGAATTTCAGTGGAGAAAAGCCACTAGAAAATGTTTGTGCGGATCACAGCTCTAGAAAATGCTCGGGGCTCATGATGTAAAAAGTGTTTCGATAAATAGCCTTCCTCGCGGGTAGTGCTACTTTAATTTCTAGATATTATTCTGTATTTTGTATCTGCATGTGAATGAATTAACTGAAAAATATTATTTCAAATATAAATAAAAGAAAGTCACTTAATCGAATTTAGTAATTAGTTGTCACTAAGTTTTAGGTATTATTCCAAATTGATTTCAGTTTAGTCATTACTTCCATAATCAAGATTAGTTGCATCGGTATAAATTGATTAATATGTTTGCCAAAAAAAAAGAGTCTCTCGGTAAGGGTTCAAATTTTTATTTGGTTACAATTGGCGAAATAGAAATGAAAACTAAATGAGCGAGAGTGTCAACTGTACATGAGGTGGAAAGTCAATCTATTTAATTAAAATCCAATAATTTTTTTATTATCCCTTACATATAAATAATATAAATTTGACAGCGGATAAGTTTCATGCGATATCATGTCACAATTAAATTAAATATTAATTAATAATATCAATAAATAATTACCAGTAAATCATTTGAAAATATAGAATTTTGTATAAAATAAAAGAAATTAAAGTTGAAATAACTACGTGGCTTTTTTCATACTTTTACCTCATAAGTTAAAATAATCAAATTAAATTTAAGTTAGATATACCCTAGTTGTCTATTAATCTTCTGTAAGAGATATTTTAGTGGTCTATTAAGTGTATATTGGAGAGATACCTTAGTGCTCAGACATGGTCATATATGAGACCTATGTCACCAAAAGAAAAAAAGGATTTAATTGGCTATTTAATTATTATTTCGAGGTGGAGTTTACAGGAAAATATCACCTTCGATATTAAAATCTGTTCACCCATCAATCAGCAGGCCTTTTGGGCCTTAATTTCATTTCCAGTGAAATGTGCGTAGCTCCAAATTAAGATGGGTGTTACGCTTATTTAAACTCATTTGGGATTGGAATTAAAATTTAATAAACTATTTATTTTATAATTTTTGATAAAATAATATTTAATAAATTTTATAAAATCTAATTATTTTATATTTTTTTATATAAGTTTTTAAAAGCAGGTAAGAAATCTCTCTTCATAGCTCATCTTATTAAATAAGCCACCATATTTTTTTAAAGTTTTTATTATAATCTTAATATTTTAATAAAAAATAATTATGTCTTATTTTTCTATACATCTAATGTATAGAAAATTAGACATCGTATTACCATCACAATTACTGTATGTTTTCTCCCATATCAAAGTTTTAATGCAGTAAGTTTATTTTTTTTATATTTTACTTTTATTTTCTATTATAAGATTCAATAAGATTTGCATATGATTACATTAATTTTCTTTAAAATAAAAAATAATTTCACATGAAAATCAACAATGAATTTTAAAATTAATTTCATAACTATGGCTTTTAACGTTCAATCTATTTATATTTTTTCTATAGTAATGGTATTTATTGCAACAAGTTTAATATTAATGTAATGCATATTACTTTTTTATTTTATGTGGATTACATATAAATTTTTATCATATAATAAAAATGTGAAACATTATTAAACATATTCCAAAAAAATAAAAGGTAATTTAAATTTATGTCAATTTTGGTCATTATATAATAAACAACACTTTCATAATAAAATTTACTAAATGCACAATGCTTTTTTAATTCATAATAATTATAACAATATAGTTTACCAAACACCAAGTTACTTTTTTATTTAATAGCTTATTTTATCTGCATAATAAAAGAGGCTTAATTAATCAACCACTGCAATCCCAAACTACCCCTTAGTTGGGATAGTTAGTTTATATCCCAATTGATGTGTTACTAATAAAATTTCACTATTTCAAATATAAATGATAAGTTCTAATGGTTATCTATCACTTGAACCAATCAGATATATCATTTGCCACATCACTTGAGATACAAACTAAGTATCCCAACTAAATAAATATAGTATTATTAGCAAATTAAGCCCATCAATAATAAACTTTCGTTATGTGAATTATATGAATAAGAATTAATTTTTTTGTTTAATTTTACCAAATCCTTCATAAACATGCTTTCAAAGGGGGAAAAAAATCTTCATCAACATAACGTATTAACATCCTTTAGATAGTTCACAAAAAGAGACAAAATGATGAGTACCAAAAGAACTTTTGCTTTGTCATTTTATTATAAACTTCTTAACGATTAAAATAATATATCTGAAGGAGGCATCAAGCATTTTATATTCTGTTGACTCATTTCAATTTTTAAAAGGGTCAAGTGGGTAGTTGGCCGATTATTTCATTTTTTTTTAAGGTAAAAATGGAGATTAAAAAAAGGTTTAAACTTTATAATAGTATGAGCAATAATGTCTATATAAGCTAAACTAAAATATGTGGTATAGATCTTTGTTGACTGTTATTCATATTGTATATACCTTAATCTCATCATGATGATTATTCATAATTCTTCCAAATTCTAAGCAGAAAAAAGTGCTACTTTTTAAAAGTCTAGGTTTTGATTTTATCCATTCTTCCTTTGAATTTGAAGCTCAAATTTCGGAATACTCATCATGAATTACTTGGAATTTTCCTCATATTATCCATATGATCTTTGTAAGCTCTTCGGTCAGAAAATAAGCGTGAAATTACAGGTTCTTTTTTGTGCACCTCAAAGGCTATAATACGAGCATCAAGGAGTTTATAAGAGTTTAAATCATTATAATTATAATAATTATAATATAACTCGAAAATCTGCATTAAATAAAAGTGAGATCTATCCTCATACATATTAATATACATAATTTTTTTTTTATCATAAGACCTCAGAATTCACCATATAATGAAAAGAGGGGTATTTTATTATCCGAATGGGCGAGCATAGGCATATGTGTGGCATGGATAATCAAAATACAGCCTTTTTCTTTTTCTTCTTTTTTTTGAAATACGGCCTACTTAGTCGTAGCAAACTGCAGAAGGCTTTCTCACTACATCACTTTTTTTCCCACAATTCAAAGCCACAGCACGAGAGGTCGCCATGGATATCTGTCGGCAGACAAAAAGGAGGCAGGTATAGCATGAAAACATGCAACATCTAATTTATAACTTGGTCAATTTCAATTGGCAACAACCATTTTTGAACTTTTTATTTTTCGATTGCCCGTCCATTACGCAAAGACTGAGATATCAAATGTGAATATAAATAAAGTCAATAAAATTGAATCCACAATTGAGCACATGGGATCCTGTTCCCTAGTTGTTATAACCCACATGAAGCATTCCAACTTCTCCAATGATAATTTGCTATTATATTTGGCTGTATCACTACATAATACAATATACTGCGATAGCAATATATATTGGTTTGGCTGTACAAATCATAAAAGTAGTTATAACCAAAATGAAGAAATACAAAGTTTTTAAATTTTTGTCCACATTTAGCTAATAACAGATCATCACTTCAGTTGCCTGTCGTCCAAAATTTCCTGCTCGTGCACAAATTAAAAAAATTCCAAATTGCCTACAAAAAAGCTACAGAAAAAAGAAATTAAGACCGAGCCCTTGTCATTACTGTACATAAAAATTAAAAAGAAACTGTTTTGAGTCATTGAGATGCCACAACTTTCTTCCAGTTTTGTTCCATCTTTTGTCTCATTCAACCACATAATTAATATTATTCACGTCACTCCAAATTTCACAAACAGACACCATATTGTCCAACAGCCACCCTCAATCCAACTGTATCATCATCATAACCTAATCCCATTTCTTTAATTTCTTAGCTCCCTAATATTTTACTTAATTATATATATAGCCTAATCAACTAATACACTCACTCAACAAACCCTAATTTTTTTTTCTCTCTTTATACTTTACATTAATATGAGTACCACTACAACTCTCTCTGAAGCTTATAGAGACCATCCTCTTCATCTTCATCATATCATCCCAATAGACTTCAACTCTGTTCGCTCCTTGCCCGAATCGCATAAGTGGCCTAATTCCGGTGATCTCTACGATAACAAGTTATCGGTACCCGTTATCGACCTTAGAGACCCTAGAGTAGCACAACTAATAGGTCATGCATGTGAGAAATGGGGTGTGTTTCAGCTTATTTACCATGGCATTCCATTGAATCTTTTGAAGGATGCCGAGTCTGAGGCTCGGCGTCTGTTCTCTCTGCCATCGAGACAGAAGTTGAAGGCCTTACGTGCTCCCGCTGGGGCTACTGGTTATGGAATTGCTCGGATTACTCCATTTTTTGATAAGTATATGTGGCATGAAGGCTTCACGATCATGGGTAGTTCCATACATGATCACGCTAGGCAACTTTGGCCTCATAATCAAGCAAAGTTTTGGTAAGTCGTGCATGCACATACATGCACGTTGACAATTTCAATAACGGAAAAGCTAAAAAGATAAATTGAAGCTACTCATGAATGATGCACATATGTGTACTTATCGTTTTCTTTTGAAGCAGATTTTCTTTTCACGCATTAAAGTTTTATACCTCGTTTTGTGGCTACGGGTAACAAGCTCAAGCCTGTATTTACAAAATGCGGACCTTCGCTCCTTCGAATTATTATACTATTTTGACTTGTCCATAATTTGCTGCGCATGCGTTTGAGGGTATATATATATATATATATATTTCTTTTCTTCGGCGAATTGATTTCTTTTGGTCGTCTGTACTAATCTTTTTGTTTAATATTGTTGTTGAGCTTTTATCTATTACCTTGAGCATTTTCGAAAAGCGGTTTCCTTGTAGTTAAAATATGGCTTTTTGTTGATATTGATAGTGACGTCATGGAAACTTATCAGAAGAAAATGAGCATTCTAGCTGATCAACTCAAACAACTCATTTTTAAATCACTGGACATATCAGAAGAACAAGAAGAGGAAATGAACTGGGTTGGTTCAAGCTCTGCTTTACAACTGAACTCTTACCCTTCGTGCCCAGAGCCAAATCGAGCAGTGGGTCTAGCTCCACACACAGACACATCCCTAATAACAATTCTTCACCAAAGTGCCATAGCAGGGCTTCAAATTTTCAAGCAAGAAGTTGGATGGGTCCCAGTGACGCCTGTTGATGGTGCCCTAGTTGTGAACATTGGTGATCTTTTCCATATTCTATCAAATGCTCGGTTCCCTAATGTTCTTCATCGTGTGTCGGTGAATCAAAAGTGGCAAAGGCTATCACTTGCTTACTTTTACAACCCGCCCACTGATTCTATTGTTGTTCCTATTGTTAAATCAGGTCAAGTTGCTAGGTATCGGCCTGTGACCGTGAAGGAGTTCATTAGCTTGAAGGCTAAGAGCCCTGAAAAAGCACTTTCTTGTATCAAAACTTAATATGGATAAGGATCCTCTCTTTGTTTTCTTTTTTTTTTTTCCTTTCCTGATTTCGTCTTGTTATTAAATAAGTTGTTAACATTAAGTTTTAAATTTTGATCTTGACAATCAAACAAACTTTTTATTTTATTTTATTTTATTTATAATTAAGCCGATTTTTTTAATTACATGTAAAAACAAGGAAAAATTATGAGAGGAAAAAAGAAGAAGATCCTAGTTCATTTAATATATGATAATCATCTATTCCCAATTGAGAGAAACAAATTTTCTTAAGCATGTTATGCATGTTCCTTTGCTTAAGGGTATGACTGAGTAGCTTTCTAGTAGCTTTACTTGGCTAGCTACCTAGATTTAAATTTCAGGAAGGTAAGAGACTAAAAAATGAATTAAATTTTGTCCACCCTTTACATTGAAAAAAAAAAGAAGTTAATTTGCATACAAATTAATACAATGTTATCATTTACTATGCCTATGGTAGCTTTGGATTAATTTTCTTTAGTAAAAAAGATTTAACTATACCCTCGTTATTTAACGCTTCGTGTATGGTTTTGAAGTGTTATAAATTATAAAAATTGGATAGAACTAAATATGTTCCCTGCTAGTCTGTAGGTGGAAGGTAAAAGTGTAAGTTATTCGATAATAAAATGTAAATATTATAGACATTGATTGTGCAACCCGTTCTAGTAATTGAAAAGAAAAAAAGCATGTCCATAAAAAAAGAAAAAAGAAAAAGAAAAAAGGATGAGATTAGAAAGACGGGCTCACTTGTTGTCATGACAGACGTCAGATAAGAGAGGACAAAAACAAGATGATTGTCTTGATTTATTGCTGTGATTTATGATAATTGATCAGCACTCAGGTCAAAGCGCTAGAGCGCACACAACTACGTGTCGTCCTTTGATTGGATTTCGTCTACCACTCGCTGTGCCAGCTCACATGATATGGGTGGCTGGAGATGATACAGACAAAAAAGTTACGTACATTAGTTGCAATTTGATAGATTTGGAAGTACTACAGAATCTTGAAAATTTCCCTGGTTTCGTGCAAATTTTAGCACGTAGAACCCGCCACACAGTTGTGTCACTGTTTATCTCGGTAAAGGCGTTTCCACCCTCCTCTTCATAAAATTACACCCCAATTTGAAATCCATCCAAATAATGCCAAATTTATCCTCAGAACGACGAGTTTCTTCCTTATTTTACACATTCAGGTGTTTGTTTCCAAGTCTGAAAAAGAGGCAACGCATCCATGCAAACGAAAGTTTCCAGCGGACCAAAATAAGCTTTTTATGAAACTTGATTAATTGGGTGGCTCTGGTTCCAACCGTGAACGAACTAAAAGAGGAGATGTCCAAAATGCAACGATGGATCGGCGAAGGGATCCGAGCAGATTTCGATTAGTTAAAGAAATAGTTCAAAAGACGGCCGAAACATGGATGGATAGAAGTTGAGTACAGGAGAACTTTTTAATGAACGCAAAGAAGAATCATATCCCATACGGTCCGCCCGCATCCATAGATTCCAATTTTCGGCTTCAATTTCCATATGTTATAGTTGATTTTATGGATCAAATAGTTTTCCTGGATGCATGCTAATGAATTTTTGTAGACTTGAAATTCATATACGGACGCCAATTCGGTGAAGGAATTTCAGTAACCTTGTAATTCAAGAAAGAATGATACAGTTATTTGAGGTTAAATTGTAATTGCAACAAAAAATTAAAAGAATGGGGCGTTACCACACAAAAAGTAGGGGGAATTATGTAGTTACAACAAAAAATTGGAAAAAAAAAAAAAGGATTTAATTATCATCCCCTTATGGGTAAAATTTCGGAGGGATCCCTTGAGTTTATCAAAATGATACAAAGATGACAAAAATGACAAGTCCAGCATTTAACCCCCTTAGATCTCAAAGAATACAACAGCACCCACGTTTTAAAATCTCATGTGCAGAAATATGAAAGCATGTGGATCCGAAATCCAATCATTATGTGAGCACCTTAAATAACTTTTTAAGCCACAACAGAGACCTTTCTGTACTTTATCAAATATGGTGGCCCAAGAGAGGAAGCTTTAATTAGGAGTGTGATATGTGTATGCAAACGAAAATGCCAGCATTGCTTCATTATCTGAGGAGAAAAGTGAAGAATCATACTTGATATTCAAATACAAGATATGGTTTCTTTCCTCAATAATGACAAGAGATCCTCCAAGGAATAAGACGAGCATCGTTGTCGAAATACTACGTTGAACAACGAAATCCAGCTTTGTTTATTATTTAAATTTTGAGTAAGCAGTGATCACATGACATTTTGATTCATGACAACTATACAAATGAAGACAAAAGAACATTAAACTCAAGGAAAAGCTAAAAAATATGCTAAAAAATGAAAAAGAAAGGGAATATTTTCATACACAGCAATTTCCAAGGTCAATGATCGCTCCCTGATTCAACAGGTACACAATGGACACGAGGCAATGGTGATGCTCATGCATCTTACTCCACATGGGACAGTAGTGTTTCTAAACAGAGCTTTGGCTCCGAAGTCTCTCATTCTTTGCACACTGTTCCTGAAAATTGCACAGCGTCAATTTTTAGAGTCAGAAAGTTGATATCAACCAGGAATAATGGGAACATTCAAGCCAGTTTTTCAATCAACAATGTTTGATTTCTATGATTAAGTGACTAATTTACATTAACAATTTTTTTTTCATTTTTTATATGTCCCAGAAATTGCTCAATGTATCTTATCAGGATCAGTTTGCCAAGAGCCTCCTTCAAATCCATAACAGTTGAAAATAATCTTTGATTCTGAATCTTGATAGACTAGGCTCTGTTTTTGTCACTATAAATAAACTCATTAGAAATTAGTTTACAATCATGTTTGCAGCAATTACCTGAAAGGCTTTTAAAAGAGAACGGCAACGTCTCTGCTCAGCGATAGCTGCAGCATACCTCTCTCTAATCACATCACAAGTCTTCTGCTCTGCTCTCAATCCAACCTGTACCTTCTCCAGCTTCTGTACAATGGATGAAAACGTTATTACCCCAACAATAATCCAAAAGGCACCTTATAAGAAGGCATGGACAGAAATTTAAGAGAAAATGAAGTAAACCAACTATTTTGAGCCAGTCAATTATGCTCTATGGGTAAAAAATAAGAAAACAGAAATAAAATGCTGTAGTTCCCTGGAATCTTCGATGCAGAAAGGGAGATAGGGGAATGACACATCTCTGTTTTTCCCAGCCGGAAAAGAGAATGATATTTATACATAATTTAAGTTTTACAGAGCTTAGTAAGAAAGAAATTGAATAATATTCCTTATCCTCAATTCATATATAAGAAAAGGTGAAAACTACCTGTTGGCTGCCCTTTGCAATTTTCTCCATGGAATCAATTAGCTTCATGCGACCAGCAGTGCTGATTATGGCATCTTGAAACTACATAAATTAGATGTAAAACATGTCAGAAGAGGCAAGAATTATTGCTCACAGACTAAATTGTAAAAAATTTGACAGATTCAATAAATTATTTAAGATGGCATCAACTAGTTACTAATGGCATCCGAATATCATATACAAGATCATGACCAGAAGAGAAACATAGCATCATAGATGCATCTCCTAGCAGATATACTTCATGAATAAATAACATCTGATCACAAACAGGGGGAAAAAATCAATGTCCAAAATAATTTGATAAATACCTGTGAACTTATAGAATTCAACAAAGAAGTTTCCTTTAACATCAACTCTTTGATCTCCAAAAGAGCATTATAGGTAGCATAGTATTTCTGGGTCTGACGATGTTTTTCCTGCATATTTTAGTGAAAAGCAAATACTTTTGTCACAAGTAGATATCAAATAAGCAACAGATAACCAATCAAAGAATCTTGCATTCATGACCTGAATATGAGCATACAGTTCTGAAAACCGGTGTTCATACCTGCAAAATCCCAAATTAACTTGCTCATTCCACAATATGCAGAAGCTTGAAAAGGAGTCACACAAACAATTAGATCCAGATATGAGGTGTATATCCATTTATCTTCCAAAGCAATTGTAGGTAATCCTCAGGTCAAAGAATTTTAAAGAACACCTACAAAACCAATTGTTTGGGTTATTGTACTATATATTCAATTGATATGTTCCAAGAGAAAGATTTTAATTCCACTTTGAACAATCAACGTGATATTTCATAAGTACTCAATTCCAACCCAACAAAATCCAAGTGAGTTACAGAATTTATTACCATTATTTGTTTGCCGCCTATTAAAGTTAAAAGACTGATGTCAGTACTACAAAAAATTTCATTTAGGCTTAAGAAATGCTAATGTCAGCAAGCAATGTGTAAAGAAAGGAACATACTGGATAAGTTCTGAATGGGATGGCACTTCACCGAGTTGTCGCTTCACCAATAGAATTTCCCTAAGTCTAGCTGCGAGTTCCTACCATAAAAATACACTACATTATAGTTTAGAAATCAACCATCATAACTTATGATCAAAACAAGTATTTGGTATATAGTCCTAAGTTCTACTCGTCAGCTAATATATAACAATTAACCACCAGTCATTAAAAGCCACGACACCTCATAGCCACACACACAGAGACAAACTTACCCTCTTGGCTAAATCCAGTTTCTCAAGTGATTCACTTAAATGATCAGAGAGAGAATTACAGCTGGTATCCCCATCTGCCAATTTGTTATCTAATTCAGTGATGTCTTCAGCACGTTTTGCATTGATATTAGACTGTAATTCAGATTCTTGCCTCTCCACAGCCTGAAAATATATCACGACCCAATTTTGAATTGCTGATTTTATTTTTAAAAAAAAGGAAAAGAAAAGAAAGAACGAAAAGAAAAAACAAATAAAAAAATATTATTAATATATAACCTTCAGTGATTCCATTGCCGATATCAATTTCTCCACTTTGGTATTAACACCTGCCTTGTGGATTCTATCTCGTAGACGTGGAAGTTGAGTTTCTAAATCAAGAATTTGAATCTGTGAAGCTTCAAATTCCATTGATTTTAAAGCTTCTCTGATAAGCTTTTGAGCTTCAAATTTGCGGGCCGAAATATCGTTTATTTTCCTTTTTTTACCCCCTTGGGAGCCAGGACGAATTCGGCGAAATCGAGAAGATTGGAAATCAGCACGACGTTGATGACTCGTCGAAACGAACGGGTATGGAACTCAGTAATGGGCTTTCAACATTGCTAAAACATTTGAGTACCGATTGGGCCTGAAGCGGGCCCATCTCGAGTCCAATTTAGCTGTCCCATGAAATGATATTTTTTCATAGATTGAGTGAGAATCACTCATATTTTAATTTTGATTATGATAACTTTGAACGTTTTTATTAATTTTTGTATCCCTAATTATCATTTGTTACGACGACGTAGGTAGATGGGTTCATACCAAAAAAATATCCTAAGAATATATTTTTATATTTAAATTGAGACATAAAATCATATATTTAAAAAAAGAACAAATATTAGCAACCCATTTTTGACTTTCATAAATATGGCCATTTGTAGTCCATTTCATAATAATGCGGTGTTGTTCACTGTCTGGTTCATGCCTGCCAAGGAATTTGTTGGCTCCATATTTGATCAAAGGCAGACAAGATAATGAACAAAGTCAGAATGCACGAACATTGTAGCCCTCTCATTAGTAATATGCTCGCCGAAAGTCCTCTAGCTTGCCTCACAATCAATGAAGCAAAAAGAAAATTCCAAGAAATTGGTCGTAACTATCATGGTTTAAAAGCCAGAATACCTGTGTCTCTTTTGACGATTTTGCAAAACAAACAAGAAACCCAGATCCTGTTCATCACCACGAATTAAATGGAAAAAGCATGCTTGTCATGATCATTCCCTTCTCGATCACCCATGATGGGAGGAGAATTTTTTACTTGTTTGATGTTTCAATTTTGTTTGTTCATGTGTGCTAATAGAACTGTTTCAATTTCAACTTAATCCTAATGGATTGATTTTCTTTAAATTTTGTAGTCGGTTATTACTTTCTTTGGACTACTCGTGGAAATTGGAATGAGCACTAGCAACCCATTAAGTAAATGTAAATGTGGAATGATTCTAACCTTCCAGGTAAGGTAAAAATAGATTAGTGAATTCGGTTGAGTTTTCAAAATAAATTGGAAAGTATTTATTAAACACTTTCACATCATTCTCAAGTAAAGGTGTTTTTATATTTTTAATGTTGATACACTGTTAAGTCATGTAGTTTAATAAAATTAGTTATTTTTTAATTTACTATAAAACAATGCTATTTAATAGTATGTCTACACTGACTATATTAAGCTATACAGCTATTACTCTATTAAGCTGTACAGTTTAATAGCGTGTTCGTTCAAAAAAAATAGTGAGGGCATCCACACTAGTGAAGGACTATATATATTATAATATTTATTGAAAATCCATTAAATTGGTTTTGAATTTGAGGATGTGGACTACTTTGTTTTTTTTTTTTTCTTTACAATTAACCTAGTTATAATCTAATCCTATATACTTCAAATTGCATATAATCTTAAATCAATAGTAAATCCAGAAATCGTACATTTTTTCTATATATTCAGATGAAATGTCTTGATTAAAAAAAAATAAAAAAACAGACAAATAACAAAATATAAATATCTTAAAATAAATCATATAGTTCAAACATAAGATTGGAAAAACAATTAATCCCTAAGATATGTGACTTAAATTGAAAAAAAAAAAGCACTCACTTAATTATTTGGACCCACAATTTTCTAATTTGAACACAACAAAAAGAAACCATTATCAAAGTCACTCTACTGCAGATAGCTTATATAATTGACATCCCCACATTAATTGGTCAAATGCCCGCATATATCTCAAGAGCGTCATCGCTAATGTTGTTGACAAAGTAAGCCATAAATTCTGAAAACTTGAATGGTCGGTACACAAGAGGATGGTCATCATCAACAAGTTGATTTGGCACTTCAGTGGCTACTCCTTCCTTAGGCATTGAAAATAACCCAAATGAATACCGCTCCTTGTCCCCACGTGTCACCACTCTATGCTTTGGTGCTTTCAGCCTTGCATTGCTCCATGCCTAACACCATTTCAATAGCAACCCACAAAAATTAGGGCAAACTTTTGCCCTAATGTTTTAAAATTTCATATATTATAGTTCCATCCATTTATCATTAGCAGAGTCAGAATGTTTGATATGGGGTCAATTTTTTTTTTTTAATAAATATGAACTATTCGAGGTATAAAGAATTTGGATTCAGTGTTAAACTAAGCTAGTAATGTACCGATAAGATCTAATTATATATTATCTTTATCCAATAACTACCAATCACAAATTAAAAAATTACAGAAAGCTCAGCAGAAACAAAAATGGAAGATATACTAATTAATGCGAAAATATTATATCAGTTCATTAATAATAAA
Organism: Luvunga scandens; assembly: GCA_030449905.1. NCBI lineage: Eukaryota > Viridiplantae > Streptophyta > Magnoliopsida > Sapindales > Rutaceae > Luvunga > Luvunga scandens. Next base: position 1,267,011 of record JASUUG010000526.1, read on the forward strand.
CATGGTGAGAGAGAGCATTTTTACCTTGAGTGTGTCGCCAACTATGACTGCCGAGGCGTTATCGGGAACTGTAATAGGAATATAAACACCATCTTTGTTAAGAATCTCAAGACCTTGGACATCATTTTCGCAGAGAATTGAGAGAATATTTTTGTCAGTGTGAGGACTTAGACCAACAGCTGCTTCGTTGTTAGGAGGAAGCTTATATTTCATCAAACGAAACAAACTAGTGCTCCCTTGTATGTGTGGAACATACAACTTTCCTGTACCAAAGCTCTCGAAGACCATCTTCAGGATTGTGTAGTTCAGTTCTAGCATCTTTGAGGTCACTGACCTGAGAGTCTCACTATCACGACAACAAAAGGGAAAAAAAAATCAAACACGTTGTCATTTCAAGGAACTGATTCTATGTCTGTGTGCAGTTTCTTCCAAGAACATGTGCAGTTTGAGGTATAACAATCATTCTATAATGGCACGTGCATTAAATTCATTTTGGTTTTAAGGATAAGACTGTTAAATAAGGCATTGGTAGCTACTGAAGGCACTCAGTAGTGGCCAGGGCGAGACTAACCAACCCTCCAAGCTGAAAAAAAAAACAAAAGCAAAAGAAAATCCATGAAAAAAAAAGGTTTTAATTTGATTGAAATTTGTCCGACTCCATCAACTTTACAGCTTTCTATAGTATACAAACATAAACTTATATATATATATAGATATATTTCTTTTGGGTTTGTGTATGAGTGCATGTTAACGTTGGCTATGGATCAAATAAATCAACCAAAAAAAGAAAAAAAACATATAAAAAGAAGAAGAAAAAATCACCAGAAGCTGGGGTTGCCTTCAGGCCACATGAGGTTGGTAAAAGCTTGAGCAGTAGTATCAAAATCAATACCCGGCTCATTGTCGATGCCAAAGCTCTGATGCAGAGGAACAGTGGGGCTCTTCCCCAAGTAGCTTCGATAAGGCTTAGAGCTAACATACTTGCTCTTGGTCTCTTCCGGGAGATCAAACAAAGTATTCATGGCCTTGAACATATCTTCATGTAGGCTCTTTGGAATCTTGTCGTGATACATCAAAAAGAAACCGTGAGTTTCTAGTGCATCTCTAACTTGGCTACACATTTCTCTCCATCTTTCGTCGGCGAAATTGTCTAGAACTTCGCCGGAGAAATCAAGAAAAGGAATTTCATTTTGAACCTCATCAGTGCCCATCTCTCTTGTTCAATTTTGCAAGCTTATCAACGGGGATGTTGCTCAACTTATCAGAAGAGCTAATTTGATTGTTTTAGCATATATAGGAAGTGATATGGACACCCCTTTGTGACTGGGCACTTGCTATTTATTTATGCTGACTGTGTGGATATCTCTTAATTAACGTACCCCTTATTTAGAAGGAAATATATTGAACTGAAACTCCTCATTCATTAATTAAATGGGTAAGTTTGGTGAGAATCCTTATATATATATACATATATCAACCAATCTAAGAATGATACAAGTCTTTAGTCTTTTTATCTCTTTATGTTTAATCTCTCTATAATTATATAGTACGTGTTTGATTCAAATACCTGTAATAAAGTATTTTTTTACTTTTCCGTAGTAACGGTCTGGCATTTATGTAGCGTTGGTAGGGTGGTTATAAACGCAATTACCATCAACGCCTCTCACGAAATATGAAGAAACAAACATTTTCCTTTTAAAGGGTTCTGTGCAGAAACGTACCAAAGCAATAATGAGTTGGGTTCTTTCCTTGTGTATGTTTGAAAACACTTAAAAAATAGTGAAAAGTCCAGCTGCAGCCCTTACATATTATGCACTCACGTCTCTACTTCTTGATTTGGCAATTTAAACTTCACCTCTCTATATGGTGAATTTTTAGTCCCCTAGGGCCTACGCCTAGTATTATTATTAATCCAAAAACTTCACACATGGATGCATTATGATAGACCAATGAAATCATGCCACATATATATTAAAAGTCGAATCACAATAATTTTATCGGATGAGCGTACATACTTACACTCACTTAGGGTATGAAAAGTATTTTTTACATATAAATACACATAATAATACGCTGTAAAGTTTTTTTCTCAGTTAGGATATGAAATGTATTTTTTACATAAAAATACACATAATAATACGCTGTAAAGTTTTTTTAAATCCTTGATATTAGTTTTATATCTTTTTTTTTTTTTTTAAATTGGTGTGTGTTTTTTAAACCTTTGGTACTAGTTTTATATCTAGTTTTATATATTTTTTTTATACAATTAAGACTTATAATATTACATAATATTTTATGATCTCGCAAAGGAGGGATGTAATTAACCCTCGCATACGAGGGATGTATCTATTCCACTTGCATTGCGCAAGGGAAAGAGACTTTTACAAGTTTATTCTACAATCATGCTTAATTGGGAGTTGAGTCCATGGGAACTCATAACTCATGCTCTCATGGTTGTGAGAGCATAGATTCACCACTTGACTAAAGGCTACTAGTTTTATATCTTTTAAGTATGTTTTAAAAACTTTTTTTTTAAGCATTGCATGACGAAGACAAATTTCTTCATCATCCATGCAAACCGAGTTGAAACTTCAGAACTCTCACATACCCAACAAGAATTTTTAATAATAATTAAAAAAAAAATAGCACTAGCTCGCTTGTTTTATTAAGAACATAGAAATGTTAACATTACAGGACATTGTTTTACCAACCAAACAAGTAAGAACATACCATAATGAATTAGTAAAATCATGGCTTGCGGTCATCTTTTAACTTAAGCACACCACAAAAAGGGACTCATATATTCATATACACGCACACATACATTACCAACTTGGATAGACTTCTTAATCTTAAGCAAGTACAAATGGGATGTCCATTTAGGGAGCTGAGCTTATTTATTTACAGAATGTAACGTTTTTGTTCGGATGCGGAAAGGTAATGACAATGAATGAATTTATGAATCTATGAATCTATGTAGTAGCATCATCAGCGATTGCTCTGATAGAAATAGCAAAGTCGGCGACCCAAATGGTATAATGCGCACAATCAAACGCTAGTAAATAATATAGCTATCTTAATTCGGTACAATGGATTAATTTCTTTATGAGTTGGTTCCAGCCCACCATGTGATTATGATCCCTACATTTGTAGATGATTGCAGAAATAAATCTTTTTTTGAAATTACTTTTGAACATGAATGATTCAATGAAGAAACCAAGAAAGATGAAAAATTAAAGCATCTTGGCAACTCTTCTCAGTTTGTTTCTTTCCAATTTGATCAAGCCCCATATTTGATTCACGATTTAGCCATGGCAACAACCAAACTAGCTGCTTGTAACAGTTCAATGCAAAGAGAAGGAAAATGAAACCTAGTTTCATTTATTTGGTTTGTAAAAGAATTTTTTTTTTTTTGACTACGGGAATGATACATAGGGTTGGGAAAATTTTTGGTGGTCCTTGGTTAGCAGATTTGAGATTGGTCAATTGGCATCGCTGATGCAATATGACATGTGTGTGAAAAGAACCCAACAAAAATTAGCTAGCATAGTTATCATGTGGACCAAAAGTGCTTGCAAAATCAATATCAAGAGTAGGAATTTTTTCTTTATTGGCCTATCGGATTTTATAACTCAGAAGTCAGAAGAAATAAGCCAATAAAGGCTAATGCTTAGACATTCCTTTTTATTGTTGGTCGTGATTTAACGTTGAATCGCAGACCGCAATGTGTTTTTTGTGAATGCTTTATGCCGCGTGAAAAGATTAATTAGCTAAATGGCTCAATCGGTGCAAAAACAGCGATGTGCACGAGGATACGATCAAGGCGTGAGGCTTGTACAATTAAGATCTCGAGCGGAAGCTGAAAACTTTAGTTGTAATTGTATATGGTTAAAAATTTAAGATAAATTTTATATTAAATGGCAATTTATGAGCATCTTTAAAGACAAATAATTCAAATATTCATTACTATCTATTAATATGCTCATCTTTTAATAACTAAAAGTACACAAAATATTTCACTCATTAAAAGAAAAAGGAGACCGAAAACACACACACCCTGAAGTGTTATGCTATATTCAAATACAAGTTAAAAAACATATTAAACTAATTAGTATCCTTTATTAAATTATCATGATCCGTGTTCTTTCACTTTTATTTTAAAGCTTTTACGGTGAATAAACTGTCTTGTCACTTCTAAAATTTTATATCTTTCACTCTAATCTAATCTAATCGAAGCGCCGACATCCACTGAGTGGCTTTGTTCTCACTCACGTCAGCACACAGTTTCAACTTTCAACATTCTTTCAAGTCAGAAATGAAACAGGAGCTTCGTAGTGGCCTCAGGCTTTAATATCATTCACATTCAAGACATCATGCAACAGCCACAGCGACAGGGCACATAAAAAATCCTTCATACTGAGTACAAACGTTTTGCAAACATGTCCATGTGGCTTCATCAGAAGTTTCCAAGTCGACAGCACATTGTCATACAAGAGGAATACAACAGCATACAAGGTTAGTGACTAAGGGGTTACAGGGGGAGCTGAAATCTTAAAAGTGAATTAAGAGCACAAACTGGGATCGGGCAACCAAAAAATACACAACTACAAGCATGAAATAGAAACTGATTAGAAAGAAGGAAAAAGCTAGTAGCAGTGGTACACGAACAGAACAGTCACATTGGGATACAAGCTTGTTTTACTTCCATAGCTTGACGAACTTATCATGACTGGCTGACGCAACATATCCTGTCACTGTTGATACAGCCAAGGCAGCAATCAGTCCTTCGTGAGCTGTCAGAGTCATGGTCTTATTCTCACTCATGTTCCATAGTTCCAAAGACTGCAAGAGTATCCACAATTGCAGGTTAGATAAAGATCCTGAACTGACAACATGATCATCAAATATTGACAATATGGAACAACAATACGGGTAACTTACCTGATAACAGCCGATCACCAGCAATGATGGATACGTAGGATGGAAAACGCAGGAGTGGAACTTATTGCCATTACAGCTCAACTCATGAACACATTCCCCTTCACTTCCAGATCCAACTGTCCAAACTCTTACAGAGTCCTCACTGACAGATGCTAGAAACTCACCAGAAGGATCCCAACACACAGAATGGATTGGTTTAGTATGTCCCTGTAATTACACATGCAATAGTCAACAACAATCAGTAGATGGAGAACACAGTGAATAAAATCGAACATTTACAAGTTAATAGAAAGAATCTTCAATGCAAGGATGCTCAAAAAGAACACAAGCACATAATTATGTTTCAGGGATCTCAGTAAATGACTAAATGTCAACTCACCTGCAATGAAAGACAACAGGCTTGAGTCTCCGCATCCAGTATAGAGACAACATTCTCTGCAGCTGCGGCAAGGTACCTTCCAAGATGGGGTTGGAATCTCATCTGAGCCGTACCACCCTAATCCACAAAGAATGTCAGTATTTATAAACAAGCTATTTGAGATTTGGATATCAACTACATCCAATTTATTCCAAAAACAAGGCCTATTCATTGTATTCACACACCAACAGCAAAAGCTTTCTACCTTGAAAACTCTTGTGCAGCTACCATTGTTAATGCTCCAATAGCGTATTTCACCATCCCCATCACAAGAGCAGATGAGGTCATCTTTATTTGGGTGGAAATCCAGAGACATAACAGAAGCAGAATGTCCCATAAAGGTACGAAGTGAATAACCAGGCTGCAGAGAAAGTCATGAATAATGGTGCAAAATATTTAACACACCAGAAGAACACCGACAAAATGATGAAAGAACATATAATTTGATGTACTCTAATCCAACCAATGTTACTTGATTTTCAAAAATTAACAAACATTTTAATCCATCCAGCCCAATCCACCCTACATGCATTCAGAAACAAAAGGTTTTGAAGACTCTGGTTCCACTGCCACTAAGAGCCAGGGAAAACAAAAATGAAACTTATTCATATTATTTGATGTTGTTTACCTCAACTAAACAAACGGTGATGAAGAAAATATGTTCCAAACAAATTCAGAGACCAAACAAGACATACATGCATCATAACAAAAAGAAATATAAGAATTCAAAGGAAACTGTGTCCACTAACATTGTCAGCATCCCAAACTCTGACAGTCTTGTCAAATGAAGATGTTGCAAGACGTGGCATGCTTGGACTGAAACGAACATCAGTAATCAAAGACGAATGCTCTTCAAGGTTTGTTTTCGACTTTAACGTATCTGTGTGCCACAGTACAGCCTGTGATCCAGAACCAACAGAAATATTTTTCAGCATTGTCTTCTTTTACTCCACAGCACATATTTAGTGCTGTTACCAGTAAAGATTCATTCATTTAAAAGTACATAAATCTGGACTCTAGGCACTGACCTTTTTGTCATGGCCACCAGTAGCGAGCAACTTGCCATCTGAAGAGAAGTGACAGCAGATAACTTTGCTTGTGCTTGCTCTAACAGAATTTGCTTCATTAAATGAGAACCCTGGAGTCAAACAGAAGGTCTGCAGATTAGAAAATCATAAAACATCAAATAGGCAATCTTCAAATAAAAATGTTGGTATTTGGCTTTTTTTTTCATTCGATTTATTCACTGGGACAGTCCTACATGACATTTCCAGCAACCGACGTCTAAAGTGACAGATTCAAGTACCCATGCAAAACAAACAAGCATCAACGAAGAAATAATGCTTATTCGAATGTATCTTAAGAAAATTAGCAACACTATTGAGTCTATGATAACAGGGTAACATGAACAACTTGAAAGATACGTGTATGTACAATAGGATTCTAGATGTATATTAAAAGGCATCAGCTCAAAGAAAAAGAAGGAGAATTTACAACATGTTTCACAAGAAGATTCCTAATTCTCATCAGACTCAAAAATACCAGCCAAAATAAAATTGAATGTAGTATAAGAAGAAAAATTCCACAAATAAACAACTAATTGTGAGCAGCTCATGGAAGTTACCACAAAAAATCAGCAAAGCATTTACTCATGTTCAAGGACCCAATGCTACAAGAACTTTAGCATATCCCAAAAGCTGTACATGGAAAGTTTTGGGAGATTCCTCACAAAATATAAGCAGCAGAAGTGTTTTTTTTTTTAAAAAAAGGTGTATTTGCTAACCTTGGCTGACATCCATACCACGACCACCAGCATCTCTGGGGTCCGTATCATCATGTGATAGAAAAGACTCAACATTGTCATCAAGGGACCCATCCTCCACAAAACGATCCATATCAGCCTGCAATTCAAGATCTTTATCATCCCACTGCCAAATCGGAATGACAATGAGAATTTATGCATGGAGTTTAAGTGCTTCAACCTATACAATAAGTTAAAATATGCACTTACCAACTGATTTGATGGTGATGTAAGCGTGCCAGCTCCATCAGTGCCAAATATCATCAAAGGCTTGGAAGTAGTACCACTATGAGGCAAAGCAGGCATCGAAATCACATCTCCGGGAGTGTGAGTTGATGGTGTTGAGGGAGCTGAACTTGGAGAGGGTCCTGCAGTATTTGCAGTCCCTGAGCTATTGGCAGGACCTGAAGAGGACACTGGCTGTTTTCTCTTTCTTCCAGTCTGGTTTTTTGAAACCTTAAAATGCATGAAGAGAAACCATATTAGAAACCTTCCCTAGATTTTCATAGGATATACATCAAAAGAGGAATGATCATATCACTAACCACCTCAGAGTTTCTGCAATATAACTAACCAACCCCCATCCACTTGAAAATGGAAAAATAGTAGTTAGGCTTAACATCCACTATCACTCAGCAGTTTCATTATTTCACTTTGCACTTGATAAATTTCAAACACTGCTTTAGGTAATTATTAACATTCAAGTTAACATGAAGAAGGCATCATAACCACTTCTAATATGGGGAAATGAATATCCAAGAGAATGTCAATATACACTGGAAATATCAGCACAGGCTGCTTTCCGCCTATATTGAAATATTGAACAATGCATCATGCTAGACATTTGCTTGAGCAACACTCAAGCGACAAGAAAGAAGGAAGGAAGGAAGGAATAGCGCAAAACTAAAAATAAAAAGAAACAAAAAAGTAAACCTATATAGACTTACATGTAAGGCCTATATAAACTTACTTGTAAGACATTGAATTCCGATTCGATTTAATAAGGTCTCCATGACCACTAGATTCATGGAAAAACCAATTCCCCCGTAATAATTATGCACCACAACATAAAGATTATTTGTGGACAGGAGATAAAACCAAGGACAAGGCCATAACTTTAAATATGGTAACATTAGAGGTAACCAGAAAAGGACAGACCTGGTCATTTCCTCGAAAGGAGTTTGACATGCTACCATCAAGTGTCACACTGCCAGCAGGGCCCATTTTATCCTGTTGGTGAAGATTGTGATTTGAACTCTGTGATTGCTGGTTTGAAAGTGTGTGCTGCTGTGGGTTACTGTTCTGCTGCTGCTGCTGCTGTTGTTGCTGCTGCTGCTGCTGTTGCTGCATCTGAGCCATTTTCAACTACATGCAAGCAAAACCTTTTAGAATCCAAGGACACATATAAATGCTTATGAAAGATTACTTGACAATCAAAGTAACACCTTGATTAGCACATCTGTATCTCCACGAGGCAGAAGGTGGCCACCAGCAGGTAAAGGTGAGCCAACATTTGGAACCACATCACCAACAGAATTTGAAAGGCCATCCTTTCCAAGACTCATACTTCGATTATTCAAAAGCATCCTAAATCTTCTACTTTCATCACTAGCAGAAGGTGATGTCAAATTTTGTTGTGCAAGAAGAAGTTGCTGGTGTTGCGGTGTTAGCATTTGAATTTGGTGAAATGGCTGAGGCGCCTGTATGAAAGGTTTCTGTTGCTGAAGAAGCCCAGACCTCAGTGGTTCTAATCCCTAACAAAGAAAAATGAAAAACAAAAGCAACAATATTTTACTGAGAACTTAAAAGAGCAAATATTTCAGACCAAGAGATAAGCTTATTTGGGAATATGCAATAAAACCAGAAAAATAATAACCTCAAAAGCCAATAGTATAAAGACAGAAATAGTTGCACTAGAGAAATCTTACTGTGAGTGGCCATCCTTTTAAAGTTAAATTGCTACCACCTTGATTTGACCCTGCAACAACAAGAACTTTCACATAAGCTACAAGCAGATCTGCGAAATACCAAATACAGTACCCAAGAAATTGCCAAAGAAAATTTTCGTAATTTCTTGACAACACAAGGCATGTGCACCAGAAGGATAATTCCACTCATTTCAAAATTAAGTACCATTATATGCATGACAACCATATCCTAAAATGCCAATGGAAGATGATAACAACGGAATGAACAGAAAAAGGCTCAAAGCATACCAGGAATTCCCATCAATGATCCTTCGGGGCCTGCTGCTCTGGGATTCAATACTGGATTAATCTCACTCTTTATATCCTAAATGCAGATAGAATTCAGAAAACATGCAACAAGAAAAGCAAAAGGTGATAGGACCATTTCCAATTAAATAACTTACTGGTGTGGACCCAGGCAGTTGTTGACTCCGAGCTTGAACCTGCGGAGACATCCCACCAGCTGTACCATGCAATACTTGCCTGAAATTATGTAGTATTTAGCTGATGAGTTTAATGTTGGTAACAGGATCGAGTGTCAGATGCCATAAACATGCCCCATGTAAGTTAAATTGGACTAACGAAGGAGACTTCATTTCCCCCTTCTTTTTTGTGTGGCCTTTAAAGCACTGGTCAAAATTACAATAGATGCATTGCAATATTAACCACAGATGTGAAAATATTTCTAGCTGTGTGAGGCATTATTGTGTAAATTGGACAACTTTGCTCAAATTTTAACAGCTACCCACAAAGCTCCAAATCATTTTTTGTGCAGAAACACTGTAATCATAAAATTCAAGTAATAAAGGTGAAATCTTAGAGAGAAGCACCCTGATGGCTGGCCAGTTGCCGCAGCTGACTTTATATAGGAGGCATGATTTGGATCCAAGAGTTGGCCCATATTCTCACCAAATCTTTGCTGTAAAAAGCATTCCAGATGATCAACATCTAGTCAGAAGGGAAAATCACACTCATAGATAACTCATTTTAGTGCACCACCTACTTTCATAGCCGCATCATCCAAAGGATCCCTCTGCAATGGCAGTTTTAATCCTTCCTCATACATCTTTGTAGCCATGGCATTTGCAGTTCCAGGGTTCTGTCGCATGAGAGAGTCCTTTCCCAATAGCCCATTTGTGTTGCCATTTAGGAGGTGGGCACCATCCCTCCGCTGCTGCTGTTGCTGTGGCTGTTGCTGCTGAGGCTGTTGTGGTGGCTGTTGTTGCTGTTGCTGCTGCTGATGTTGATGCTGCTGCTGCTGCTGCTGCTGCTGAGCATGCCTCTGCAATAGGATCTGTTGCATTTGCAATTGCTGTTGCTGCTGCTGCTGTTGTTGTTGCTGATGTGGCAGCTGTTGGGATTGCTGTTGCTGCAGCTGTTGTTGTTGTTGTTGCTGTTGTTGCTCTCGTGCCTTAATCAATTGTGTCTGTAGATTTAATAAGGCATAACATTTAAAGAGAAGCCATACAATTGTTCTATACATAAGAATTGGAAGAGCAGTCCCAGAGATAGGCATCAATAGATTAACCTTTTAAGCAACAACTTTAGCCAAATACACATTATATGACTATGTTGAAATAGAGGTCAAAGGGAAAGGCAAAAAAAAAAAAAAAGAAAATTCCAAAATTAACACTATCTTCAGAATTTTATTAAGTTTCCCATGGGTGCTCTAAGTGTCAGAGAAAAGTTTGCTTAAAAGAGTTTGTGGGGAAGAACCTCGATGTAAGATGCAGCAACCTCCGAATGCTTCTCATTAGTTCTAGCAATGAATATATCCCAAAAAACCGACCACCACTCAAACAGAAAACCACCAGGTGCATCGATAGCTGGAAACCAATAGATGTTTGAAATAAAAACAAATGAAGATGCCAAAACATTACAATGGGGGGGAAAAAGGGTGAATAGAGAAGACTGGAGCTGGACTACACTTGCCTACAGGGTCAGACGATACTTTTCCTTCGGCTTGAAAAGCCTGAGCAGAAGCCTTTAGATCCCTCTTTACTAAATAATCATGGATGTACACATCTAACCTGTTGAATTTCAAAATACACCAACATTTGGCATCACTTGTGAGGGGAAAGAACAAATCTTTACATGAAATAAGAGCTAAAAGACATCAGTAACAGTGCCAAAAAAGAAGAAAGACACCACAGATTGTGCATATAGATAATACTCATGACAGAAATACCAGAAAATCAAATGCTACAGCTGAAAAGCAGCAAGCCAGCAATAAAGCCAGTTAGAAACCAAAAAACTAGCTCGGTGATGAAAATAAGAGATTTTGATACAACAGATGCTACAGAGATATGAACAAAGAAAAAGCTTTTCGGCTTTATTCTCCTAAGTCACTAGCTATGTCAGAAAACTAAACGCTAAAACTCAGAAAGAAAACATAAATTCAAGCCCACAAAAAGAACAGAACAAGTTCTGAACCCTAATATGTCTTACAAGTACATGTTATAAAACAGCTTCAGAGAACATAACTTGAATACAAGACTTATAAGCAGAAGCAAAACCTACAACAACCCACATGCCCAGAACCCAAATCAAGCAAAAAGCTACAGCTAAAAGTATTTCCTAAGCTCAAATGAACAAAATATTGAAACCCAAATAGAAAATAAAATAAAATAAAAATAAAAAGAGAAGTGAATAGCACTTACATTTTATCAGCTTCCCAGTTGGTTTGAGACATGATGTTGAATCAAACACTTCGCACATACAGTTAATAACAATAATGTCAGAATCTCGGGTACTTATTTTGCTCAAGCTATTTTCATCTCTAAAGAAAAATAAAATAAAATAAATTGAAACTTTCACCACAATTTATGATACAGAGCACTAATAAAATTGTTTTTTTTTTTTTTGTAGGGGGGGTGGTGACAGAAATAGACGAGGCGGCAGTGCTATAGGGAGAGACTGAACGAGAGAAGAATCCAAACCGAGGTCTCTAATTTTAGCAAATGGAAATATTATATAATAATTGAAATTAATAAGAAAGGGCAAGAATTGAGAAAGATACCTACAAGCCAGGAGAAAAAAGAAGTTCAATTGTTTGGAGAGCTTTTTATTCCTTATTTTTTTGTTAATTATTAGAAAGTTGGCATTTTTTAGATTTATTTTCTGTTGGCTTCGGTGGATTGAGTTGCTGTTGCAGATATCATTATAGCTTTGCTGCTGAAATTTACTGAAAAATCCCTTAAACTTGGTTGAATTTTCTTCTTAAGGCAAGAGCTAACGGACAAAATTGTATTACAAAATTACCATATGGGTTTGAAACTTAATTTAATTACGATAGACTTTAATAATTAAAGTGCATATGTTGGCGTAACGTGAGGGAGTGATTTGTAATTTTATGAGAATTACAAACAGACCTACTACCTTTCTCGATGTGGGGCTTATATTTTGATGAATTTCCCTTAAAACCTTTTTTTTTGCAATTATTCTTTTTATGCCCGCTTTTATTTCCTAGATTTCATCTATGCCCTTTCCTGAAATATGATCATATTTGGTAGTAGGTGGGTCGCCAACCTTGATAATTAATCTTCTTCTTTAAATCACCTTAATTGTAAATAATCTTCTTCTTTAAATCACCTTAATAGTAAATAATCTCTTTAATTTTTTGGTTTTTTAAATAGAGATAACTCATTTTTCTAATTTTCTTTATTCTTCGTTCTTGCAATTCTAAGTTCGTTGTTATTTAAGATTATTACACAAACATCTGCTGAGACGTTACAAAAGTTCGAATTCAAATGTCACCCAAACAAAATTTAGGAAATATATTTAATTATATTTAACATGGTGAAGCATCTCACATCATTAGCCTGAGAAATTCAAAGCTGGCACATAATTTTAGGTGATCCTTATTAAATAGATGTATTTTGTAGAATAAAATCTCGAAGAGTTATTGTTTAAAACAGACAATATCGAGTTTGTTCTTATACTTTCGACATTTCTTTTTCAAAAGGTAAGTAGGTAATATAAACTAACGCAATAATACTTACAAAATTGTGATACAAATTTTTATTTTAAATAACGTGTCGCTAGTTGATAATCGACACATATCTAGTACCAATTAATTTTTATATCATCAATAATGAAATGATTTTATAGTATTAATGAATCAATAGCATATCATATATTATATCACTTGAGAGACAAATCGTGCATTCTAACTTGTTACTTACTCTAAACCACAATTATACTGTTATTAGTCACACAACATCCGTTTGATGAATGAAAATTAACATAAGAGACGATGTTACAATAAACGAGTCAACTCGATTTCATGAACTGTTTATTGTACTTGAATAGTGGGCAGCTCTCAAAGTCTTCTACGCACAGACGTTGCAATTTTGGACAGCGGTTAATTACACCTTTTCAGCTTTTGCGATTTGAAACAGAACGTTCGTAATGACAATTTTGCCCACCTCCTAACGTGCGCTGGTGACAAAATGACAATTATAGGATGCATCAACATAGTTTATATTTTACTAACAGGAATCGATTGCCCCGCCGCCCAGTCAGAGTGATTGAATTTGCATCAGCAAACCCAAGAGTATCCTGGGCTTTAAGGGCTAGTTTGCCCAATATGCTGCTTGCTGGTTTTAAGCCTTTGGGTTGCACAAACTGAAGCCCAATTTCCGAGGCTTGGGCCGAATATAGATACAATTCCTCCAAATTCCAATCGAAGGTTTTTTATCATACAGATTTTTTTTTTTTGTTTTTAAATTACCAATGTTACTCAGATATTTATAGTCATGTTAGGTTATATTTGCAATCAAATTTAAGTAAAATTTGCTCACGTTTAAAAGAGAGATGCCATTGAAAGCTCCAATCCCTCATATCATGTGGGATTATACCATTAAGTGTGACCATTTTGCTAACCCCTCATGAGCAAAAATTGTGCATCATCTAATAACGTTTCATTGATATTTTAAAGATTAAGAATTTCAAATTTGAAGCATGTTGTTGTGGGCTATTTTGTCAAAGCACAACGGGGCACTGTTTCAAAATGGATGAAAACATTGGTCTTTAAATTTGAAAAGAGAAAAGGGTGGCCCATAGCGGCTGTAATGTCATTCTCTAGCTAATAATATGTTCTTCGCAATCAGCAGTAAGCACTGGAAAAGCTTTTTCAGAAACAACGACGCATGCAAAAGGGAAAAGAAGCAGAATTGAACTTACCCAAATGACCAAGCAAAGATAAAGAGTTTTAAGCTTATATATTTGCAGATTCAACAAAACGAAAGAATAAAGTCAAGATTGTAGGCTCTCTCTCTCTCTCTCTCTCTCTCTCTCTTCCTATAAAATTTCGCCTCGTGTGTTGTCATAAAGCGAAGCCCAAATCACTGCCACAAAAGCAACCTAACTATAGAATTCAAGTGGGCCCAAAATAAAATAAAACAGAAGAGGGAATTCTTCTTGCTTCTGGCCTTCTGGCTCCTGCAGGCCTTCTGGCTTTCTGCCTCTGCTTCATCTGCGCATTGGGGGACCCTTTACTTATTTATTTTTAATTTTTTTTTTTCTCATATCAGATTTCATCATCATCTCATCACAGCAGATGAGAAAACTACAATACCAAAACCAAGAAGTCTAAATAGTGAATTAAAATTTGGTCATTTCTTTGAGTCTTTGCATGGGACGAGATGGCATGCATGCACAACCATCAGTCCTTGATCAGTACATTTTGCATGCCATGTCATGCCAACCTATCCTTAGATACGCCCCCTGCATCGATCTCTGACTTCACCCTCCACCTCCACTCTCCATAGGCAGAGCGTGCGCCGACGCTCCATCGGTATCCACAATATTTCAAGACTCCGATAAAATTAAACCTCATTTTTTCAATGAACGGCGCGACACGCTAATAGTAACATTTATATCCTTAAAATCTTTTTATTTTTTATTTTATTTTCTCGTACTCTCTCACACAAGGACTGATTTGCCTATTTTTTATCTAGCAAATCTCCAACCAACTAGGCAAGAACCAGAAGTCTACCTGTATTTAAAATAAAATAAAAAAATTTAATAGAAACTTATTTAGATAATCCCTCTCCCGTTCATCATCAAATTAATTTTTAGAGTCTACTTCATATTTAAGTGGACTCTAAAAATTAATTCACAATATATCTATCCTCATTATATGCGTAAAATAAATTATTTAGTCCACCGAAGCATGATGAGGAGTAAGAATTATGTATTTACTAAGGATCTAATTAAATTACAGGTAGTTGAAACTTACTCCTCTTACATGACTAGTAATATAGTAATGGGACCACATAATTTATGTAAGAAAAATAAATTACAGTCGATTATAATTTTGCATTTGCCATTTATTAAGGGAGTAGATTGCCAGAACTGCTGCTACGGCCTAGACCTGTTAAAATACCCTCACGTATGGGTAGTTTGGCCATTGAAGGATCTAAACCCTGTATAAATTACAATACGAACGTACAAGCCGGATGAGATGATCAATAAATATAAGTGAGGACGGAATGTTATGACGTCATCAAATATTCAATACATAATAATATGAGGGCAAAGCTTTACAAGAGAATGACAGTGAGCGTGTGGGTGACATCAGGTGGGTGCCATTCAAGAAAATGGCAGAAACAGGAATGAATGAATGAAAGAACGAAGGAAATGAATCTACCAAGTATCAAGACAGAGATTGCATGATCAATAATTCATAAACCCATTTGCATCAATGCAATCTGCAAAAAATATAGAGATGGTCAGAAGCCGTCAGTGGGGGTGATGTGAGTGGAAACCAAGGTCAAGGTGACGTCAGAATATTTATATTCGGAAAAACTTTTACGCGTGCTTGGAAGCGTGCGTTCGGATTTCCGAAATCAATGCGAAAAGCCCCCCAATTTAATAACTCTCTCGTTCAGGACTTCATGCCCACTTCCCCTCGTTCTGCATACGGCGGCAGAGAGAGAGAGAGAGGGAGGGAGGGAGGGAGGGAGAAGCTTACTCTATATTGCAATTTGCTTATTTGCTTTCTGCTTTTGCTTGTATCATCATTCGTCAATATCAATGGAGGAGTAAAGTGAGATCTCTGAGACGCAGGGGCAGAGCTGTCAATCCGTTTCTGACGAAAGCGTCGTACAATATCAGAGCCCCATCATTGTCTCAATTATCAGCGTGAAAGAGAGAGATGAGCGAGAGACATTTGGGAAGCTACAGTTCACATGCCATTAGCTAATGCAGTGAAATGCTACGTCTTAGCTTTATTTTACACACTGTTTATATCAATGCATGCCAAGGCCACTTCCATCAGATTTTTGTACCTTGCGGTGTCACCACCTCACAATTTGTGACAACAGGCAAGCTGCAGGGTTCTCATCAAATGCCGACACGTTTTACCATGTACGATTGAGATTAATTACACAGTGGCCTCTTTAGTTTTAATTTCAATTTAATATGTTTTGTAAAATAGAGAACGACCGTGTCTATGTCCATATCAAAACAAACTAATGGGATTGGGACCTTGAATCTTGGTTAGCACCAGTAATTTCAATGCCAACTTTCTATTATGGGCCATAAAAATTTAATTTACTTGCGTATATGAAAGCGATGGCAAACATATTAATGAAAGTGAGACACTTTTTTATAATCTGTTGATCACGAGGAGAAAGGTTCCAATCTTTAATGGAACTCTCAATCCCTTATATAAATAAGTCTGCGATAATTTTCTTTATTTTTCAGTATTCATTTACAAACTATGCTCGATAATTTTTTAACTATATTTTTAATTGTATAATTTAAAGACAATGGCCACCTTAGAACTGCTTTAAGATAGAGCATAAATTATAACAATTCTAATATGCCCGGACCCTAATTTAAATCCTCATTGGATTCCTGGTTTCAGCATCCAAAAATAATAATGTAGACTATTTTATGAATAATGGCCAACTTGGGCTACAAATTAAACCCGGCCCAAAAAAATTCCTCCGCTTTTTGTTTTAGCCTTCGGGAATACATAAATAAAATTATTTTTCCGAAACAGCGGGGCTCGCATTCAACTCAACACGCGACTGTTTTGGCAAAGATCAAAATAAAAAGTTACAAATCTAAACTTTTAACTTGGAAAATACAGTGTCGTAGCGTCAGCTTACCCAAAACAAACAAGACCTGAAATATTTATCATTTGTGGTCATTTCTTCTTTAAAAGTTGCACAACGTGAAGAATACCATAAAAAACTTGTGATCATGATACACCAGTTGACTGCGTTGACTGATTTCAAAACATCTTCATTTACTCTTCTAGTTGGGGCAAAATGTTTAAGTTGATCAAACATCTAAACTTGTTGACTATCTTTCCACATAACGAAGTAAAGTTATCCACACCCTCCATTCTTTTGATAATGGGCAAATAATCCCACGACGTTTGAAAAATGAACACAAAGGTCCCTTTCAGTTTATGCCACTCCTTTCAACATTTGCCTGTGCTGCTCCTCTGTTGCTCATTTCATGAAACCAACCTCACTCTCGCATGATCTCGAAAACTATAACAATAAGCATATCCAATGTCCTCCAATTAAATTTAAAAATCTCCTCCCCTTTTAATGATCTCTGGAGATTTCACAATTCACCCTATAATTTTTTAATTTCACCATTTACTCCATATAGATTTCCTAATACTTCATTATCTCCTTACATCAAAATTTTGTCAAAATAAGTCATTGTTATGTGACTTGGTAAATGAGTAGGTTTTTATATTTTGACATCTTTGTGGTGAAAGAGTTCATAAGTGCATATTATGAAAATTGTAAGAAGCAAAAGGCAATAACTAGAGACTGTAGGGGGGATGAGTCATCCCCCATTTTCTCTCGAGACCTCTAGAGCATTTAATGGTGGAAAACAAGAATAGAAATTGAATTTTCTCCCTAATGTGTACTTGTTGACCTCTGCTAGAGAGCTCGTATTTAGGGCCTCATTTGATGCTCTGCTTTGAATTTTGATAAAAAGCTGCCAGCACAGTGAGCAAGGAGGTGGTGGCTGCAGCCTAAACAGAGCTTATAGCTCATTTGCTTTAAATTTTCTTTAATTGAACAACCAACTGCAAGGGAGAAATTTTTTTCAAAAGATTCTAAATTTGACAAAATACTACACGACACAGCCGGTGAGTTCTACAAATAAAAGCTAAAATAAGTTACATTCTATTGATGAAATTAATTTATACAAGGGCTAACAAAGGGGCATACATGAGAAGAGGCTAAGTAACGGCCCCAAAGCAAAATTGGTGCATTTACAGGAACCATAAGAGCGAGAAAAAGAAAAATGAGTCAGCGGCTTGATGACGACTAATGATTATCCCATATAAAAATCCTCAAGTGTGTTTTCTGGACCATAGTTTCTATGATTTTTCAAGTAGGATAAGATGGGGAATTAGAGGTAATTATTATTATTATTATTATTATTATTATCACTATTCAAGTTCTGATTTTCCTCCACTGCTCTGAAATGTCTTGAGCAATTCTAACAGCATCAAAAGCTGTTCCTTGCAGCCCTCTTCTTGTGAAGCCAACAGTGTAGAGTCCATTTTCTCCTTTCCAACCGTTGGGAAATGGTGTCTTTGGCATCCCATCTTTGGTGAAAATATCACAATCCTATCATTACAAAAAAACCCAGGAAAAGAAGAAAATTAGAAAAATCTAAAAATACCCAGAAAACCCCTTTTTGCAGATATTTTATCAAATGTTTGATGAATAGGTATGATGGCTTCACATTATGAAACCACATAAAGAATTTTAATTTAAAAAAAAACTAAAAGTAAATATTCAAAAAGTAGAATAAACCAAAAACAGGGTAACTGAATTTATTCTTTTTTGCATGGAGGGAAAAAAAGGGGGATTTGTAAGTTTCTATCCTCAGTGTGCATGAGTCCAAATACAAGAAAGTAATGGGTGATTCGCAACATGTTAGAACTAAAACTAAAAAATAAAGTAAAAATGCAACAACTCATATTTGTTTTGTTACCTTGAGCCACGTCGGGACGTTGCTTGTGTACCCAGTTGCTAAGATTATAGCATCGATCTCCTTTTCTTGTCCATCTGTAAATCTGGCTCCATTTTTTGTTATCTCTTTCACACCATCCATCACCTGATGAAACCCTGACAATATTAGCTAAAAAGACCACAAAAGCTACTATTGCCCTATCGGAAAAAAGTTATAAACATGCACAAACAATGAGAATTAGCACAAGGGTATGTTAAGGTACCTTAATTTTACCGGATTTTATCTGTGATAGTGCTCCGACATCGAGTACCGGTGTCTTTCCGGTGATGTTTTTGAGCTCAATTGGGCCGGTTTTCGGCCTGCGGAGGCCTAATTGATCAGTGTTGCCCAAGGTGATGTTCGCCATTAGCAG
This sequence comes from Luvunga scandens, assembly GCA_030449905.1. Classification (NCBI taxonomy): domain Eukaryota; kingdom Viridiplantae; phylum Streptophyta; class Magnoliopsida; order Sapindales; family Rutaceae; genus Luvunga; species Luvunga scandens. The sequence continues at coordinate 1,286,513 of JASUUG010000526.1, forward strand.
CAAGATTTTGTCTACTAACCTTAACGGAAACCATCTGAGTAGTGCCATGGCTATACCAAATGTTGAGAAGCCAAATATTTCTCTAGGCAAAACATGAACCTGTGACATCAAAATCGGATACAAATTAAGCGAAAACGGAATTAACAAATTGATTAGGTAAAATTGTTAGGGGGCAGAATGAATAACTTACAGAGTTTCTAACAACCATGTGGGGGATTGCATTGTGTCTACAGAGGTCTAAGCTTACTTCCATGCCCGAATTACCACAGCCAATCACCAGAACCTTCTGGTTTTTAAACTCAGAACCAGATTTGTACTTACTGGTATGCAAAACGTGACCATTAAACTTATCAAGTCCAACGACATCCGGGAACATAGGCTCTGCATTTTCACCGGTGGCAATAACGAGCCACTTAGACTTGTACTCCGAATCCTGAGTTTGCACTCTCCACAAGCCAGACGCATGATCAAACAAAGCTGCCTGCACAGCTTGTTTGAAATTTGGTTGGATTTTGAAATGTGAAGCGTAGGACTCAATGTAAGCAATGAACTGATGCTTAGTTGGGTATTTTGGGAAGTTTTCCGGGAAACCAAAAAGTGGTAACTCACAAAACTGTTTAGGGAGATGGAGTTTAAGACGATCATAAGTTCTGTGTTGCCAAAGAGAAGCTAAACAGTCACTTCTCTCGAGAATCAAAGAGGGTAAGCCTTGTTGAGATAGGCAAGCTGAAACGGCTAACCCAGATGGTCCTGCACCTACTACAATAGGCCCATGAACAAGCACACTCTTTGTTTGCTTATCGTTTTGATCTTTGCAAGACCCCATGTGGTACAATCCCAAGAAAGATTGAGTTAAAAAAAGATGATAAAAAGAGAGTGGAAGCAAAAAGAAAGACTCTGTTTTTGCTTTCTAGGCTTTCCCTGTTTTTAGACTCTGCCAAAGCTCTGTTTTAGCTTTTGCTTCTGGGTTTTCTTGCGGGAATGAGGTGGGGAATTTAAAGAGAGGAGATTTAAAGAGTCGATGGGCGGGGGAACTAGAGGGTTTAGCGCAAGGACCGAAAGGGTTTTAAATGCTTTAGATAGAAAAAGCAGAGAAGTGAAAGGTGGTGTAATGGAAGCGTGAAGAATAAGGAAACGATTTTGCTTATATTTTTTTCTATGCTTCTGCTTGCATCTCTCCTCCGTCTTAGCTTCTCTGAACTGCAATTTTTTTTTTTTGGTTGTTTGTTTTTGGGTTGTAGCAGGCAGTGGCAAACAAGGTGATATAAATACATTAATGTGTGCTTTTAGTTGTAAGTTTTATTTAGAGTTTTGGTTTTTACCCACTTGCATGTTGTCACAGTGTTCTGTACTCTCTATGACTATTTGAGAGTAGTCTTTTGGTTATTAACCCAAAAAAAAAAAGCTCCTATTATATTTGATTTGTCTAAGGGCAAAAGGAAACTGTTGTACATTTTATAGAATGTTGAAGATCTTCTTGTAATGTAAATTTCTCATAAGTAAAAATTCAAGTGTTGTTTGAGTTTAAAAAATAAATAAGTTAAATCATATTTATATATAATTATTATAAGACACATGATATAAGATTATTAAAAATTTAAGAGAGCTCAAATTATGAGAGGGTCTTAATCCTTATAAAATTAAAATATTTAGTAAGAAAAGTTAATGTAATAATTGAAAATTCACTTTATGTTTTATTATATGAAACTAATGTTACAAGATGAATTATGTATGTAAACATATATAATTAAATGTAAAAGTTAACACTCATTTTTATAAGTTAAAACCCATAGTCCCATATGTACTTTTGCATGTTATACAAGTAGACCCATTTTTATAAGTTAAAACCCATAGTCCCATATGTACTTTTGCATGTTATACAAGTAGACCCGGGTTAACGGAATGACACAAATTTGTAAGGGCAAGCACGGTCGAATTTTGTACTGTAGTGAAAGAAGGCAAAACTTAGAGAGGCCAAATCATAAAAATTACATGTGACGGGTAGACCCATGTGAAGTCCTGGTGTGAGTTTGACGCGCCTTCGGAGCGTGGGATTGTGGTAAGCCGTAATCGCCTATATCAAGTGAAAGGCACGGGGTGGTAGGACATATGGGGATAGTTGAAAGCGCCACGTGTGTGTTAAAATTGGCAAGGTAATAGTTGTTGCGTGGTAGGAAACACACAGATTAGGTGCACAGCCGTCCGATCGTGGGCTTTACCAAAATTCTCCACGTGGCTCTCTGTCCTTCTATGATAAGAAAATATAGTATATAATGTTTTTTTTGTTTCGGATATTAGAAAAATCAAAATTTATAACAAGTCAATTAAGCTGGCCCAGCCAAGCAATTGTACTTTAACATCAAATTTAAATGAATCTATAATTCGAACCGTTTAAGACTAGACATTAATTTTTTGCACCATATCACATTACTTAATTAAGATGCCAATATTCTGTGCTTGATCATATCACTCACTCATTCATTAACTAGTGAGCTTGAGCCACCTCCAATAAACAAAATGTCTTGAAAATCTTTTTTTTTAAAAAAAAAAAAAACCCTTAAGATAACCAATAAAAAAAATTAAAAGTTCAAAAAAGTTTAGATCATCGAAATTTAACTTCCTACTATGATCATTCAATGACACATACTATGTGTTACAAATTTTTTTGTATTTTTAATATTTGTAATCATAATTTATATGATAAAATATTAAGTGGATGAGCATATGATACACACGGCCATTCTACTAAGACTCTTAAGAGAAAAAAATTTTGAGTTCTCTTGTTGTATAAAATATACACTCTTTCACGTTGAATTTTCTATCACAAATATATTTGTTTGCACGTAATGTATTGAAATGTACATGTAACAATAAGAATCTAACAAGAAAACATGTATGATCCAAAAATATCAATTTTTTCCCTCTCAGTTAAAGAGAAAGAAATCATTAATTTGTGCATCAAATAAGCCTACCATGCTGACTATGCAACAATTATCCAATAACAAACTATTATGTATATAATTAAAAAATTAATCAAAAAAAATTAGTAGGTGGATTAAATAAATTTATATTTTTAAAGTTATCACATAGAGAAAAAGTCTAGTGCTTTTACTTGGTTAATTCCTTTAGGTAGAAGGTGGAGGGAGGTTGGGAGGTGGTTAAAAAGTGCGGCGTCAATGTTTCAGAATTGCCGCATATCAATTGACATAGCCGGCCTGCCAATTTTATGAGTGAGAGATCCTATCTAATTATGCGTCACTTTTTTTTTTTAAAAAAAAAATTATATATATATAAAATGTTAGAAATCTTAATAATTGAGTTCTAATTTTAATTTCAATATTATATGTTATTTATTTATTAAATGATAAATTTCATAACTTATAAAATTATTTAATTACCATTCAATAAATGAATACTATATCAGTTAAAATTTAAATTTAAATTTAAATTTTAGAATACCTAACATTTCTCTCTATATATATATATATATGCTTCTTTTAAAAATAAAAGTGCTTTAGTTTGACATGCAATCACTTTGTTAGGACGCGTACAAATATCTTGAATAATAAAGCAAATATCATGTTGATTGCGATTGAGGATCCAAAATCCAAATGTGCGGGAGCGAATTTGTTGCAAGGGTTTTTCAAGATTCAAGGACAATAAAGCTTAGCTAGGCTGTAGCTAGCTAGCTAGCTAGATTCATATGACGACATGCCAATCGAGCACTACTCTTGTGTGAGAATATTCATCATGCAGCTGTCGAAAGCAAGAGAGGCACCAAAGAGACAAGCGAACTAGGGCTTGGAGTCAATAAAGATACATATAAGGTCTTCAAAAACATCAATGAAGATTACGTACTAGATACTGAAGATCTAGGGAGATTCATTTGTTTTGATCTTGTTAAAGTTAATTGCAACCCTTCGTTATATAATTTTTGAAGTAGCGATGCTTATATACACTTACGTAGCGTATATGCTTTTATCCCAACATTACATATAACAATTTACTTATTTATAACGACGTAAAAAGTAGTATGTTAATATATACTCAAGTTAATTAATAACTTGATCTCACTTGTCATAAAAACTGTGTACTCTATATTCCAACCATGTAATTAAATGTCGTATTATAGTGTCTTTGTCTTTAATGGCGGAGTCATTAAGGGAAAAGTAGGGGCTGCTGCCCTTGCTTGATCCAAAAATTTTAGATGAAGTAAGTATTCTATAAGCATCACTAAAATTGATCGTAAGATCTAATTTGAAATTTGGTCTGTTTTAGCCCACATGTGCAGTTTAATATTTACTAATCAAAGTTAAATATGTTACTAAAAATAAAATAAAAATGACTAAAATTAGACAGTTAGTATTCAATTTTCACAAGTGCCTGATTAAAAGCTTTGCTTTCTCAAGGCATGTAAAGAGAATTATTTACAAGATTATAAAAACAATGAAGTAATAAGGTTGTACATTTTCTACTTTCCGTAAACATGGTGGCATGGCAGCTCATGCATGTCAGCTTATCAAATAATAATAATAATAATAATAATAATAATAATGTGCAAAACCCAGAATAATTCCAAGAAACGCTCTCGAATTTGTTTGTAACTGGATTAAGAAAATCAAATCACCAAATGATACAAATAGAGGGCACCAATGCGGAAAGATTCCGTGATTATGTTCCCGATCATGGCAAGTAAAAGCATGTTTTTCTGAGGTAATTAAGGAAACTAACAAAAAAAATATATTAAGAATGTCAAATGTTTCATTAATTAATTAATTAAGTTGCTCTGGTCCAATGCCTAATTAACAACTAAGCAAGCTGTATTATGGTTAAACTATCCATCTTTTGGAAAGATGCACTTGAGTTTGGCTATATGTACGGCAGTACGTGCAACCTAAACCCTAGGGCAACTTACTCCTTTGCCGCCCCCTACTTCGTACCTTCTATTAACTTTATTTGAATTATATTTGAAGCATCGAATCTTTAATCCTTTTTCAATTAAAATATTGCACCAACAGATGTGTTGCATCACGTAAATTTTGTTGCAACAAATATTTTATTCAAACAATTGTACTTTAGTGGGATTTTTCCGCGACTATGATTTTTTTTTTTTACCATGCATGGGCAAGCAAATGATGTCTATTTGTTGCTGATAAGTTAGTTACATTGTGATATTCACATAATTAAAAATTATTTAAGCATGATTTCAATGCCAAATTTAAAAAAAAGTGATGGAAGCCCGTGCATAGTATAAAGTTATAAAGGCTTGTGAATAATTAAATCATGTTTGATCTTTTTAGTTAATCCTCTTAATCATGTCAGTAATAAAGTTGTCGGGTTGAGCACCAAAAAAAAAATAAATTACATACAATTTTTTTTTTGTAATTTATATGTAATTTACATATAAATATGTAAAAGGATGCCTTCAAGGGCGTACCCGAGTTGGTTGACAGTACAATGTGTCATCATTCATTTGTGTGGACTCAGGTTCGAGTCATAAGGATGGGAATGAGGATAATGCGGACTCAGGTTCGAGCTTTGGGGATAAAAATAGAGATAAAAAGTGATTTGAGTTTGCCTACTCCCCTTTTTTTTTTAAAAAAGAAAAAAAAATGTAAAGGGATAATTAGGATTTACGCACTAAAATCGCATTAAATTAGATGTCGATAATCATAAACAATCACTAACAAAAAAAGTTCATAATATGGTCAACTAGGTAGAGGGGGATTGTACAAAATAAAATCGTTCAAAATGATGTGACTGCAAGTTGCTGCATCAAAAGATGATTTTGGTAATAAGATAATGTCAAAATAAGAATTGTCAATGATATTTAATTGTAGTTTCTCCATAAATGCATCTTGATAGTAGGCTTAAAAATTAGAACACGTTTTTGGTTGGTCCATTTTGCGTACGGTAAGCCCCTAAAACTTACGTAAATAGCATAATATTCTTGGTTTAAATATTTAAATTGCTTAATAATTGTGGATTAATTACTCATTTTTTGTTTAGTACACGTTTCAATATGTTCTTTTGCTATTTTGATAAACTGAAATGCCGATTTGCCCCCACGTGTCTCGGGGACCCAACAACAAAAAGATCTCTTAGGGGCCTGAGCCCATGACGATCTTGTAATAACATCTGAGTTCTGAGGTTTTATGATTTGTGAAGCAAGGGCATACTTTTTTAATTCTATCAAATAGACTGTACATGCACTGGTGGCACAATCTAATTATCTGACCTAAAAAGGGGCGCTATCTTAACCCATATTTAAAAGAAAATCAACTCCAAAAATACAGAAAAGTAGTCATAGCATGCAAAACGAAATTAGATATTACAAAAGAATTCAAATCCATACCCTTGTATATGGGAAGATCGTCGTTTATAAAGCTTTAATGATTTCCTCCCTAGTTCTTATGGAAATGATTGGAATACCTTTAATATTTATTAACTGTCTTTAAAAAAAGAAATCAAATACCTATATTTAAAAGTAGCTGGAAATTGGAATTCGCTTAATCTAAGACTTAAAATATGCTGTAATTTTTCATCAATTAGATTTATTGAAGTCACAAAGATTTAAAAATTAAAAAGTAGGTAACATTATATACCTTGAGATGGATGAAGAATTAAGTCGTCTTTCTATATTACAATTTTTGTTTTATTACATAACATTATTGCTCAAAATACAACTTTGATTACACGAGATTATAGCATTAATCTATTACATTAATTCTTATACAGCATTGTTCAGATTTTTTTGGTTATCACTAATATTTAAGAGATGTTTATTTCACTCATACTTAATAATAAAAAAGACCACCTTCACTAAACTTAATTACACATTATAATTAAAAAAAAATTATTCCCACAATATATGTGTGATTATTCAAATTGAAGACCAACTACTCTTACCAGCCCGCCAAAGGCCGAGCGGCCCCTCAAGATTTTTAGCCAAGAGAACACCAGGGCAATAGTAAATAGACAAATTATATTTTATTGATAATTACAAAAAACAAAAATAGGAATATGATGTTATTTTGCTCAGACCTCTTATCATAGGCACAGTCAAGTTTGCGTCATGAAGTCTGGCGCTGACACAGCTGATGTCACCTGACCTAAGCCAACCGTCAGTCTCCGCTGCCACTCACGTGGCACTGACTTTAAGTCCCGTCGACGGATAGAATCTCGATGTGTAACGCCCACGTAGGCATCTCTGACATTTCGAAATGACCACAACGACCTTGACACGGGACTGTGATTACGTGAAGTGACCCAATTTGAATATATAAGGTTTGGTGTACTTCGATTTGACGGTGGTGGCATTTTGGGAATTGATAATCCACGTGTCAATAAGCCGTTTTACTGTTTTAGTTACTGTTGCCGCCAAGGATTTGACTGAAGTTGCGTGCTAGATGGCCCTGCTCGAAATCTGGACCGTAGGATGACCACCCATACGAAATACTATGTGCATCAAACGGCTGGGGATGCGCCAGAGCGTTCAATTGAGTTTGTTTCATGCCGACACGTTTCACCGGTACGTGTATTGTATACATGAATCTCTTGATTAGCCGCTCGGTATTGTGTTGTTCAAGATGATGACATCACAGGAATTTTGACTTTTCTCATGCCTGAGATTGGTCCAAATCACTAATTAATGTACGTTTTTGGAAGATTAAATCAATTATTATTATTATTGTTGTTGTCATTTTCCTTTTTATTTGAGCTCTTTTGTCAAATTCACGTGGTTGTCTTGTCTCATTAATATTAATGCTTGCAAGTTGCAATGGAGAGATTTTAAGGTGAACAGTTAGACATTCAGTGGGACTACTCAAAAAAATAATTAGTGCCACGCGTTTGCCATCTTCTTCTCTGATTTTTCACATCAATTAATGTAGCGTTGATAATATATGGGAGCTCCCAAAGTTACGTACAAATGTAATTTAACTCCTTGCACAATTACAGTAACATAGAGATAGAACTTATATTATTTATATGACATGAGTCAATTACATTTGTATGTAATTTAGCATTTACTTAATAATACGACGTTTAGGTTGTGATTAACACATAGAAGTGGACTCGATTAATTATTAAGATTGAAATAGATTATATTAGTTTGAATTATATATATTGTTAATTTATGTTTGGTAAAGTATCGAATTGAATTATGTTAAATTAAATTTATTTAAAATTAAATAGTATTTACATTAATATTTGAATTTAAATATCAACTATTTATAGATATTTAGTAAGAAATATTACAATTAATTTAAAATAAAACTAATAAGAAAATTATATATATTCAATTAGTTATTGGGCAATCATAATTATAATAAAAAAATAAAATTATTTAAATTATAGGTTATTTCAAATGAGATATACATTTTCATTAAATAAAATAAATTAAATTATTCAAATAATAAATTAATTAATAATTTTACGTAAATCAAGAATAAAAAAATAAATGCTTAAATACAAACAATAAATAAATTTTTAAGTTATAAATAAAAATAGTGTAATAGATTATGGAAGATATTATAAATGGACAATTATTTTTCTTTACATTATTTAATCCTAATAAAACCCACATGAAAATTAGGATTAGTAATCCTATGAATTTGGGATTAAAATTTGAATTTAGTCCATTAATCCAATCCAATTGAGCATGCCAAACTTGGTATTAATATTTGGTCCCAATAATTAATCTAATCCTACACTTAATCCTGGTTCCCAAACATAACTTTACATTATTAAAAGCTAGTGACTATAGTAGAGTTGCTCCACCATATAGCACTGCTTGATAACCACACGATTAAAGTAATAAATGATAATAAAAAAATATATTATTACAATGATAATGTGGTTATTAGCAGTATTCTATGGTAGAACAACTCTGCCCCTGTTAAAATTATAACAATATATTTCCCTTGAAATTTTGATACAGAATTTGTATCCAATATTATGCACTATTTGTTTTTGCATTTCATATAAAAATATATTGTTTTATATCCAATTTTTATATGCCACATCAACTGATAAGATATACTGTGCAAGTATAACTTAGCTCTTGTTATATACGTACAGTCGTATTCTTTCCAAAGTTACAATACAAGGTGATGAGAAGTTAAAGTCTTCTTAGTTTGACGGTAGGGGAAGGGGATTTAGAATTCTCCTTTTGAAAGAAGATTGGACTTGAAAATCTGGACTGTACTGTAAATACACTCATCTTAATGCTAAGCCACGAACAATTTTTAAGCATTCAAACGATAATAACAAGATGAAAAATGCGATGGGAACATAATGCAGACAAAAACAAAGGCAAATGAGGCAAAGTGACATTGGTTTTGTGTCTGTTTCTGCCAGCCTGGTATGCCTAAATTGGTTCTCTAACAATAATAATAAAATTTACAAATATGAGTAGTTAAATGGTGGTACTCTATAGATGCGCCGGTCCCACATATACTTAGGGTTTCAATAAAATCTCCATGAAAATATGAGTGGATGCACCAATTGTGTTCTTGGTTTCCTGCTTTAGGAGCAACTATATTTAAGTACAAAAAGCTTGCAAGATCGTGCATGCAGAAGCAGAACACTAATAATAATTGGAGCTACTGTTACTGGAATATAGCTAGCAATGGTGATTGCACTCTCAAGTTGCTTCAAAATATGCAAAATATTCGTAGAGGCAATCATGTAGGCGTGATTATAGCTTATGCGATATGCTTGGACCCTAAGGCCCTACCGTCCGATTCCGAGAGAAAAATCATCAGATTCTATATATGCAAAAGTGATTTGTCAGGTTGGCTCAACAGGAATATACTTCATAATGGAATATCCACCACCGGTTTCTGCTTCTACAAGGGCCACGCTGCTTGTTTTTGTGTACTTTATGAAAAAGTCTGATATATTTTGATTATTTTCCATTTAGTAGTGGATTGTGCCCTAGTGGTTACAGTTAATTTATCATTGCATGCCTTTTCTTTGTTCATATTTCTTCATCATGATCATTCATTAGCTAGCCCTTGTCCTGGCAAGTCATCTCTGTACTGTACACATTTTGGTTTCTGTTTTAATGAAGTATTATGTAATAAGCTCAAGGACTCAAGTGTTTGAAGAAATGAATTTGACGATTCAAACAAGACCACTTCCCTTTCTTTCTTTTTTTTTTTCAATTTTATTTTATATAATGCATGGCACACACGTCGGGTCCAACTAAGAATAGCTAGCTGTAGCCCCATGTTTCAAAGAAACAATCACGAGATAGAACTCGTCAGTTTGAATTCAAAAGTTAAAACCCACTGGAATAGAATGAAAGTGGTATATGTGTATTGTGTTGTCGTCGTCATCTTCTTGTTAATTGTTGTTCTTAGGCTGAAACGTCTTTGAGAGATCCATAGATTCTTTCTTCTCCTACCATTCCTCCTTGTTAATTGTTATGTCCCTCACGTTCTAATAATGGTGCTGATGTTGAAATCCGGCTGAATCAGTTGGTGTCTCAATCTCAGACCCTTGAAATCATAAAAAATGGTAAAAGGCGCCGGAAGTTTTTCCGGTGTTAACCCGCTCAAGTCAGCAATCAATAAGTTTAAGGAATAAGAAAATGATAAATCTTTAAGAAAGAGAAATTATGAGAGGAAGAGAATCCCCCTGCTTTAGATTTCATGGGGATTTTGTAGACACCCGCACCCTCTTCAATGTGTTACTGTTACCGAGTTAAATGCTTATTTAGATCATGAGTTATAGAGTAGTTATTATATATACTTATGATATTAAGAGTTATTTCCTGTTCGAGGTCGTTTGCTCATTATCTCCAGAATTACTTTTTGCTTGAGATTTTTTGCTCATAGTCTTCAAAACTATCTCCTGCTCGAGATCGTCTGCTCACGATATCAAGAACTATCCTATAAACCTATCAACTATCTGCTCACTTTTTACTTAGAGAAGATTTGGTCATCCTATTTCATTTCCAAAACAAATGAGTAAATTTATAAATTAAAATAAATACTCCGGGACTCTTGAGGTATAATGTTGGAGTTGAACTGCCCCACGTTAGATAGGCAGCTGCAAAGTTTATCTAAAGATTTCTTATGATACCGCCCCCTTTTAATTCTAAAATAACCCGAATTTTTTTTTTGAATAAACTCCTAAAACGTATAAGCGCTCGTCATCTCGCTCTCTCCCTTGTCAACCTCCCTTTAAATGATTGAACAATTGAACCTTGTAAGAACAACAACAATAATTATTAAAAAAAAAAGAAAAAAAATAAAGTTTGCTGAGTATAATTAATTTATTGTCGCACACTCTTGCAATAAAGGAATTTGAACATTTTTTTTTTGTTGCCATTGTATTCCCGATCATATTTTTGTAGTTTCAAAAAATAAAGTTCTTTATTTTGTAAAAATTCTGCGTGTTTGGACATTTATTTTATAACTGCAAATCCTGGTGTAGACCTTTAACTATGAAGAAGGGAGTTGGGAACGATGAACGGAATCAACGCGAATCAAACTTGCGCGTTAGAGAGGGGGGGTTTATAAGGATTTTACAGAGGGTGAAAATAGTACAACTCTTTCCATTACTATGAGACCACATCAAGGCCCAGTTTGTGTTCGAGCCCAACTCTGTCCAAGGAAATAATTTGATTGCTTCATCTTTTAAAAACAATTCCGTTGCCGTCAGCAGGGAAACTTCTTTGCTGTATATTATTAATATTTTAATATGGACCTCCCTAAGTTACGGTAATTGTAACTTACAGCTTGGGATATGACAAGCTGACCAATAGACACATGACAAGTGGATATACCAACAATAAAATGGAATTGGTTTAAGCGGTTAGCAGCTGATCATGAAAAAAGGTTAATGCAAAAAATTTCCCGATATAACTGGTGGTGACAAACATAACGATGTCGTTTTAACTATCAAATTGAGAATACACCATTTACTTTAAGCAAGAGAGTTTCTTCTCATCCAACACAATCCTCAAAATTCACTACCAAACTCCACCCCCGAGCTCCAACAACGCAAATTTCAAACCTATTTTGTCATCTTATGAGTATGAGGAACAGAATGCAAAAAACATTAGTTACCCTTATAGGGAACCGCACTTCAAACTCAATTCATCACAAAACTTAACGAAAATTATTGTCTCAATTAACAACGGTAATAATGACGGATTTTCAGAACTTCTTGGACACAGACTAGGAGTCAGCAGTAGAAGATATAATCACCCAAGCGAAAGAGCCTTTCGTTTTCGAGCTAAACCCAAAACCTACATCAATGATAATCATCACCATCACATTAAAAAACCACGATCTCTTCATCATCATCATCCAAGTCCAACTTCAAAGTCGAAGTTTTTATTGGATTACAAACAAAACCCAGATGGGAAACTTGGCTTGGAGACTGAAAAATCATTTCTAGTTGTGATTCTTCTCCTCCCTCGGCAATTTTATTAAAGTCCAAACAGAACCCAGATCGAGAAATTGATTCTAAAGAAAATTCCAGATATGGGTCTATTTCTGCTTCTGTTCCTGTTGACGTTGTTTCCTCGAAATCGAAGCTGAAGTTGAAATACAAGAGATTTTCTTTGCCGTTGAGTTTCCTGAGTTTGCCACCGCTCTTTTTTCTCCTCTATGATATGATCCTTCCCTCTTCAATTCTCAATGATTTTGGCCTTCTCGAACGTTGTTGAAAGGTGAAACCGATTGGTCCAGTTACCCATCACTTATCCCTAACCAATTCAGCCGGTTTCCTTTTTGTTATTACTGCTGCATAAACTGAAGTTCAGCCGTTGGATTGAAATTGGAGATATTTAATGGATTGAGATTAACTAAACCGTAAGTTACAGTAAACATAACTTAGGGATTGCCTTTTAATATAGGGACAGTCAGACACATTTGCGCGAAGACTTTTGACGGGTTCATGCATTATCATTTATATGCAGACCTAGCCTCAAATGAATGTCATTTTTTTTCTAATCATTCAGATTTTTATATTTCTTTTTCTTTTATTTTTTCAATTGCCTACTCCAGTTTGACTGATGTTTAAACCTCAATTTTTTAAAGATAAATTAAACTTTTTAATATATAAAATCTTTCAATATTTTGACTCCAAATCAACAATACTAAGAATTTTAATATTTGCATCTCAATTAGTGTCCCAATTGATATGACATTCAATTTATTGAATGATACAATAAGAAATACTAGTTATGAAAGAATGACATTATAATTGAGAAATGAGTTAAGAGCAAACGCACCTTATTTTCTTTTGAATGTCAACAATGTAATGTGTAAATTAAAAATATAAAAGATAAAAAAATTGAACCAAGTTGTTGAACTACTTTGAAATAATATATCTCTCGAGTATGAAACTCAGAAAGCAAAACTTGTGCTGATGCTTTGGGTGGCGATTATGAATTCAGTGAGAGATGGGGTTAGTAACAGCTACCATTTTTTTTTTTTTTAATTTATCAAAGTAACATCTACATAAAGTACTGAGTTTTGTGACTCAAAAGCAAGAGAAGAGAGAGAGATATATAAAATTTGCAGTTGGTCAAAGCTTATTATTATTATTATTGTTTCTTCCAAATCCAAGCCGTTAATTATTTCCTATCGGAAATCTCAGCCATCCAATTACATCTCACCAAAGCCAAATCACGTAGATTCAGCCACGGCCAGCCAAAAAAGGTGCCTTTGATATAAAGTTTATCCCCTTTTAATCAATCAACCAAAGCATCATTCCTATGTCCAGCCTATATATAGTTCAAGGTTATGATATTTGATGTCTCAATCATCATCATGATCACAGGTATAAGTTTCGGGTTCACAATTCTTCTTATGCGGTTGCAATTTATCTGACAAATTAAGTTAATAAAACTAATGAAACTAAGTATGAGATGGTGGAGTTCAATAAAAATAATTTGTCACCAAAGGCTTAAAGAACAAGATTAAGATTAGATCTTTATGACCATGATGAGCCCATCACTGAACGTTTAAGAGAAGTTCACAGAAGTCTTTTAAGCTTGATCCTATTCTGGTTGACAACGAGCTTGATGAAGGTCAATTCTACAAGAACAATCTCTGGTTCTATAATTGATAGAGAGTAAGCGGGAGAGTAGTATTATAGAGAAATGGAATTACACCCAAATGGAGTTTGGTTGCGAGAAGAATGAACAATAAGAAATATCTATAGAACAAAAATCAAATCTTCAAATACATCATAGATCCTGAAAAGCGTCTGGAGATCCAAATTACAATTTTCTAATTCACATATGGAACCAAGCAACAGCAAAAGACTTTATGCCAGGATAAATTCGATACAAAATCCACACACATCAAGAATCAATGTTCAACTTTGAGAATCGCAATCAAATATGATTAGTATAACCAGTAAGCCGACTGAATCTTTGATTTATATAGATTACATAAGTACTTATCTATAGTGCAAATTCTTGATATAGTTTATTGGCCAAATTTTAGGGACTACAGGCGAATTTACCATTACTTTTTGCCTGGAAATGCCTATTAATGCAGCATAATTTCTGTGAATATCGCTCAGCAGAAACTACAAAAGATCCGCAAGGATTGTAGATCCAAAAGTACAACAACACACAAGATGAACAGAAAAAGTAAAATAGAGGTCACCTAATAAGGTTAGTTTGAATAACAAAGCAATGTTAATCGTGGTGAAGAAAATTCAGAAAGCAAGGGAGAACTGAAGCAGAGCCTTCAATTTTTATTATTTATTTATTTATTTATTTTCCGTTGTGTGTAAATGTTTCCACTCCAATCCCTTTTATGCTTGTTGAGCACAAAACTTTCAACCAAAAATCAATACTTTGAGCAACAATATCAGTAAGTATTTGTGCAGCTACTAGAAGCAAAACTTCAAACTTGTTAAAAAAGCAACAACAATATGTACGATGTAATAGAATCAATTTTGAGGAATATGAACATACCTGATTCTGAGAAGTTCATGATCAATTACCCCATGTACGTGGAGTGTTCCATTATTTTCATCAACGGTAAAAGTGTTGTGAGAGTGATGGATGAAATATTTTGGAGTAAAAAATGCAGGAACTCAACACCATCAACACAAATTACGATGGTAGATGGTCTTGAAGAGCTGACAACATGTTAGAGGCGGGAATATTATTGGGAGCACGAGGTTGAAATGGGATTGATTTGGAATAAAAACCAGGACGAGCATATATGATACAAGCACTAAAGTAAAATGAAACAGAAAAATTAGATAACAAATAGGATTAATTTTAGAAAACCCAAACCTTCAAATAAGTATTTGTTATTGGAGAAACTAATAAAGTCCCAATTACAATATTTAAGTTGCTAGAATAATAAACTCATGATACTTTTTATTGAATAACATCAAGTTTTATATAATAAAGCTTATTTAATATTACAACCTAAAAATTAGTAACAATAATCATGTTCTCACATAATGTTCCACTACTTACACGTAGTTCAACAAAATATTTTTAAGGGGGAAAGAATGATACAAAATATTTTCACATATTTTATGGAACTACTTGTAAGTAGTGGAGCATTATATGAGAACATACTTAGTGTTACTAATTTTTAGGTTGTGATCTTAAATAAGCTTTATTATATAAAACTTTTCAATAAAAAGTATCGAGAGTTTATAATTCTGACAACTTAAAAGTTTGAATTGGGAGCTTATGGGTTTCTCCAATAACAAATATTTATTTAGAGATTTGGGTTTTCTCAAATTAACTCTATTTGTCATCTAATTTTTCTGTTTCATTTTATTTCTCCTTATATACTTTAGTGCTCGTATCAAAATAGCACTAGCCATTTCTCTTTCATTTCTATCAAACGGTTTGACTTGTTATCCGCTGCAGTAACTCTACGCGGTGGCTGAACCGTCTGGCTTGATCAACACCACCAGCAAGCAAAACACATGTTAATGGTAACAGTTATGAAACCGTTGATAGCTGCTGCTTTACTTGAATTGAAGACACAGGACAGCATCAAAATCCCACCCTCGTGGTGGCGGCATCATACGAGACCAGATTAAAAACCGGGTTGATTAAAAACCCGAATCTTAATTTATCTTCAACCATTGGAGTCCAACTCCAACTAGGCCTTCTTCAACTACCAAAAGCTATCTACAAGAGCCTGGGAACACAAAGCATTAATAAACAGCACTATTTCAGCTGACAATTAAAGTTGTAGATAAAACGAGCCGAGGCTTTTTTTTTCCCATTTAAATTTATCTCAATGGTTTATTGACAGTATTGATCGTTTCATATAAGATCAATTTTCCGTTCTATTGATCCAAGTTATCCTTTCTAGGCAACATTATTTCTCATTTCATAATTGAGGGTAGACTTTTTCATGAGTTTTATTCACTCCGAATGTTGTGCACAACTTCTCACCGCATGTATTTAAAACATGAAAAAGATAATAAAACATAATGAATCAAAATATTTTTAGGGGAAATGAAAATCTTATTGTTTAGAGAAATTAATTTAGACGTGTAATATAATCACTTTATTTATAGTAGAGAAAGCCCGCCACTTGTTTTTTTAGCCTTACGGCAAGAGATTTTATGTATCACTATTATATATTCCTAATCGAAGACAATTAATTCATGCTTCACACACACACATACATACACGAGAGAGAGGTGGCTTAGCCCGCTAGCAATTCCACTTTAATTATGTAAAAAAGCTCCAATATAACGTTTGTGGTTTAAGGCTTTAGGAAATAATCTCCATGCAAGTTACCTCCTTCAGGGTAGGATGTGATTTTTTTCCTCTTAGGTGTGCTATTAATTCCAAACCATAATAGGCCTACCTCTCTCTCTTTTTTTAAAATGGGCTAAACCTCACTTTTAATTCATTAAGTCTAACTTCTTAGGCCCAAACTCAATTTCATTAAGTCTAAGTAAATGTAGGACTTCAATGAATTTTTTTTTTAATTTGTTGTTTAGAAAAGAAACTTTAAAAAACATTAGGGACCTTTCTAATATTTTCCATGAAAACCCTAACATTCATTTTCTTTTCTTTCTCCTTTCAAGCGGCAGCCAGCAGTTGCTTCTTCTTGCTCGTGCAGCGGCCATGGCTGCCGCTTTAACTAATGTGCCGCGGCATGGCCGCAGGAGAGGCCAATGGCCACGCCTTGGCCATCTCCCCCTTTTTTTAATTCTTTTTTTTTTTATTTTTAATAATCCTTTAAAAAAAACAAAAACAGCCTTAATAATTTTTTTCTCAAATTTAATAACATCGGATTTGAGAAAATCTAAAAATTTAATCATTAATAAAAAATAAATTTGATTCTCAATAATTCAACATGAATTGGCTTTGATACCACTTGTTGGGGCAATAAAACTCTTGGCGAAAGCCATCACATATAATTAAGAAATATTCATGTTGTATAAACAAAAATCAATAAGAAAAATATGCAAAAGCGTACCTGAATTCATAACGTTTAATTCATCTCTAGAATTGTGTGGTTGACATTCCAGATCTACATGTCCTCTTAGAGAATTCTTTAACTTTCTCCACGCTCTCCCTCTGAATATAGGATGTTAGAAAGAATAAAAAGAATTACGTGTGACATGGGGACCATGACCTTTTATATAGAAAATTGTTTCCTGTTGTCACTGAGTATTCATAATTCTGTCTTTCATAGAATTAGAATACTATTGAGTCTCTACACATTAAAGGCCCACACCATATTAGATACATTAAAGCTTGTACTACTGAAAACCTTAATAAATCACTTTTTAAGCTTAATCTTATATGACAAATCAACCATACATAATTATTTACATATAGGCTCAATGTTAGATTAAGAATCCAACAATGCTAGATTAAAAAATCCAACAGATACTTGAAGATTCTGGAGAAGATCTTCCTATTAAATATATTAAAGCCTATAATATCGAAAACCTTAATAGATAACTTTTTATGCTTAACCTTATATGACAGTCCGCAATACATAATTATTCACATATAAGATTAATGTTAAATTAAGGATCCAATAATAGTAGATTAAAAAATCCAATAGATACTTGAAGATTATAGAGACGATCTTCCTGGTTGTCACATATTTTTTTTCAGTTCTTCAACGCTCTTCTCGTTCTTTTGATCCTCTTTAGTTTTTTTTTTCTTTCTTTTCTAATTTCACCATTTTCTTTAAGTGGATTCTAATTAGGTGCCGCGCATATGAAGCAATTATCCTATATATAAAAGTCCATATGTCAAACTTAATTTCTGATATATTAAGATTGATTTTTAACCGGCTGCTTCTCTTGCTGATGTATAGACTATTGTGTCGTGGCATGGCTGCTAGTGAGGCCAATGGCGGCGCCTTGGCCATCTCTCCTTTTTTTAATTCTTTTTTATTTTTAATAATCCTTTAAAAAAATGAAAACAACCTTAATAATTTTTTTCTCAAATTTAATAACACCAGATTCGAGAAAACTCAAAAATTTAATCATTAATAAAAAATAAATTTGATTATCAACAATTCAACACAAATTGGCTCTGATACCACTTATTAGGGTAATAAAACTCTTGGTGAAAACCATCACCTATAACCCAGAAATATTCATGTTGTATCATCAAGAATCAATAAGAAAAATATGCAGAAGCTTATCTAAATCCATAACGTTTAATTTCTCTCTAGAGTTGTATGGTTGGCCTTTCAGATCTACATGTCCTCTTAGAGAATTCTTTAACTTTCTCCACGCTCTCCCTCTGAAGATGGGATGCTAGAAAGAATAGAAAGAATTATGTGTAATCTGAGGACCATAACCACTTAAATAGATAATGGTTTCCTGTTGTTACTGAGTATTCCTAATTCGATCCTTCATAGAATTAGAATACTATTGGGTCTCGATATATTAAAGACCCATATCTTATTAGATACATTAAAGCCTATAATACCGAAAACCTTAATAGATTACTTTTTAGGCTTAACATTATAATACCGAAAACCTTAATATATTACTTTTTAAGCTTAACATTATATGATAGTCTGCAATACATTTTTTTTTCTTTCTTTTTTGATTTCACCATTTTCTTTAAGTGGATTGTAATTAGGTGCCGCGCATATGAAGCAATTAACCTATATATAAAGGTCCATATGTCAAACTTAATTTCTGATATATTAAGATTAATTTTTAACCGGCTGCTTCTCCTGCTGATGTACAGACTATTTATATATTGCACGAGATTGCAAGCGCAACGCAGTGGACGACTTGGTACAAAGTTCAATGTTGATGAACAAATTCTAACATCTTATTACAATGGAGTTTCTTGCAGCTGAAACGTCAATCTCTAAGGTTTTATTTGTTTCCAACTAATAACTATCACTAAAATCCATTGACTTTGAAAAGTTTGATGAACATTTCATAACAAAATACAAAAATTCAATTGGTGGGGTGCATTCTTACTTACGTGTTAAGAACCAATGAACTAATTGCTTCACTTGGTTAGACACACACACAAGAAATGTCCCAAAACTATCGCTGCAAATGATCAAGATGGTATACAGGAAACTTTCTTGCGAGCTAGCACTATTTCTAGAATGATTACATAAAGTCTTAAATCTGGATTGCGCCTGCCACAAGTGCACTTGATTCTCAAATATTTGAGTCGCGTAATGGTTAGGGAAACCAAATTGAATACGGCTGCTAAAGGTAACACTGTAAAGAGAAACCAAGAGGGCAGCTGAACCGTTGCAAATGGCTGTGCAACTGCCTTTGAAAGACAAAATAGTAATTTACTAGTGTGGTTTTTGTTAGTGACCAAACAGGATTTTAAGCTCATTAATTTAAGCCATTGGCTTCGCGAAGCCTTGGAATTTCCTTGCATAAGACTTTGAAAATTTTCATTATCAGTTACCTGCCAACTTACTTAGAATTAGATTAGATGACTCATGTGAGAAACATTAAATTTGGGTTGTTTACTTCTTTGTGCGAGGTCCTATGATGTTCTTCCAAAAAGCTGGTCATGAAATGCCATACTAGTTAATTTCTTAATGCGAGAGTCAAGACCTGAAATTGATACGTTAATTGCGTATATATAGTGATTTTTTTTTAGGAATTAAGTAATTTTGCCTTGAATTCTATTTTCATGTTCTGAATTAGATACTGCCGGTCGTTGGATAAGGTGTCACTTAGATCCTAATCTAAATCCTCATCACTTTAGTCATGCTTTATTGTTATTTATTTATCTTAACGTAACTGTTTTTGGTAAAAGTCTTTAGTTCTCCTGAAACATTAGACATGTGGCTAGACAAGATTTGTACATATTAAAATTACTAGGATTTAACTAGAATCTAATCTTTGTCACTTTAGTCATGCTTCAGTGTTATTTATTTATCTTAATGTAACTGATTTTGGAGAGTCTTTGGCTCTCATAAAACATTAGAAAGATTTATACATATTAAACCACCAGGATTTAACTATCAAATTGTGAATTTAAGTATTTCAAAATAATGATTAACTAGAAAATAAAGGGCTTTAATTAAATTACGGACTCTTTCAGTCCTTTGAAAGTCCTACGTCTGATCGATAGGAATGATTGATCATGATTAAGTGGGTGAAGATTGTAAATTTCAGAAAGAGGGATTTTATAAACAATTTAGCGGGGTGCTACTATTTCAACTCTTACAAATGGGGTTCCATTTTGATTGGTCAAAATTATTTGATTGAAATGCAAGCCACAGATGCTTGGTGGCTCGTATAAGAGTGCAGCAAGCCTTTGTGGTCCGCTACATGCATACTCTCTCTCTCTCCGCGATCCATTACATCAATTATTATCAAATTACCAGTCAAATAGTTTACCAAAAAAAAAACATCCAATCTGTATTGCTGCGCAATGTACATTGTTGTACTAGCTAACTACAACTTGAAGTACCAACTCAAACAATTTACAACTCTCTCTTCTGAAATTTTTCCTCGGCTAATCGGTCGCACAATCCGAAAACAAAAAGAATAATATGTAAAACAATAATAGAATAGAAACTATGTTATGTATTGAGCATATTCATAAGATGGAAGAGTTGGAAATTGAATCCAAACATTTGCTCATACAAACATCACTCATAACATTTACTTATACTAACATTTTGTTCTTAATCCATGAGTTGAAATTCTCTTGTTCCTCTTGTTCCTCTTGTTCGTCATTTAGATTTCCAGTCATTATGTATCAGCTAGCTCCACTCATCAAGAGGAAACTTAAATTGGATGAATATTTACTTTTTATTACTATTATCATTTCTACTCTAATTCCTTTCTGCGGATGAAGCTGATGAATTTTGATTTGAATTATGATGTGTCTGGAGTATATTTACCTGATGAAGAAGTAAATATTTTTTTTTCCTTAAATTTTTAGAGAGAAGCTTTTGAACTGAATTTGTTATAATTCAATGTTGATAGTTGAGGGGTTGGGCGTAGGATTTCTAATATTTAACCTAAACTATTAGTTTATTAGGTGAAGAGACCGATTCTACTTATAAACCCACTTAATTCATATTTACTAGTCAATGTGAAATATAACTCAACAAACATCCTTAAGAGAAAATCACCACCAAATCTTGGTCTTTTCAATCAACATTTTTTAGTTGTTCAACAATCACATTCTGATTACTAAGAGGATCAACTTTAAATTTCTAGATCCAACCCAAAAGGTTAAAGTGCGGGGATCTATTGTATTTATAAACCCAACTAACTTTCCCCTATTAGCTAATATGAGATACGGCTCAATAGCCACACTATTTATGATAAACCCAAATTTTAACTAATTAAACTAACTAATCCAAACTTAGTTCGTAATAAGTATTTTTGCCATGGAGAATTTCTGTTAGGGCAATCCAATGTGAATTGGATCAAACTAAGACCCAAGATCGATTGTTGTATGAACAATCAATGATCAAGGTCTAGAAACAAGCACCGAAAAAGGGGAAAAAAAAACAAGAATCAAGAAGCAAATTGACTAAACCAACAATCAGAAGAAAATCAGAAAACAAGAACACAAAAGAACAGTGCACAATCTTGCGATCTAGACCTTCCGGAAAATGAGCCTCACGTTTTCTTTTATTACAAGAAAATAACCAACAATTGAAGAGGGTTTTACAAGCTTTCTTACGACTACTATGCCTAATAACATTTCAGAATTTTGTAGAATTACGAGCTTAGGGACAATGACCAACGCTCAGCCTAAAGCCCAAAAACAGTCAACAAAAATCAAATAATTTTAGAATTCCTCCAGTTCGAGACAAAGAACTCTGCCACATAGCACAACACTATTGGCTGTGTGTACCCGCCAGTTTGACAAAAATTCTTGTCGGTACAATAACATCGCAGTCCCTGAGCTTTTATATATTTGAATAAATTGCAACAATCTCCTCTCAAGGAGACACGGACATTATGGTGTCGGCCTCGCTTACCATCAGCATAAAGTCATGAGCATGATAGTCCTGCAAATAGGCATGTACGTGGCCTTTTGAGTGAAACTTTCAAATGCTAGGTGATGTGTTTCAGCTGACGTGTACACTCTAGCTCGTATTGCAGGTTGTGCAAGTAATTAACTATGAAATTAGATATTGGGTTAACTTTGAATGGCATGTATATATACATATTTTATTGATCTATGTATGAAGAAAGATTAATGGCCGGCGTGGCTCTGAGTCGGAATGATGAAAGGACGATTGTTGAATATTGATGCGGCTGAAAATTGAATTAAATAAGACATATTTTCATTAAAATAACATGCGGGGTGCCTCGCATTAAGTTGTTAATCATATGTTTCTGTTAAAAGCAGAGACTTTTAATGCCAGTATCTTCATTTTTATAATGTCAGGTTTACGTGGAAGGAATTGTAACACTTTCTTTGTTGTTACGTTAACGTTTTGATCATACGTGAAACTTAATTTAGTCGTAAGTAGATGATCTTTATCATCTAGTTATTGTGATTAAAAAATTAAAAATAAATTGACATAAGAAACATGCTGTTATTAATAAAGTTTTATTACCAATCCGTTTTCCTTTATTAATATGGTAAAAAAATTTTTTGGATAAGATATTAATATTGTAAAATTTTATTACCAAATAAAGTGTATCACTTTACATCATCATAATTTC
The DNA here is from genome assembly GCA_030449905.1 of Luvunga scandens. Classification (NCBI taxonomy): domain Eukaryota; kingdom Viridiplantae; phylum Streptophyta; class Magnoliopsida; order Sapindales; family Rutaceae; genus Luvunga; species Luvunga scandens. Next base: position 1,309,643 of record JASUUG010000526.1, read on the forward strand.
TTTTTATATTTTTTTCTTTTCCTTATTCACACTTTGACGGAGTGGTTGCTGGGCGTGTGTGTGTGAGTGCGTGATTCAACAGCGTGAGTTGGGTTGATTCTTTGGATAAAAATCCAAAAAGTCCAATTTATATTTTTGGGTTCGGAACTTAGAGGATAACTGCATAACGGATTCGAGTCCAGTGGATGAGAGAAAAAGTAATCAAGAGGGATGTTTTCAGGATAATGAAGCCATGAAGGGGTGTCAACAGCACAACTCTTTGCAAGTCTGTCCAAGTCACCCTTAGGCCCAAAGATGCTTGGTGGGCATGAATGTAGCAGCAATCCATTGCGCTTAGGTCAACTTTTCGTCGCCCATCAAATAATTCGCTTTCAAAAAATGCAATAATTTATTCGTACTACTTTTCAAAAACAATATAATAATAATAATAATTTATTTGTACTACAAGAGTACAATGTAGTAGGTACGCACTGCAAGTACCACTCAAACAGAACCAAATCAGCACTACAATTTCGTAAATCCATTTGATATTTTCTCCAACTTGTAAAATCATCTAACACCAATATTGAGAAATGAATAGGGATATTTTTTTTTTTTCTTGGCTATCACATTCTATGCAGACAAGCACAAGTAATAACACATATATTTTCGCTATAAATCGTAAAATTTACAGGGAAAAGCAGTTGTTTCTGCTACTTTTAACCGTCACCTTGACTAGCGGGGCGTCCTTAGCAAGATAATTGTTGCCGACAGCCTCCCATCTCCTCGGAGCCGACGGCCTCGGCAGATTCTCAGGCACAATCGTCTCTAACGAATTGAGATGCCACGGCGGGCACTCTCTCTTCTCACTCCATCTCGCTTTCGACTCTGCAACTGGGGTCGTCATCTTCATCTCCTTGGCAATCGCACTACCGTCGCCCCCGCCCGTATGCATAACAACTCCTCCCATTACCAAGCACGCGGCCGCCAGTCCCGCCGCGCATTGCTTTCTCCGTTTCTCATCTCCTCGCTGCCTGCATAACAATAACATACACACGATTAACAAGTAAAGAGCGATTGTTGTTAGAACAGGGCGTAAATTAATTCAACAAATTGATGACGTAATTAATTAATGGTTTGGCTCACGGTGCAATAGCTTGAGTTTGAGAATGAATTATCTTTGATGCAGGAGAGTTAGAGGAGAGATTGAGACAGAAACTATACGTGATGGCCATGTTAATTCAAATTTTTTCAATAATAATGTAACAGAGGAGAAGCAGCGGGGATATAAATAAATAAACGCGCACGCGATCGATTGGCTGTACAAGTTAAGAGAGCTACGAAAGAATAGTCTACATGTAACAGTGGACGGTCAGAGTACGGTGACGGTTTTTCGAACTGACACGTGGGGTTGGAGCTTTGGACTGAAGCCAACCTAATTTTGTATTTGCATTGGGTCGTTGCTCGCCGTCTATCGCCACTGCCACCAAATTTTACTTTGGGGACGCGTGTTGGCAAGGCTTTTCTCTGGACAGTGACGTGCTACTTTTCCCTCATGTGATCAATTAAAAATGGTTCCAAAGAAGTGAAAGAACCCTGCCTGATCTCGACGACTGAAAATATACAGAATCTTGATTACGTCTGGTTTTGGGGTGGGGGGGGTGTTTGAAAAAATCTCGCGTCCATTTCGGATACAGCCTAGTCACAGCGATAATTCAAGTATTCGGACGTTATTAGAACTTTGTTTGCTCTCTGCATTATTAGAGATTTTCTCATCCAGTGAAGTTATGAGAAACAAATTCCTTGTGTGTGTGTCTGGCGATTCGATTGCCACGAAATGGTAGAATATCATATACGTCCAATTCTTTCTCTTTCTCTCGATATTTTTTCTCAATAATTTATCTATTATTATTATTAAATATTAATTATTAGCGTAGTAAGATGTTATTAGATAACAGCATAATAATTAGAACTCAAGTTAAAATTTAAATATGAAGATTTTATTATTACTCTTTTCAAAAACACTAAAAACGAGATCATCAAATCACTAATAAAATTATTATAACTCTTTACTTCCCAAATGAATAAACGTTTATAATTAAATTTATTGAATAAGCCGAAGATGTTGGAGTACTTTTATCTCATCTAACACTTTCTTGTACATTGATTTCCGTATACAATGCCATGAATTGCACCTTGTTAATGACGAAATTAAGATATGGATTAATTAATTCCCTTACCTAAATTATCTTAAAAGTCAATCAACATGATTCACACTATTTACTGTTTAACGTGTATTTAGATCATAATTAAGCATGTGCAATCACATGAGCCAGATTCCAGATTCCAGATTCATACCACCCGTATATAAAACAAAACTAATTAAATCACCCAACTGTCAACAATAGAGGCGTACCATTAAAAGGTTACCATCGTGGCACTCCACCATTATTGTTTAGGGCATAATAACTTGCAAAGATTAGAATATTCTTGTAATTTGAAATCTTTAAAAATCTCAAAACCTCAACTCCATCGCCAGTTCGACACCGTTTTTGCCAAACCAACCAGTTACAACTCCGCATTCACCAAAAATCAAGACCCTCGTGTCAATCGCCCAAAATCACTCTCTCTTTCCGCCCGTCTCCGCAGATCACAACAGTTTGGTCTCTAAAACCCTAATTTCAGCTTTTTCAGTAAACCCTAATTCTCACAATCGCTAAAACACTGAATTTTTTTTTGGGGGTACTCGAAACTTCAAAATCATTCATTGTAACCACCCTCTATCGAAACCCTAAAAAGATTTGACTTTTTTTTTTTTTGCTTTAAGTTACTACTAAGATTATTTTCGGTTACCACTGAGCCACCTCCATTAAAGCTCTGATTTTGATTTCATTGATTTCAATCTGGGACCGATTTAACTCGGTAATCGACTCAGTGAGTGTAGAACAGTTGATGTGATGGTGGAACAAGATGGAGGCAAGTGAAGGAATTGGTCGTTTAGAGAATGGGAGTTCGAGCAAGAGTGGTCGCCCACCAAACCCTCCTACGGCGGCTTATCGTACGTGTTTGACCAGTGATCCTGCGGCGGTGCCCTGTAAGAAGTCGCTCGTTCGCCACGGATCTCTTGTAAGTATTTTTTTTTTATTCCCTAAATTTAGAGTTTTTTATATTTCAAATTTATTTATCGATTATTCATTTGATTTCTCGTACAATTCTTGACTTACAAACTTCAAAAGTTGTTGGTCGATTTTAATTTGATGGAAGATTTGAAGGATCTTAATTCTTTTTTACTGGACTTATTTCCAGTTTTGAGGTAGTACATTGAGCAATTGTACATTTTATGTGAACAGTATTATGTATCCTTGTTTTTTTTTTTTTTCTGTTTGGAATTGTCCATTATGGGCATGCATGTTTTCTTGAGGATTTGTTTGTGGCTTTAGCAGGTGAAGGCGACGACAAGGACTTTGGATGTTTCTGTTGAACCTGTACTTGGCGTTGGAAATCATGAGACTGAGTTTGTTCCAGTTGTCCGCTCTGGAGCATGGGCTGACACTGGAATTCGTCCAACCATGGAAGATGTATTTTTGTGTGTTGACGATTTTTTGAGTGGTTTTGGACTCAAGAATTTAATAGATGAGCCTAGTGCCTTCTATGGGGTATTTTCTTTTCCATTATTTTTACTTGTGTGCATTGACTTATATGGTTGTGGCAGTGATGTGTGGTGATTGTAGTGGTGCTTTGTTGCTTGTGTCTACTTCATACAACAAAGCAGGAAAAGTATTAGGATGCATAAATTTTTTTTGTATTTGAGTTGTTTCCTTGTGTGGGTTGCATACTTTGCTAGCAGATCGGGATGGTCAAGATAGGAGCTGTAATTTCTATGTATTGCATACTATGGAATTCTAAAATATTTTTTGTTCTGATGATCAGATGTTTGACGGACATGGTGGAAAGCATGCTGCAGACTTTGCCAGCTGTCATTTGCCTAGATTCATCATTGAGGATGAGGAATTTCCTCTGGATATTGAGAGGGTTGTTGCTTCCGCTTTCCTGCAAACTGATAGTGCTTTTGCAGAAGCTTGCTCCTTGGATGCTGCCCTTGCCTCTGGTACCACTGCATTAGCAGCTCTTGTTTTTGGGAGGTTAGTTTTTTTGGTCCGACTGAATATGCCAATTATGATTTCAAGTTTTATGCCTTAAGTCTTTTGAATATACTTTTGTGGGATAAGAGTTCTCTGGCTGGTTAAATGTTCATATGATTCTAAACCAATTAGCATCTCTAAAGCCTGTGTATTAGCCTACAGTGTTCATAATTGACAATCGACATGATGTTCATAGCTTTGTTACCATTATTATCATTTGTTCTTGAGTTGTAGTCCTAAACTTGAGGAAAATGAATGACCATCTTTGGTTAACATTGGGAATGTTGTACATGCAAATTTAAACTGTTACAGGCTAACTGCTACACTGGATTTGGTGAGTTTTCTGAATTTCAACAGCTTTTGAAAGCAAACCAATTCTGTCTTTCTCTTCTCTTCTATTTTTTGGTTACACTAGTTTCATTGTGATATTCTAGTTTGTGACTTTATGGCAATATTATGCATTGGGAATTTTTTATTTTCTGATCATTATGGCTGGTGAGATTTATCTCTCTTATCTATCCATTTCTTCTCGGTGCCATTAATGACATGCCAAAATCAATTGTCCATCTTCAAATTTGGGGCTTTCTGGATAGTAGGTTTGTGAATGTAAATTTATCTTAATGTGGTTTCTATTATGAGGACTTCAGCTCTTTTATGTTAATATTTGTTTCGGTTCCAGGAGGTTGGTGGTGGCAAATGCTGGAGATTGTCGAGCAGTTTTGTGTCGCCGTGGTAAAGCTATTGAAATGTCAAGGGATCATAAGCCTATATGCAGCAAAGAAAAGAAGCGCATTGAGGCATCTGGGGGGTATGTGTGTGATGGTTACCTCAATGGGCAACTCAACGTAGCTCGGGCTTTAGGAGACTGGCACATGGAAGGAATGAAAGGTGGAGATGGTGGCCCACTCAGTGCCGAGCCGGAGCTTATGTCTACGAAACTGACCGAGGAGGATGAATTCCTCATCATAGCTTGCGATGGGGTTTGGGATGTGTTTAGGAGCCAAAATGCTGTGGATTTTGCTCGGCGGAGGCTTCAGGAGCACAATGATCCAGTCATGTGTAGCAAGGATCTTGTTGATGAGGCATTGAAGAGAAAGAGTGGGGATAATTTAGCTGTAGTTGTGGTTTGCTTTCAATCCCAGCCTCCTCCAAACTTGATTGCCCCGCGCACAAGAGTGCAAAGGAGCTTTTCTGCTGAGGGTTTGAGGGAGTTGCAAAGCTTCTTGGATAGCTTATGAAATTGAGATGGTGACGAATGCTTGTCTATTTGTTCTTTACCCCCTTCTAATTTAATTGTAGTCTTAGATAATGAGAGAATTGAGTTCAACTGTAATATATGCAGCGGCATGTTGATAACATTATATTGTTCTCATTTAAATTGTTTTTTTAATTTGTTTTTTGAAACAATTCATTTATATTGTTTAGGTACAATTATTTTACTGCATTATGTGTCTGGTATTTTCGATTCAACTTTTGCATCAAACTGCACAATAATAATAGCTGATCAATTTTAAGTTTTTCGTGCGTGGGGTTGCAGTTGAAAGGGGGCAGCACTCTTTATTCTGTCAAACAAAAACTCTCAATTTCTGTGATGTTTTGGTATCTTGATGGGTTATCATTTGTTGCATGTATTTTTTCTGTTGTAATATTGACTACTTATAAATCTCATGGAGGACATTAACATTTAAAGATTGCCTATTTGTGATGTTCGGCTGGCTCTGAGCTCCCAATTCAAGTCAAAACTTGAAGTTAATCGGAGTTTTCGATTGCTTTGAAGGGACCGGAAGGGAAAAAGGAAATATATAAAAAATAATAATAGTAAGAATCTTTGTGAACTGATCTCTACTGAATCTTTCATTAGAAGCATTTCTGAGCAGTGTAATGGTAGCCTCTACAATTTCATATGCTCCCGCGATGGCAGTAGAATTCTTAGGAAATTTTTTTGTTATTGCATTTTGTATCATATATGCATATGTACAAGCAACGGAAAAAGAGAAAAGAAAAAGGGACAAGTGCACAAAAAAGAGATATGCATAGTTCACTCGTCAAAAATCTTGCATTGAATATTTCTTCTTCTGGGAGAGAGTCGCTTTAATAGGGCTTCGGCATAGGCTCTAGAAGGTTCAGTGTGCATATTTCTGGTTTGCTTGATCCAAAGAAAGCCAAGACCAGACTTGGAGAAGACGCATCCTTATGTTGGTACATGCAAGTTTGTGACATCCCCACTACTTATCTATGTTGGAAGTTGAACGCCTTGATTGAATAGGCAAAGGTGAAGCCGAAGAGCACAACCAATCCCACATGTACTGCTGCAACAACTCCTAACATATCATGATCATACCCAAAATAATCCTTCACAAAATCTCCTACCTTCTGGCCTGAATCAAATGTGTCATTTACATCTCCAAATTGTGAGGCAACAAGTCCATACAGTGTCCAAGAGACGGGGCATACCCAACAGTACCATCTCCACCAAATTGGCATCCTCTGTTACAGAAGAAGCTTAGTCGGACTGAATACAAAAAGTAAGGAAAAAGAAGCACAAAAGGATGATAGAAACTTACAGGTCGAGGAATGATAAATCCTGAGAAAAGGTTCCATAATACATAGAACGCGGAGGCAATGATGGCAGCAATGTTATGGTTAGGAGTAACAGCCACAGTCATCATTCCGTACAACGTGAAGTATAAAAATGTGAGGTACATGAAGAGGAGGTACCACAAAAACTTGCTGACTGTCCAGTCAAATCCAATCATGGCATATACTATTACCCCGTATATAACAGCCTGTATGAAGATGTGAGGCAGCTCAATCACAACCTGCAAAGCAATGAGATTTCGTAAGACACGGTACTTGTGGTAACTTTGAGAAGCTTCTTGTCATCACGAGTATTATAGTACCTGGCCAAAGGCGTATGGCAAAGCTGAATACATGCCGGCAGCTCTTTCTCTATAAAAGACAGTTCTCTCAACAGCCACAACTGGCTGCACTGACGTTGCATTTTGTACCCCAAGAAAGAGAATAGCAGCATACATTGAGCCCATTGCATTAAAGAGATCTTGTCGGTTTGTTCTATGCTTGCCACAAGTTTCACAAGAATTAGGGATAGTGATGAGACTAACTGTGACTTTGAATTTGCAATTTGCTCTACTTTTCATCTTACCTTTTGGAGCCTATATCCCAGAAAATTGTCCCAAACATCAAAGCTATAAAAGTTGTGAAGAAAAGTCTCACTGCGGTGTATGGTGGGTTTCGCCAATATGAGAGATGCTGTTTCCACAGACAAGCCATGCACTGTGTGAAGAAAGCCTGTGAGTACCTGGTTCGAAAGTATAGATCTTTTGAACCCGGCGGAGGTATGCTGAGTTCCTTGATCATCTCTTTGTTTCCCCTGCATTGTTTCCAGATCAAATACAATAGAAATAGAGCACAGAAGTTTAAAAATGTAAATTAAAGCAATTTTCTTCCATTTGTGAAACTTTGAGGCTGTCTTACTTGTATAACTCAGAATTTTTGTACACTTTAGCGAAGTTGATTCCAAGAGCTGCTTCTTGTGCTGGTGTTGTAACGTCTAACATCCAAGTTGCAGGATTGTATCCCTCTTTGATCTTAGGTACTCCATCGATTCCCTTCATAAACAATGGCCACAGGAGTCAATAATTTCTTGATAAATTGGAAAATATTTGTAACATCATCTCTGTTTAGCCTCACCTCAAAGTACTTGATCAGTTGGGAACAATGGCGGCCTAACGGACCAACGTATATCTCTTCACCTCCCCGTTTCATCAGCAGTAGCTGAAATGCAACATAAAAGTTACCATTAATTTCTATGGTAACCAAAATAAATTGACAGTTCATTAACACTGAATTAAGAAGTTATGCTACCTCATCAAAGGCATCAAAAATATCAATGCTTGGCTGGTGAATTGTGCAAACCACGGTTCGTCCAGTGTCCACCGTGTTCCTTACTGTTCTCATTACTATTGCTGCCGCCCTAGCATCTAAACCAGAAGTTGGCTCATCCATAAATATTATAGATGGATTTGCAACAAGCTCCACTGCAATTGTTAGCCTTTTTCTTTGTTCAGTCGACAGTCCACTCACACCAGGCAATCCGACAAGTGCTTCCCTTATTGGATTCAGCTCCACAAGTTCCATTACTTCCTCCACAAACATCTGCCGACCATCAATTAAAACCTGGTCAGCAACCTAAACCAATTTCAAATCGCAGAGAAGAAAACTGATGATTGATCAATATGTTTCTAACATTACCTTTCTAGTATCAGAGTCAACCTCAGGAGGCAATCGAAGCCAAGCAGAATAAACTAAGGACTCATAGACTGTAACGTGAGGAGAGTGGATATCAGTTTGCTCACAGTATCCTGAAATGCGAGCGAAAGTTTCTTGGTTCTTTGGGTACCCAGATATTGTGATACTACCACTGATGTATCCACCTGTTTTCCTTCCGGCCAAAACATCCATTAGAGTGGTCTTGCCAGCACCACTAACACCCATTAGAGCTGTGAGGACTCCTGGCCTAAAAGCACCACTCACACCCTTCAAAAGTTCTAGCTGATCATCAGGAATACCTTGTGCTTTCATTTCCTGTAAACAGAATAGCTGATTTCGATACGCAGGAATTTTTTAGTGCAAAGAATGTGAAGTTTTCCTTTGGTTATGATGGCCACAATTAAGCAGTGACAAAAATGAAAAAATTCAACAATTTGAAAATGCTTAAATCAGGGGAAACTTGAGAGTACCTGTGGCACGTCTACTGCATATCTGATATCGTCAAAAGTGATAGAGTGAGGTTCAAATGGAAGGATCATTCCCCGCTTTCTATTCTGATCTGCTTCATTAAAGCTTCTTACTCTTGCAGACAAAGTCCTGAATGATACATTTCTATGACTTTCATTCCCTCTGTCTGCATATTATTTTCAAAGGAATTAATATTCTAACTTCTTTTCCACGAAGTTATGAAAGGAAACAAAAAAGTCACAACTCGTAGCTCACCACATGAGCTCTTTACTCCCGATGACAGCTCCACAGGCCCCTCAGTTTTGCAAGCATTTTTCTCAGCCAAGGCCTCTCCGGATAATATAGCCTGAGGCTTCCTAAATGCTGCAGCAAATTATTCCAATAATCAGAATATTAACCTTGAGCTTTAAAAGAAGTGTAAAAAAGAGGGTGCTTACGGTCAAGATACTTCAGAGCCACGGTAAAAAGGAAATTGAATAGAAGAACATATCCGAGCAAAGCTCCTACTCCAATCCAATACCAATATTCATTAGGGAAAAGGCCACGAGACTTCAAGATTACAACACCTAATGGTTCTGTGGAATTAGGAGGGACCTACGACCCATAAGTTGAAAAAGAAATTAGCTATCATTCTAATCTCATCATTTCACAAACTTGGGGACAAAGATTCTTACATGACTCCAGCTCTTCCCAAGAAATTCATTCACAGCTAGAGCATTCTGTCCATACATCATTGGTGAGAACCAATAACCCCATAACCACGATTTCTTTACATTATCTGATGCAACACATAAAAGGTTCTATCATCAGAGTTATATAGACATCTCCATAAAAAAATTTTAGATTGAATTGAGTTATTCTTTTCACCTCTTGATAAGATAAATCCGCCCATAACAAGGACTGTAAGTAGAGCAAATGAACCAAATGTGTTTGCAACAATTATATTCCTTCCAAGTGCACCCATTAATCGGAAGAGTCCTGAAGCCATCTGATTTACGCATAGGAGTAAAAAGTACTGCCTGAAAAACCTGTAAATGGAGAAATTATCAAGTTATAGAACCCAAAAGAATGAAACTTTGAGATATAAATTGATCTTTTTACACACCTTTTAATGTTGGACTCGAAGCCTACAACGTAGTAAGTCATGAAAACCCAAATGCCAACTTCAATAAAGGTTATTGGTATCTTAAGGATCCATGTAGGTAACGAGTATGCCCAGGCAGGAAAAAAGAGAAAGTCCCTTTGCTTGTAAAAGACAGGAAGTTTCATGATAGTCATGGAAAGCTCTGAGAATCCGTTAAACATTATTGTGATGACAGCAAAGAACAAAGCTCCCATATAAATCCCACCATCTTCTACTGTATTTCGGTGCATCTCAGTTCTCAGAAACAAAGTCATTGTCACAGAAGCCGAGAGAAATATCTGAAAAGTGAAAAACAAAAGTAGGTAATGTTGAATCCTCAATTAGAATTTTTTTTTCCTCTATCTTAGCTAACTTAAAAAGTTAATCACCTGAAACATCTTAAAAAAGTAGACGAATGAGTTCCTCTTCATGAGCAAATATTCTCTTGCGAAGCAAGCTTTCAGCAGTTCCTTCTTGCTTGCACCGTACTTGTTGGTTGTTAAAGCAGCAGGGTGGTTTCTGGACTTGTCGAATGGAGCAGCAAGCTCATCACCTAGCTTTTGGCCAATATGAAATGATTGAAACGCTTCAGCAAATTCCTTTGCAGTAACAAAGCTACGAGGCTCATCTTTATTTGCCCAGTACTGCTCTTGATCTTTCCTTGAAGTCACCTATTTAGCAACCCCACAAGAAAATAAACAAAAGCATACATATGTCAATTTGTTTCACAAACGTTGATTAAGTGTACAAAAATATTACTTCTTTTCAAGATATGAACTCACCTCTTGTAAGAAGTCAGCAACTCCTTTCCTCTCGGGGCACTTGAAGCCCATGCATTCAAAGAACTCAAGCACATTTTCACGGGGACCTTGGTAAACAATATGCCCATCTGAGAGAAGAATTAGGTCATCAAACAGTTCATAAGTTTCCGGTGCTGGCTGGAGAAGAGAGATTACTGCAGTCCCATTGAGAATGTGAATGGACTGTCTCAAAGAGTTCACGATTTGGTAAGTCGTTGAGCTGTCCAAACCAGTTGATATTTCGTCCATGAAAACTGCTCTTGCAGGCCCAACAAGCATCTCCCCTGTCGTGAGACGCTTCCTTTGCCCGCCAGAGATTCCTCTTACCATTTCATCTCCCACCATTGTATCTGCGCACACTTCCAGTCCCAAAATCTGCACATTTCAAAATCGGGGAACCGTCGTGTAACCACGATGCCGGCATGAAAATTTGTCAACTTTAGGCAGTTGATTACATAGATATTACTAATTCAATTACAGAGAGTCAAGATTTCAAATCTGTAGGCACCTTGAGAACATAATCTGTGACTACATTTTTCTCCTGCCCTTCTAATGATGCTGCCTGCAAAAACCACTTATCAGTAAATTAAAAAAAAAAAATTTACCGTGACAGAAATTTTGCAGATATTAATTGAAAATTTTTTTTATCTCTATCTCACCTTCATGAAAAGATCAATATCAGGATCCGGCTTGATATTTGCAGCCTTTTCTCTTCTTGATAGTTCTTGCAACACCTCTGCTAACACAGAATCACTGGTTTATTGTTTAGCTTATGCAATTTTATTTTAGTAACTACAATAGGCCAAAATTCACTAACCATAACGGGGGCCAACTCCTTGGCACCTTGCTGAGAAAGCCAGCGTCTCTCTCACTGTCATCTCTCCAATATGAAGATCATTCTGGCTTATATAAGCCGATGTCCTTTGCGGCACGAACTCTTCCATTCCATGTCCGTTGTATGTGACTCTACCCGAAAACTGAATTTTCATTTGTGCCCATGTTAGCTAGTAAGATGAAACAATAAAAAAGATAGAAACATTTGTAGACGAATGTAATATTAATTGCTTGCTTACTTTCAAATCTTTTCCAAGTTTTCCAGCCAAAGCTAATAGTAAGGTGGTCTTTCCAGAGCTTGGAGGGCCTAAAAGTAATGTCAACCTGCAAAAAATGAATCAATTAACTGAGACTTTGAAGAGTTTATGTTTGCTGGTTTCTGAAAGAACTAATGTCAATCTTCTCACCTTCGAGGTTTGATGATTCCACTAACATCATGAAGAATTGTTAGCGGTTTCTTTCTACTAGGAAGAATGTGAAGGTAATTCAAGAAGCCCTGTGCAAAGAAACAGAACAAAACTTTAGAACAAGTCACCGGTGAAAATTCACAGATAAATTTAAGCCTATGATACACGCACCTCTAACATGTTAGCACAGGAATTGAAGATAGTTGGTAAAGCTCTACTTCCTATATATGCTTCTGCTTCAACATTTAAATGCTCAAACCGGACTTCAATTGTGGGAATATCAAGCCCCACCCTGAAATTAAATATCAAACACAACGAAAAAACCATCATTAAAATGGTATAAAACTCTAAATGCACAAAGAAATGGAAAAAAAAATTTACAAGTTCAAGTAGTACCTTTCAATGCGGTCCTTGAGCTTCAACAAGAACTTCTCGTTATCTTCTTCAGCAATTTTAAGCAGCCTCTCTACAAGATTCCTTCTTTCTATGAATCCAAGATTCTTAATATCAATCTCTCTTGCTTGGCCTTCATCTTCAGTGAGCATCCCTCTTTGCACACGCAAATAAGTAGGCAGTTTCTCAATAGCTGCCCATGTCAATGCTTCTTCATCATCATAAGTAGCTTCTCTTGAAGACCTTGCAAAAACATCGAGCGTATTGTTTCTCCATATGCTTGAACTGCCTAAACGTGCACTGCTGATTCTAAATGACGCTTGACCTACATCCATTTGCATTGCTGGCTGCTGTTGCGTTATTGTGTAGCTAGCAATGCTAAGTTATATAAACAAAGAAGGCCAAGAGAGAGGCTTTAACAGTCATTTAAAGAAACTTTGAAGACTTTCATGGGTTAAAGAACAGTAACAGCTCAGTATCTGAGATATGTCTCTATTTTTCCTCTCGAGTGCTTATGACTGGACAGAGAGGTACAACAATGTATGTGTCTTTCCTCTGCCCCTTCAGAATGTGAATATTAATAAAATTTGGAAAGTTTGAATTTCTTTTGAGGTGTTTGGTTTGAGCAAACGTTTGTATATATATAACTTTATAACTACACAAATTATAATGGGTCGACCTTCTTACTTCATGATGATGTTTGATTTTAGTGCTTATGTCATAAAACAAATGCAACGGCAGGTAATGAGGGCGCATCGAACTCATTATAGAATAAGGAAAAAAGAAAACGTTTGATGTAAAATTTTCTTCTGATAAAGATCTTCTCCATGGTAAATATAGATTTCGAATTGCACCACGTACGGTCATTACAACTCTTTGTGACACAAGGTTTTTCAAGATTTAGGAGAGGAAATTACAAAAGAAAAATGGAGGAAATTAAAAGAGATTATACGAATGCGTCCCTGGGATCCCGCTTGGTTTGCGATTCATGCAATTGTTGATTTTTGGGATCAACTTCTTCTCAAGTATTATCCAATATCCAATAATAATTGTCATATTTTCACCATTTTCTTTTTATAAGAATATCACAATCTGGCTAACTCAGATTTGGCTTACAAATCATGTATTTAAATTAGGTACCATGATAAATCAAATTTGGAATTGCCATTTAATTCTGAACTGTACAAGATCTCTACTGTAATGAGACTAGCTGCCGACTTAATATTTTAACTCGAATAATTAATTGGTTGATGAGTAAAGGAAAGGAAAGATTCTCTGATTCTGGTAAGAAATAAATGAAAAAAAAAATTAATTAAGTAAACAAAAATATATAATAATTAATATGTCTCTCCTCCCTAAAGGATTGTTCCTTCCACCGCACTAAAAATGACTCATTCATTTATTCACATAATCCCGAGGAATATGCATGGCAGCTAGCTATGTCCAGGGTAATATGACATCTACAAATTTATTAACTGCTTAATAATGTAATAATGAAAAATTAATTTGAAGTATTTGTTGATTATTAATTTGGATTTGCTGTGTCCAGGATCGTTTTTGTCAACGGAGTTCATACGTTTATTTTTAATTTTCTAAAAATACCAAGTCACCACAAGGCACGTGCTAGTTTTTTGAAATACAAAGCTCTAGAGATCACGTATCAAGCATCAATATTGTATGTTTAATCATGTCTTGTTTGTCGTAAATGATATTGATGATAATTAGTTCCTGGCTTGGAAAGATTTCTGTAATACTTAACTGCTACCCAGAAAATGGACAGAAGTTTTTGGTGTAAAAATCTATAATCTATGTTAAATAATGTTTTGCAGGGTGAGAGAAGAAATTATTTTCAGAAAACATGTTTCCCTTACGGTGTTGTGGACACTGGATTCTTATTTTTGAGCTACTATCCTGAAAGTTTTGTTTCCTGTACTCAGTTTTTAAAAATTCGAGCATCGTTGGTTTACTGTGCATGTCTATTTATTAATTGTGTCGTTAAGATTATGAGTGTTGATTTAATTTCTTAATAGCCAATCACATTTTGCGACATGTTCATATATAGTTTATTAAATATTACTAAAACGCATTTTTTTAGGTATTTTGTCAAGCAAGATAGAGCAAGGACGCGGGCAGGAGGAGTCTAAGTGCTTGGACTGGTCGTCGCCAAATATCGGAGTAAAAGGATATAGATTATTTGTTTCAATGCTCTCTCTAGGTTATGGAACCCCATGACCTATAAGAGTAATGATATTTTTACAAATTTTGTTGGATAAAAAATGATGTGACGGCTTAATGTGTTATTCAACCGTTTGTGTTATGAAAGCATTTCATTAATTAATGATTTAAAAAGTGAGTTATTACTAAACTCATGATAATTATTGATTGGTGACCAATCATTTAAGGTACAAACATAATTTTTTTAATTAGTGCACTTTCAATGGTTGGGATTAAATCACAAACATACATTAATTGTAGACTTGCAGAATTGTAGTGTTGGATTTAATCTTAATCGATGAAAGAGTGTTGATAAGACGGGTAAGTAATTGGTGCAATAATTTAGGAAAAAATATAGTGCCGCGGTAGAAGTAGAACCTGCCAACACAATTGGAAACACATTAATCGTTGGGCTTCCAAAGTCAAAACTTGCCATACCAGGTACGTATGTAAAATTGAAATCAAGGTATAGCATCAACTTATGAGCAAGTCGTACAAAATCCTGAAAGAGATCCTGCCTCTAAATGCATTGCATGAATGCATGTGGCTTTTACCTAACATAATGGTCAACAATAATAATAATAAACAGTTATACACATCCTTATTTATTATTCCCAAACCATTTCCTTGATTAATTATGAATTCTATTTTGAATCCACTGTATTGTATCCTTAACTAAATATATCCGTGAGCTTTAAAATGATGAATTCGTATACTTGTCATTGTAAGGATACAGAGAAGAGAAAAGGTCATCACTACGCACGAATACGATGTTGAAGTCTCCAAGACATATCATCATGAAATGATTTTGTTCAGGACTTTTTATTAATTAATTATATTGGCAAATTCAAAGTTTCAAAACCCAACATTTATATTTTGGATCTGTGGATCAATCCTGATGTCCCATGTGTTCGAAATCCCCATAGCCGCGGAGAAAATCTTCTGTTTCCACAATTACTTCATTAATCTTTGTTTTATTATATAGTCAAGCCTCGCATAATCGATTTAGTAGTATTTCCCCCACCTTTTTTTTTTTTCTGTGCATGCATCTTAGTGGGTGGCGTGAAGCCTGTAAATTAAGTTGTCTGCAGGACGTGTGATTGATTCACCTTTTTTCTTGCTATTCTTATGCTTATCTATCTGATGGTGCAGATATAATTTTAATTAGTTAGTTTTTAGGCTTAGATATCAATTTTAAATTGATTCTCATTGTTTTTTTTTTCTCAATAATTACAATTATTTATACTTACTTCTGTTATTACTACAATTTGTAATTTTTCTTTTAAAATAATAAAATATGTTGGCTGTCTAACGTAACGTCATGAAAGATAAAGAGAAACCCCAATACTATGAGATTTTTATTCCATAGCATGCATGGAAAAGCTCAAACACTCGACATTAATAATAAAGAGATGAGTATGTGACGACCACTAATATTGTTAAATGTTTATTTTTTGGAGGACCTAAAAACTACCATACTTTTGAGATTAAAAAATAATAATAATAGTAATAGTTTTGTCCTCAAATAATAAAATTTAACATTAACAGATTAACGAAGAATTCAACTCTTTCTAAAATATAAGGATTTAAGACTAACTAAGAAGTGATGTCTAAGCCTAAAGTCTAACGGACCAAACTTACTCTCGCATACACCACTTTTTTTTTTTTCTCCCTGAAAGAAAAAAAATATTTTTGATATTTGAGGTGCTAACTTCACAATCAACTACTTGATTATAAGTACTACTTGAGGACCAGAAAAATATTTGTATTTAATATCTTATTAAAATTGTTTTTATATTGATCGACGAAAATTAAACATTTGTTTGGAGTTTGTCGGTTGACTCTTTTATTTCTAGGTTTAAAAATTATAAATTATTGCTTTTAAAGTTTTGTACTTTAGAGTGGCATTTTAGCTGAATTCCAAAATGTCACCAAATGGAATCTTTCTGAGAAAAAAATTCTCCTGCTTTACAAACAATAACATATTGCCTGTGTTTGTCTCATTGTACCATGTCATGCTAATTGCTTCCAAAATGGAAATTGCAAAATATTTCATACTTAATTAGTTTATCTTGTCTCTCATTTTTCTTCATTTTTTTTTCTTTGCTGCAGGTTTACGTTCCTGTTTATGTCTTTTGCAACTAAAGAAAGAAAAAGAGGGGGGGAGGACCCATTTGCTGTTGAAGAAAGCAAATTACGTATATATTATATGGAGATTCTTGAGATAGTTTTAGCATATTCAGGGAAAGCTAGAGTTAAAATTAAATGATTCAATTTTGCACACAGCCATTATAATACCAACGAAGTTGCTTAACTAACTCTATATTCAGTGCATTTGATATGCTAAATAAGCAATAAGTTGCTCTCAAGTATGGTTTTTGTTATACTCACATTCTTATCATACTTGATCCGATGACATAAATGAATGGACCTCGAGTCTTGAGAATAAAATAATATAATATAAGTTCTAATTCTCATTAAACTCAAATTTTACAAGATAAAAAATATATTTTTTTTAACTTAATTATACTTATGATTATTTCTCCTACATAACGAGGCTACCATTCAAAAGTAGAAATGATGTGAGAAATATGTATATTAGAAAGAAATATAATATCCTTCAAGCTTTTTTTCTACTCACTTTTCTCTCTCTAATTATTATCTTTTTTTTTTTAAATCATGCCATTCTCGATCTTTAACTTAAGCATCGAAGGGTCTACACTTGTAAAATTTCCGACGCTACAATCTCCTAATAAGTTATTATTTTATAAGATTCCAACTGCTAAGCTCTTCACTTTTAACAATGGCAATTCCAAATATATCAAACTCTCTTACAACATGTCCCCACATTTTTTTCTCAACAATTCTTGTTGGCCCAAATTTTTGTTTCTAACAGTTGTATTTCTTAATCAATGTGATTACAGTTTAACAAGACAAGGCCGTCAGGATTAGCGCTGGTGATGCCCAAATCTATATTTATGATTGTTTCTACATAATGGTACGAACAAAAATGCGTTTGTAGTCCAACGGTTAGGATAATTGCCTTCCAAGCAATAGATCCGGGTTCGACTCCCGGCAGACGCATTTTTTTGCACTTTATATTTTTCACCCCAGGTTCAGGTTAATAAGCTTTATGGCTGTGTTTGGTGCATGGGATTATAGTGTATTAGAATACTATTCGTATTAACTCAATACCAAAGCCATGTTTGGAAAGAAGCTGTAATGAGATAAAAGAGAGTTTGCTAATGCGGCAACTACCGCATTAGCTTGTTTTTTTTTGTTTTTTTTGCTTCTTTCGCTTTGCTCTTGCTTTTGCTTTTGCTTTTGCCTTTGACATTGCTTTTGCTTTTGTTTTATAATAATAATAATAAATAGATATAACTTTTTAATATATTATAATATTTTTTTTTATTTTTACATTGTAATTATCAATATAAATTACTAAATATATAATTTATTGTTCAATAATATTATATTATATTTTTATTTTTACTTTATAATTTATTAATAAATTTATAATTTAATATAACTAATAATAAATATTTAAATATGAATAAATTTGGATAATATTAATTTAAAATTAATAATAATATAAAACATTAATAAAATTTAAATATATTAATATAATATAAAATATTAATATATTATAATATATAATTTAAATTAATCACAAAAAATTAATATAATATAATATAATATAACATCAAATATTATACACTATTATTATAATACATTACTAATATAATATAATATAATATAATACATTGATATTAAAATTATACAATATAATGTGTCAAAAACACCCTAAAAGTCTTGGTATCATTGTATGCGCGTGGCCTGCAGATGAGCGTACGTCATAGATCATGTGATTATAATATCTTAATAGCTTCCGTTTCGATCTGGCGGAGACACACAATCGACATTGGAACTCGGAAGTGTCGACCCTGTATGATTAATGACTTTACGGAAGATGATTGCATGTCTCAAACTCTTCATAGTGTGGACAAATCTCATCAAACACGTTTCTTTAAAGGCTTTTTTCTCATGTTCCGCACACACATATGTTCTATAAGAACTGATCAAAAAGGAATTTATTTTTAAATTTCATCCGAAAATAATATGACATTTCCTTAAGTGACCGGTGAATAAATATACTTAAAATAAAAAAAAAAAATATCAATCACTTGATGAAATTTGGGATGTCTGTGCATTGATATCTATCATAATCACAAACAACTGAATTTGAAGTTGTTAGGACAGACATAGCCGACGTGAGTTAGGTGTGTTGCCAAAGTTGTGGGCCTTGAATGGGCCGATATTCAAACCCTGGTCTAGGTTATTTCGGGCTTAGAAAAGAGCACCCAGCTTTTGCAATCCTTGGAATAAATCATTTCTGTCCGTGTACTCTAAGGCATGAGTGTAAAACCCGTTACAAGAAAATATATTTATTTGATTTATTAAAATTAGAACTGCACAGTATGTGAAAAGACCGTGACATGTTCTGAAATTATCATGTAGCACATTAAAATGACTAAATGTGCCATGTCTCTCGTGAATGGGAACAGAGCTGACATTCTCCCGAAAGATGAAGTTGTGTATTCCTTTGAAACTGGAGAAAATACATTTTGGGGTAGGATAAATGTTTCGATCATTCAATAGGTTTGTTAAAAAAGTAAAAAAAGAAAAGTGATTCTTAATTTTTTAGTGTTTTTAGTGTGTACACATTCTTCTACTGCATGCTTATATCTAATCTTTCACAATTGATGTATTAAAAGGTACACGTACAAGACCAAAAAAAAAAAAAAAACTTGTAAAATGCAAGTGCTATAAATGCAAATGCATAGACGAAAGTATAAAAAATAGTTTATAGTTGATCAATTTATAAAAAGATTTATGAAATATATAATCATACGAGATATAAGACCGCCTCACTTAAGACTTTCTATTTAAATAGAATAATTTATTAAATGAAATCCCATCTATTTAGTTAGGAAGTGCTAACTACATGATATTATACATACTTGACCATTTATTTGCACTAAACCAGGGTCACCGTTTTTCCCTAAACAATACAATAACTTTCTCTAACGCTTTTTGTTCATCCCATCAATATAGTTGGATTAAAGCGTAGAATAAGATCATCCTCACACAGCTTACTCAGCTCATCTACAGGGAGAGTAACCATAACCATCCTGCTCAGCGGACCCTCACCTGGCGGTGATGGAAGGACCAGAATCCGTCCAATCCCAAACACTGGTTCTACATAGTAAGAAACTCTACTTGGCACAAAGCCTTCTTCAAACACAGTCGCATATGGGTCCAAATCCTCTAAGTTAGCACAAATTAGATCATGACCGTTCATCAAAGGAGGAGATTCGTAATCATTGTGCTCCAGCCATTCGATCAAATCCATGATTCCTTCATTATTCATTTTTGTCACTAATTCTCCTATAGCCCTAGCGGCTTCCGATAATTTACTTTTGTCCAATAACGACTCCGCATGATGAACCTTATTGTAAACCATGCAGTTTCCAAAAAACCCTTTGTCCAACCCTAACTGTTTTCTCACATCTAAGCAAACAGACATGCTTATCAGCCCTTGTTTCATTCCTTTCACCATGCTTACACAAACCCACAAGAGCCCTGCCATTGCCTCGAAGGGAGATGGGCTCGACGTGTCTAGCATGCAGGCTCGGACCATAGGGTCTGAAAAAGCTAGGGTGGCTGTTACATAATTTGTAATGTTATTGGTGAATTCAGGTGATCTTTGATCAATTGTGGATCTGTAGTGGTTGATTAAGTCGGTGTAGAGATTGTGGTTTGGGTTCTTGTTGCCTAGTCTTTGAGGCGGCAACGGGTGGAAAAACGGCGGAGTGAACCTTGTTCCGGCTAAGGTTGTGTCAGCCCAGGCCTTGACGAACATGGTAGCACTAGTGGGATCGGCAAGGAGATGGCTGCAGCTGAAGCCTATTGCTAGGCCACCTTCTTCAAATTCAGTCAGCTGCAAAAATCAATAATTAACATAAAGATTATCAATCGAGTAATGCAACTAAGGGCGAAGGCTGCATCATTTTACTTTAGCACCGTATGCTTTTTTTTTAAAGGGTAAGGCTCATAACGTCCTTTAAAGTAAAGGCACAAATATATGTCCGATAGTCGAGTTGGTTGGCAGTATAATTTGTGGCTCCTCATTTGTATGGATTCGAGTTCGAATCTTGGGGTTGAAGAGGTGGGTAAAAATTAATTTGAGCTTGTCTATTCCTTTTTTATTAAAGAAAAAAAAGGCACAAATATATATACAGTCAACATTTTATATATCTAATTAAGTGTTATATATATATATATAAAATTGATAAAACTGCCTTCCTACTGTCGAAGTTTATTAAAATTATTAAAAAAAAAAAGAAAAGAAAGAAAGAAAAAGAAGGCTTACTTGAACATAAAATGTAGCCCAAAAGTAAGGTTTATGAAACATATCCTCCCAAGTAACAAGCATAAGCTCCTTGTCTCTGTTCACATTCTTTAACCATTCTTGTACACTGCCTTGAGCCCTGGCCTCCACCATTCTAACTCCAGCATCATTAAATTTGATCATCCAATGCCCGTCATCTTTCTTCTGTAACCGTCCGGTGACTATAGGGAAACAAGTAAGCACATGTGATAAACTCTCTCTCAGCTTCTTGGTTACCTCTAAGGGTTCCCCATTTCGTGTGGAGGGGAAATAGTAAACGATCCGTATGTGATTCTTCTCCATAAGCCGATCGAAAACCGACAACGGACAGCATTTTCCGGTCTGCACTGGTTTTGTGCTCACCACTGTTCGTTTGCAAATGTATGTGATCATTTCTGAGGTCATATATTGCTAGGATATCACTTATTAGCTAGAAGGAGTATGCTTTTTTAAAACTGATTTTTGTTGGGTTTAGGATTTGTATTTAGTTAGCTGATAATTTATAGAGGTTTCGAAGACCATTTTAATTGCGTGCATATTACCAGAAAAAAACAACCGTCGAATATTTTGGGAAATGGCATTCTCGTGATCCTGAAATCACATTGCTTTACCGAGTTAAGCTCATCTTTGTGAATTATTTGACATTAATTTTTACTATTAATGTCTATATGTATGTTAAAATTTTGGTCTTTCCGTGATTCAGTAATGATAGAATCCCCAAAAGTAATAATATCTTAAAATTTCTTTCCTTTTTTTTATGGGTTAGTTATCCATTGTGTTGTTTTCAATATTTTTGTCATTTTAGTTAAAAATAAATTTATGGACAAAATAGGATAGGATGAGATATGATGGAATGAGAAGTGATAGGATTAGATTAGATATACTATTATGTTGTGTTTGGTATAGTTTACAAAAAAAAATCATGTATTATGTTTGGTATGCCATCGGAGTAGATATGTTTAGCGAATAACTAATATATTTTATACATAAATTTTATCTTAATTTAATTGTACAACAAAAATTACAAAAATAATTTTGCAGAAATTAGAAAAATTATTTGGCTCATTTTTAGCTTTTTACTAATTTTTGTTTAACTCATTAAAATTGTAGCTTTTAACATTGAAAATAACTAAAAATAACAAAAATCGTAAAGTATTATGAAATACAATCTAACTTAAACTAGTTTATTGATAAATCCAAGAACTTAAAAACTTTTTAAAATGTGATATTTTATGGGATGATGGTTAATTTTAATACGTGTTTTGTATTTTATTAATTAAACTGAGGTATTTCAATAAATAAATTTCATAGGGGTGCTATAAGGATTGTACGGGGGCGTTAAAAGGTCAGGCAATATCAAATTTAGCCCATTCTCTGATCCATGGTTTTAGTAGAACCCAAAATAGACTTGGGCTGGCCTAATGTTACAATTACGAAATTGCCACTTATATTGATATTGATTGAATAAAATTCAGTGAAATAATTAAAAAAAAAAAACAGATAACCAAAGCAAAATTAGTAGTTATATATTTGCAGATAGATGGGCAAGATAAATATATTAGACATTAGTGACAATAGATGAATATTAAGTATTTATATTCATAATTTTGATGACTAGCAGGTTGATTCTCCTCAAAATATTATGTGACTTAATTCTTTTTTTAATTATAGAAAATAATTTAGTAAATACAGTCATTATGAATTAGTTTTAATAATTATCTGATTGTAAATATAAATAATCATATGATACAGTATCAATTGTAATTTCATAAGTTATAATTTGATTAATAGTCCCATGTAATAAAATTTTTTTTGCATCTATTAATAAAATTATTCAAATTTTAGCAGCATATTCAATACGGCACCGTTTAAGGAGGGCCTTATCATTCAGAAACCACCAAATAAGTCACGCGCGGCGGATAGCTCGTGGTGCACCTCTCTTTCTCTTCCCCTCGCTCTGGATCGCTCTTCATATTATCACATCAGATCGAAACTCATCACAGAAAAATTCCAAAAAAACAAAAATTGAAAAAAAATGTCAGGGTCCGCAATGTTGGGAGAATCGAGCTCATGGTCACGCGCGCTCGTCAAGATATCACCATATACCTTCTCCGCCATCGGCATCGCTGTTGCCATCGGCGTCTCCGTCCTCGGCGCCGCCTGGTAAACCCCCTTCTCTCCCTTTCTCTTACACACCCATTAAATTTATTCATATTTTCAATTTTTGATATGTGTTATTGCTTATATGTGAACTACTATCGCCAGGGGGATCTACATAACGGGGAGTAGTTTAATTGGTGCCGCAATCAAGGCTCCTCGTATCACCTCCAAGAATCTCATCAGGTACTTCTAATTATGTATTTTTACTTTGGCCCTAACGCTGTCTTAAATAGTTTAATTATTTAGTCCAATTAGCCATCTTTTTTGCTGCTATAAGGTAAAAATAAAACCTATGGTCTTGGTCCTGTTCAGGATCCATTGATGGTTTCTTCAATTCAATGCAATCGCTGGTTCCAATTTCGGATAAACATTAACTCAAAATAGGTCTTGGATGTGATTTGTGAAGTCTGGACTTGCTCGTCTGTTATAGATTCTGTCATTGGCTTGTGATGTTAACTGATTGCCTGATCTGAAAGATTAATTTTTTTTCCTTGACTTTGATGCTGTAATAGTTACTCAAATGATGCACAGCTTAAGCTGTTAGGCTCAAAAATTACAGTGTGGGCGAAGAGCGTAACTAAAAACTCTTAGGGAAATTGGGTTAGAATTTAAGTGTGTTATCTTGAAATAGAAATTGCCAGCTAAGAGGGGCTTGAAAGTTGGCCTCTAGTGCTTAGGTGGCAGCAGCTTTACTTGTGAACAAATAAATTCGCAGCTTCTACCTTGTTTGAAGTTTTAAAATCTTCTGTTCTGGGGAGCATTTTGGATAATTAACTGCATGAATTTGGATAAATGATTTTAACGCTGATATATACACATAGGTGGCTTGAGGCCTATTGGTGATTGCAACTTATGATTTTTCTCTAGAATTTTGCCAACTGTTCACTTGGGACTGGTTACCAGAGTACAGATATATTCTTCTCCTTTTAATTTATTCCATTGTGGATGGAAATTTTTGGTTTTTGAACACCCCTATCATGTGTATATGCATAAAATGTTCAGCCTTCCATGTTTTCTGATGTGAGAACAGTGCAAATGCTGTATATCTGGGTTGTGATTATAAAGGATTATCTTCCCCATGCTCAAAATGTTGAATTTTGAGAAAGCTTGTGTTAATGAAGTTTTGAGTTGCTTGCAGCTTTTAACCAATGTGATGTGACTGCAAAGTATCTCTAATTTTGGATCTGGATATTGTCTGTTTTGTACTGATGGTGTCTTGAATTTCAGTTTGATATTATCAAACATTTATTCTTGAATAGAACCCCTGTAGTACATTGACGGAGTGATATGACTTTCTTTCTTATGTGTTTTTCAGTGTAATTTTTTGTGAAGCTGTTGCTATATATGGAGTCATTGTTGCAATTATTTTACAAACAAAGCTAGAAAGTGTCCCTGCATCACAGATATATGCACCAGAATCACTTAGAGCTGGATATGCCATCTTTGCCTCTGGGATCATCGTGGGCTTTGCTAACCTAGTTTGTGGGTTTGTCTCTTCATCCCATGCTCTGGCATCATCCAGTTAAGTTTTCTAGTGAGTGCTGCTGTTTGTGATATGTCTTACATGTTATGATTTTTGTTTTGGCTGCAGGTTGTGTGTAGGAATAATTGGAAGCAGCTGTGCATTGTCTGATGCCCAAAACTCGTCCCTGTTTGTGAAGATTTTGGTGATTGAGATCTTTGGTAGTGCTCTTGGGTTGTTTGGAGTGATTGTTGGAATAATTATGTCAGCTCAAGCATCATGGCCTGCAAAATCAGTGTAATTTGTTCTTCTTTATTCTTTTGGGGAATTCAACGGTGACAGCATGCACTTTATTTAGTGTACTTCAGCTGCCCTTTTTGTCTTGTTGCTTTATAATTTTCACTAGTAGGAATGTATAAACTGGTGTGGACGTGCTGTTTCTGTCAACTCAGGCCGAGGATATTTCACTAGAAAAAAAAAATCTTGGGAAGAGGAGCATTATTACCCACTGTTAGATGAGTGTATATTTATGCCATTCAAAGTAGACCTTGTTATTTTAAGTTCTTCTATCATGTTTGTAAAATGTGTTTATTGAAGTTCATCAAATAATACTAGATTTTGAAGATGTGAACACTGGATAATGGTAACCCATTGTTACAGTGAACTGTGTTGGTCCCATTAATATGCAGTTGCTTTGCCCATTAAAGCAGCATACTTTAACTGATAGTTCTATCACGTTAAAGTTCTATCACTCTAATGCATGCAGCTAGCTAATGGTGCTGGTAATGGTAACTTGTTTCTTACAAAATGCCTTGTAATTGTAATTAATTTGCTTGCATATAGAAACCTAATAATATTAATTTATTTACGTTGCACTGGTTTAGGAAGCTGGCATCTGTGAATTTTCCCGCCTGCGAAAACCCAGAAAAAGGGAAAAATGCAAATCATGAAGGGATAGTTATGTGTTAGTAGTATTCCTTTAATTAGATAAATATTACTTGTGAAATTAATTTGCTGGTGTTCGTTTGATAGAAAGAGTTTAGTGATGACTAAAATTTATCAGGCGACAACTAAAATTTATCAGGCGACAAACATTGGCTTGTTAGTGTTACGGATTGACGATGTCAACTTCGCTTAATAAAACCTAATAAACTTCAATAGTCTTGGTCTTGTTTCTTAAAAGCCTGTGTTTTGGAATGCAGAGGAAGACATACCTGAGTCTGGTTATTAATAAGCTATGGTAAATTTTCATTTAGTCTATAGGGTTATATATTAAATGTTTAGTTGGTTCTCGTATTTTTAAAATGAGTTGCAATATATTTTTTTTGGGGGGTTATTTTTTCATTGTAAAATGTAACATTTTGCAGGTTTAAAAAAAAAAACTACTTTTTAATTAATTTGAGGACAAGGATAACGTGAATATTTGTGATTACGCAATGAGTCAGTTTAGGGATAAAATAGTAAAAGAACTATTAAATTGATGTGATAACGTCTTTTTCTTAATTAACAAATAACAAGTTATGGTAAAATTTTTCTTTAGTCTGCAGGGATAAAATAGTAAAAGAATTATTAAACTTATGTATTAACG
Organism: Luvunga scandens; assembly: GCA_030449905.1. Taxonomy (NCBI): domain Eukaryota; kingdom Viridiplantae; phylum Streptophyta; class Magnoliopsida; order Sapindales; family Rutaceae; genus Luvunga; species Luvunga scandens. The sequence continues at coordinate 1,335,954 of JASUUG010000526.1, forward strand.
CCTTTTTCTTAATTAACGGCGGAGGGGTACAAGAGTAATTTTAAAATATGAAGGGGTAATAGTTTTGAAAGGGGTACAGGAAGAGGAGTGGGGTTGGGGTGAGGCGGGGTTTCCCTGTTAGTGGAGATATCATACCGGCTACAGTGGCGGAAACCATCACAATCGATCAAATCTTAATAGATACCTTCACGGTGGCATATGGTTCTCATTTAAAGAGGAAGTAAGAAGAATGAGTCATCGATGAATGGTTGATTTTAGTGAAGCATATGATTCATAATTTCGTTGGCTTTGATTGGGTGGAATCTTTAAGAATTTGATCAAAGTCGGTGATGTTATTACTGTTCCTGTTAGCTGCTTCGAAGGCTCGAGTTTCTTCATCTTGACCATTTCTTCAGTCTTCACCTACTTCTCTATCAGGGCTGCCGTTATTCCTTTGCAATTTATGTGGAAACTCCTAATTCAAACGACCTTTTATGCACCAATTTTTTTAATTTTAAAAAAATTAAATAAAAATAATATATTAATTAAGAAATTGTGAAAAAAAAATTATATTCAATTGTAAGAAATAAATAAGTAAATAAATATAAAAGAAAAGAAAAAAATAATCTTATCATGATCAAGAGAAAAAAAATTAAAAAAAATTATATAATAAAAGACAAATGTTTATTTCTTATTTTATACGCGATGTCTTATATTGAACATTAAAATTTTCACACATATTGTTCCTTATCTCAACTTTATTATTCTAAATACCCCTAAAAATTTCTATTCCTATCCATTTTATTTTTTATATCTATGATGAATGTTAAATATTGTCTAGTGCTTGTTTATGTTGTATTCATGTTTAACCATAATTTTTGCATTTTTAACCTCAGTTGGTATATATTTCATGAAATTTGGTACATGTAAAATTTATGTTGTATGTTTACATCACATGTTGCATCTTTGATATCAGCTGTCACTTGTCTTAAATAAAGTCAAAAAATGAGGATTTTTCTACCATTTTATGTTTGATGTTTATGTTGCATGTTTGACCTTAGTTGTTACTTGTTCCACGCGATTATTTGTATGTTTATGTGATACTCATGTATAACCTCAATTGTTGAATGTTTAACCTACGTTCTTGCATGTTTTATGTAATTTTCTTATAGGTAAATTTCATGCTGAATGTTTACATCACATGTTGCATGTTTGACCTCAATTATTGCATGTCCTGAATAAAGCCAAAAAATAAAGATTTTTATGTCTGTTTCATGTTTAACATCCATGCTGCATGCTCCACATGATCTGTTGCTATATGCTCCACGTGATCTGTTGCATGTTTATGTCAGACTCATGTTTAACCTCAATTGTTGCATATTTAACCATTGTAATTACTTTTTTGCTAGTGTTCATTTGATATAAAAAAAAATTAGGTGATGACTAAAATTTATCAAATGACACTCATTGGCTTGTTAGTATTATGGATTCACAATGTCAAATTAGCTTAATAAAACATAAGAAAGTCCTATAATCTTGGGTCTTGTTTTCTTAAAAGCTTGTCTTTTGGAATGTAGAAGAAGACAAAACCGAGTAGGGATGGAAAAAATATTCAGATTCAATCTAGATCTGCAAAGATTCGAATCCAAAAAATAAGGACCACACATTAAAAAATACATATTCAGATTCTTAAAATTAGAATCTGTGTAGGTCCAAATTCGGATTCATATACATTTGCATTCGGAAAACTAGATATTCAAATTTACATTATTTTTTTAATTAAATTATTTAAACATTTGCATTCAGAAAACTAGATATTCAAATCTACATTATTTTTTTAATTAAATTATTTATTAAATTAAAATTAAATGAAAAAATATATTAGTTAAATGAAAAAAATAATATGATTAATTAAAAAAAATTAAAGAAGTTAAATTAAATTAAGATATTTATTGGGATCCACATTATTTTTTAATTAAATTATTTATTAAATTAAAATTAAATGAAAAATATATAAGTTAAATGAAAAAATATAATAGGATTAATTAAAAATATAGAAGTTAAATTAAATTAAGAACTATATTGGGATCTGCATTATTTTATATGAATCTGTGGTGTATTTATAATTTTATTTCTGAATTTACGGTGATGCTAGACTTGGATTTATGTTATTCTTGATGTTTGATTTATGTTGTGGTATTTTTATTTGTGACTTTATGGTGTTGTATGTTATTCTAAGTATTAAATTGTTGATTGTTGAATTATGATTGGATTTTATTTGATATTATTAGGTAAATTATTGAATTTTAAAAATTATTATCTTATAAATCTATCCAATCATTAATTTGCCATGTTAGCCCCAAGTTGACAACGAAAAAACTATTATTTACTCGGAATTATTAATTTATCGAGATTTTACTATATATCAATAATAAAGTAACAAATTTTTGTTAGTTGTATTAGCGTAAATTTAGTATTATTAATTTATGTAGTTGGCATCTTATATTAGGACGTATTAACAAAGATAAAATCAACAGAAATTAATGAATCAAACTGATATGGTACTTAATATTAAGGATAAATATATTAAAATCTGTAAGGAAATCATTTACCAAATCCATACTTATATTTGTCAGATTTTGTGGGTCATTAAGAATATATAAAACACATTCGAATGAGATCAAGTTTTATTTTAAGGGGTAATAGGGATAAATGGCATGCAATTCATTGCAATTGAACCTATTAATTGCAGAAAATTATACTTCTTTAGATTTATATCATAAGATTAGTATTATGAGAATAATATTTACGTAGTTTACAATTAAATTTAAATAAATTTGATGATCATATTATATTTACAATCTATTCCAATTCTTTATTATACCAAACAAAAGACAATATTAAACAAAATTCAATCTAATTTTATCTATAACTAATCATATCTAGTAAAATCTAATCCATTCAGGCGTACCAAGTGTATTAAGTTGCCAATGACATATGGTATTTACAAAGATGAGTGATTAGAATTGACTTGTATTTAATACGGATTGGCTTCTTTGAACAAATGTATCTTTCAATTACAATTCGCAACTTTCTAAAGTTCAATTTTAATTGCAATTCCCAACTTTGTAAAATTCAATACCGGACGAAACAATTAAAAAACCATTATAAGTCCATCAAGAATGATGAACAACATAATCAATTCAATTGCAATTTAAGGAGTCGAATTAAAAATTTCTGAAAAAGGCTGAATATCTCTGGAAGCATCCCAAGATAAGTAAGGTTTGAAGAAGGCGGCTTCTCAAGAAAGGTGAAGGCTGGGACACTCCAAATTTGTAGCAATTGTAGATATAAAAAAACGCATCGTTTAGTTGGCTTTAAATTACAAAAATAAATGTTAATCACGTGTTGTAGAAAAGCACTTGAATGGATCTTAAAAATTAAGCCAAATGACTTGCATCTAGAGTTTTCCAAACTTGTCTATTTGCAAAATTCCACCTTGCCGGCTTGAAAAATCGAACTTCAGTATTTATTTTCAATAGAAAAGGTTACATCGTGAACATCGTGAGATTAAGGGCTTTTTAATTAAAAGAAAAAAAAGAAAAAAACCTTGCCTACTACGGAAAGTCCATATTGCCTCCTTGAAAAATTAATTTCAATTAAGAAAGATATACATATTTTTTTATCACGCTATATGATTTTTTATGGTATTAATAATAGCATTATTCTAGACACTTAGATTTAAATATTTTAACATGTAAATTTAATAAGCTGTAGGTAACCTTTAAAATTAAGTTAATCAATTTAAATTTTATCATGTTGTGGTGTGCGTAGCGTGTGTTTAAATTTTGATTTTCGACGACTGAAATTTTTTACTTTTGAGACTACTAAAGAAATCTAAACATCACACGTGATTTTAATTTTAATCAATTCTTATAAAATATTCTCCAAATTTTTACCTTCATTAATATTTGAGAAATGTCTATTCTATTATTCATTATAATTAAGAAAAAAATTACTGGGTTGGAACTATTACTCTCCAAATACCGAGTGGCTTGTCACAATTGAAGGGCAGCAGCCCTGACGTGTGGTTTTTAAATCTTCTAATTTTTTTTCATAATTCATCAGTCTTAGAGTAGCATTAAAATAATGAAACCCCTCACTAGCAATAATTGATATTTTGAAGCCAGGACAAGTAAAATTACATAGATGTCCGACTTCTCAAGTAACCTCCCCCCCTTTTCAAATCAAACCAAAGCTATTAAGATTGGTAACTTCTTAAAGTGGTTGGTAGAATGGGCCTTAATGAGAAAAAGTGAACTTTTTATGGACTTAATAGGGTTAGGAAGATATAAAATTTATTAATTAAAATAGGCACGAATTAATTGATAAATTAATAATTTCATTAATTTATCAAGTGTATTTACAATCAATTGAACATAAATTTAATCAACTAAAAAATTCATTATATTTTATCAATATAATCAATTAAATATAAATTAATCCACTAAATATATATTAAACTAAATTAACTAAAAATAAATTCAAAATTATATCAATTTAAAAATTCAACCCTAGAAGTGACAATGCAATTATAAAAATTAAAGATAAGATCCAATTATGCAGTAAAACCTAGATTAACCAATAGACTTAAGATCCTGAAAAATCTATTAATTTAGCCAATCTTAATTAATTGGTAAATTAATAAATTATTAATTTATAAAGACATTATTTATTTTCTAAAAAAACCACCTTTATAGTATTGATTTTATGTTAATTTTGTATTTATTATGTTTTATTTGAATGGAAGTTAGTTGTCTTAAATTGGTAGTAACAATATTATTGTAGAGTTTTTATTTTTCCATGTTAAAAGTGATAGTTCTACTATAGAACCTGTCTACTTCAAAGATTCAAAGCGTAACAATTTTACCTAAAATTTCTTTTCGCAATACACAAAGTTGGAAATAGGGGGTCTTAAGTCAAAATCAAATTCAAGAAGAAACAAGCAACATTGAGAGTATATTTTATAAAAGTCACATAGACATTTTACATGGATTTAGTTTAAAATTAGGTAATTATTAATTTATATAACACGTGGGTCTTATAGAGAAATATGAATTTTTAAAAAAATTATTATCCTATAAATTTATGAAATTATTAATTTACTCTCATAATTTTTAGAATTACCCTTTATTAAAGAATAAAAATAAATATCGTTCTTTTATTTTTAATATCTATAAGATAATAAGAACACGAAACAATATTCTAGCATTAAAAATCTTTTAAAATTTCTTACCTGTACTGTTGTACTTGTCTCCTCTGCAACCCTTCTTCTTCGCGTGGCAGGCACCACATTGCTGCCATTAATTAAAGCTTGATCTGGGTTTGTACCCTTCTGGCTGGAATGCTCAACAATGTCAAATAGACTGCGCAAATAAATTTCTTGGATCTCAAGATGTCCATGGATATTGCTAATGCTACGAGTACGACCCTGATAATTTGATCTCTTTTTCTTCAAATAATGTTAATAAATAAAAGATCAAAGCTAGATCGTTTACTCTAACGTTGCTTCTGTGTTTGCAAGAGACGAGAACTCGAGCTTGAGAGAGGGAATTAAAAAAAAACCGAAATATTTATATTTAATTTTTTAATTTTTAATTAGGGCATGCGTTTAATTGAAAAGTAAGGACTGAGAAAGTAAACTGGAGGATCAAGTATTATCACTCATCATAAAAGAAATGAGCCAAATTTTGTTCAAACAGATGGCCCAAATTCTTTCTTTCCATTTATAAATATAAATACAAAAACATTAATTAACGCAATAATAAATGGATGGAGCCATGTTGCAATAGTTGCAGGGTACCACAACTTCGTTCTTTTTTAATTTAGGTAATAGATGTAATTGAAAAATTATTCAACGGCCAGAGATGTATCCAATTGATTATTAATACTATAGTTCCTATTATTTATTGTAAAATCATAAAATTTTAAAATACTTGTACACTAAAATTCATATAGTTTCACGTTTTAAATTTGGATTCATTGACCTAGTTTGACCTTGATAAAGAGTGACAGTGTAATCTTACATGAAATTTTCTAAACAAATAAAAAATCAACAATTTCTTTTATATAATATACATTTAATTTAGAATAAAAATTGAATATGTATTAAAAATATGGATTTTTAGCATTTCGATACTTCACAAAATTATAAAATAAAAAAAGATAAAATTACAAAAAGTGGATGTATAAAAGTATCAGGTTGTCAAACCTCATTATTTTATATTTACAAAACTTTGCTTATATATTTCCATTTTCAATATTAATTGGAATGTTAATTTATCTCTATCTTCAAGATGTTAGTTTACATATAAAATACTAACATTTCCCTTTAAATTTAAGAAAACTATTTCGAATTTATAAATGCAACACCACAAAATCATATAAAAAGATTAAAAAAAGAGAATAAAGTAAAGGAAGTTAGTGTTTTTTAGATAGTTTAAAAGCTTTTGAACTTTATATTTTTTGAGAATTATAAAAAATTTGGGCTCGTGAATTCTTATTTTCAGTGGTGGAGCCACTAAGTGACAAATGAGGGCACTGATTTATTTTAAAATCATACACAAATATCAACCATTTATGATAGGCCCAAAGTCTAATTACATCCATTAAAAAGGAATCAATCAAAAGGAATTTATTATTTGAAAAATAAAACAAGAATACCTGCTCTTCAATTTTTATGATTTGCTTGTCTTCTCTCCTAAGGTATGTGTAAGGAGAAATATTAAAAAAATTAAAAAAATACTGAAGTAAGGCTGTCAATTTTTTTCTTCGTTAAAATTTATGTCGGTTATTTTATCTTTACTAGTTTGATTTTTTGGGTACACCATTGTTTGTTTAATAATAGTTTTTCATTTATGCTTGATTGAAAATGATTGCATAATAAATTCATTAGTTTTCAACTAATTAAGGATCACAAAACACCTATATGATGATTTGCAATCGCATGCAGGTGGTCGTTTCACATATCATTATACCATCGTTGTAACAAATTTTTTGTGAAAGTAAACAACCGTTGCAAAGGACATATTTCTTGTAGAGAGTGCTTGAAGGCTCATCGTTGCCCCTCAACAATCTTCTTGGCCATTAGCGCTCAAGGGTGTGTTAAGGCAGCAATTAAAGATTCTTTTCAAATATCATATCATCCAAAACGATACTTATATGTTGAAGTTTGAAATCTTCAATTCCTTTTTAATTTTGTAAAAGTATCAGAGACTACTATGTAATTAAACCAGAAAAAGACAAAACTACGGGTATATTACAACTGTCGCAACATAGTTTTATCCAACTCCTTTAGGTTTCTTTTATATAGCTGACATTCCTCGTCCACGGAGGTTTGCTGATATACATAAAAGCTTTTTTCCTAAAGAAGTTCTAAAAAAAATGGTTAAAGACTCAGAGAAAAATAAAATTGCAAAGTTTCTAATTTATATAAATATATTATTCTTGTACGGTCACAGTAGGTTTAAAAATAATTGAAAATATATTATAATGTTCTTTAATAATGATTGAAGAAAAAAGGTGTTGTTAAAAAATGAGTTATTGCAAGTGTTCTTTTGTGCCCCTTTTCACGTTTTTCAGACTCTTTATAAGTCCCCGTATTCCCTCCTCTTCCCTTTTCATTCGAGAGCTATCCTAACCGTCCATTTCCATTCACTTATTCGATGGCCTTAATTTACTTGGTTGTACCGTACAAATTATGCGGTGGTGTAGGCAACTCTATTTTAATCTTTTCTTTTTCTCATTTTAGTAGGGTCATTAGCATTAGCATTAGCATTAGAACGTGGACTATAATTTTCTCTTGATATGAGCTCTTTTAATTTTTTTACAAATTTTATACTACTTGTATTTTAATATTAATAAATAATTAAGATTTAATTATATTTTTTAATTTATTAATCACCAACCAAATTAATAACATTTGCTAAGAAGATGCTCATGTATGTGTTTGTTTGCCGGCCTTCTTTTAAGTACTGCGTGTAATGTTGACTTAGGTGGCGTTTGTTTTTCCGTCTAAAATCTGAATAGATCTGAATTAGTCTGAATTCTGAATAGATCTGAATGTCTGAATCTGAATAATGTGTTTATTTTTTTTATCTGAATATCTGAAAATAAGTATTAAGTTGTTTGTTTTTTAAACTTAAAAATATGAAAATATATATTTTTACATTTGTACCCGTATTAAATTTAAATGTCAAATAAGTAATACACTAAATACCATAATATTTATAAGTAAAACTATATTCAAGTGAATACATAATGATTTTGGAATTATAATATATAAAATACCATAAATTTTAAATTTTATCACTAATTCTCAATAATAGTACATAATATAAGAAAAAAAAACTAACAAAATGATTGAAATAGTTGATTTGTTATTTCATCTCAAAGTTGTCTCATGTAAAGATGAGATTATGTAGGATAAGCGTCTATGGGTGAGTTTTTGGAATATGTATGAAAAATAAATTATAAAATAGGGATATTTTTGACATTAGAAATTAATTGACTTAATTCAGATTCTTCTATTAAGCAAAAAGCTAAAAAAATTGGCTTCTTTTATTAAGTCAAAATTATCTGAAAAGTCCTATTAAGTTATAAAAACAAACACCTCTAATTAACTTAATTAATTAAGTTAAGTCACTTTAAGTTATTAAGTTAAAAAACAAACGCCACCTTAGTTTTTGTTGACATTTGCTAAGAGAATGGATTATTTAGATAGCTAAAGCAATCGCAAAAACACCTTCAGCCAAAGATAAAGAATAACACTGTGTACGATACCAAAAATCTAGGAGTTTGTTATGTATCTCGTACTTGATCAACTATCTCTCATCATCATCAATAATAATAATAATAATAATAATAATAATAATAATAATAATAATAATAATAATAATAATAATAATAATAATAATAATAATAATAATAATAATAATAATAATAATAATAATAATAATAATTCATTGTTACCCCTAAAATATATGAAAAAAAATAAAGATTCCATGCACTAATGGATAAAAAATCACAATCTTCAATCAGTTTTAATAGTTTGCTATTGAGGTTAAAATATTATAAGCAGTTTATTTTATAAATTTTGACAAAAATGGTATTTGATAAATTTCTTCAAAATCTACTTATTTTATAAGTTTCTAGATTTTGACAATAACTTTCAAAAGTAAGGAAGACTGTGGGGTTGCTTTTAATAAATAGGTATTAAATAAGCCACCTTACTTTTCTAAGTTCTTATTATTACTTTTTTGTTAACAAAAAGATAATTACATCTTATTTTTCATAAATCCTAATATATAATAAAAAATTTTAAATTATGATTATTTTGATCATTCTATAACAAAACAGTGCATTCGTAATAAATTTAATAAACCCATATATTATACTTTTTAAATTTATAGCAACTGCAACAATACAATTTACAAAACACAATGTCACTTTTTCAATCAACAGATTATTTTATCCGCTTAACGGAAGCCGTTTATTCATAAGTTGTCATAATCCAAATTGGCTTTATGTTTCGTATGGTATAATTTTTAAAATAGAGCTAATTTAAATATAGTTGTTATTAAAGCTAGGTGGTTACAAGTGGAGTTTTCCCAAAGCTATTTTAGTTATTTGGTTGTTATTATGAACTTTTACTAAAAATTATAAAATTACTTTAATAAACAATTTATTTAAAGTTATATTATGAAAAGAATGAAATAAAAATGTAAAATAAATAAAAGATATGTTAGATAATTTAATTCTTTCAAAATACTTTATAATTTTTACTCGTACAAGCCCAAAATTTAGGTTTTTGTTAATAGAGGTGAAATAACTTATTTAACCCGAAAGCTCTTAACTTAAAATACTACCAAACAATAAATAATTTTTAAAAAGAACTTATACAATTAAATAAATACTTCTGATTAGTAGATAAACTCTAAAAAAACATATACCAAGTACCAAATTTTCCTTTTGCTACTTAATTTGACCAAAGTTATTCATCCATTTACCTGCTACTTAATTTGACCAAAGTTATTCATCCTTTTACCTTATTCCTTTTTATCAAACTCATTCTTGCATTTCTTCCTTCTTTCCCGCAAGAATTTATTTTGAATGCAAGGGTTTCATAAACATGATATTTGAATGTAGAGATCTATTAGGCAAATTCCATATCGGCAGCTTGAAAAATCTGACTCGGGAATTTTTATTTTGAATGAAAACGTTTCTTGAAAACCATGGGATTTGAATTAAGTATGTTTTTGGTTCCAACCTGGCTACATATGACAGAACATACTGTCTCCTTGAAAAATCAACTTCAATTAAGAAAGAATAATACGTTATCCTGTGATTGAGTTTTTAGTGTTTGAATTTGCTATTGAGACTACCAGCACATTCTACAAAATAGGTGACGTGAGAGTTCACATTTGTTTATTTATTCATCATGTGAGGAACAATAGGATAATGGAATCCCTAATTGGCAATCATCGATATTGATGTCACACATCAAGCGAGACAGAAACATTGCATCCAGACTTTGTAATAGCTTCGCAGATATTTAATCATAATTTATGGTATAGTTTTAATCAAGTAACATATGGTACATTCTTTTGGTTGCGTATGCTCTAAGTTTTTTTAATACGAACTTACTCTTCAGCTGTGCGGTTCAAGAAAGCTTCAATCCCATAATTTAAAAATGTGTTTGCATGAAAAAAAAAATTATAGTATCCACATTAAAGAATGACTATATATATATATATATAACTATGTTCACACGGTTACTAGCTCATCCTATATTTTAATCATGAATTATAAGTTTGAATTGGGAAATTTTCCTATATCAATGGTGATCTAATTTAAGATCTTAAACTTATATATATATATATATATATAAAACTATGTTCACACTGTTATCAACTCGTCCTATATTTTAATCATGAATTATAAATTTGAATTGGAAAATTTTTCTATATCGATGGTGATCTAATTTGAGATCTTATACTTTATTAAAATCCAGGGTCAAATTAATAGTAGCCTGAACATATTTTTACACTATTCTCAACTCGTCGCCATTTATAAATCCGGAATGGAAAGTTTTCATCTGTATGTATGTGCGCGCGTCACTATAAAGCTGTGTCACGCATACGGGGGTGTTTGGGAAACCGAGAGAAACATGACGGAGAGGATGGGGAAGCCAAAAGCTATAATAGTTGGAGGAAGCATCGCTGGGGTATCATGCGCAAAAGCGCTTATTTTAGCTGGTTGGGATGTTGTGGTGATCGAGAAGACACGTGGACCCCCAACCGGGAACCCAACCGGCGCTGGAATCGCACTTAATCCATTGTCCCAGAAAATACTTAAGTCATGGCTCCATCAACCTGATCTTCTTCACAACATCACCTTACCTCTCACCATTGATCAGGTAATGTATGTGTATACACAGAACTGCTTTAATTTCAGCTGACGTTCCCACCACTTGCGTTGATTTTTTTTTTTCCTTTTTGTGCAGAATCGGGCAGTAGATAGGGAAAAGAACATCTGTCGGGTACTAGCTAGAGATGAAAATTTCAAGTATTTACTGGCACATTGGACTGATCTTCATGGTCTTATATACAATACTCTGCCTCCGGAAATATTTTTTTGGGGTCACTTGTACCTCACCTTCTGCATTTCTCACGACAAATCAACTGTCAATGTCAAAGCTAAGAATCTTAAAACTGATGAGATCATCGACATAGTTGGAGATTTGATGGTTGCAGCTGACGGGAGCCGCTCATCGGTTCGCCAGACTTTTTTACCGGACTCTAAACTCAGGTTTCTGAACAAATTATAGTATATTTTCATATTTTCGTTTGTCTTGAAATTTACGGTTTATTTTTCATCTCTGTTTTGCAGGTATAAAGGCTACTGTGCTTGGAGGGGGGTTTTTGATTTTTCGGAAAATGAGAATTCAGAAACCATACAAGGCATCCGGAAGGCATATCCTGAGCTTGGGAAAGGCGTGCACATGGACTTGGCCCCTGGAACTTATACCGTCCTTGATGAGCTTATGTACAAGAGGCTCAATTGGATTTGGTTTATCTCCCAACCTCAGCCTCAACTCAAGGTGATTTCCTAACTGGTTTCATTTTATCATTTATATACATCGTGTTGGCAGAGCTAGCTTTAATTAATTAATTAAGTAAATTCAGGTAGATTCAGCTACGATGAAAGTGAGCAGTGACATGATCACGAAGATGCACCAAGAAGCAGAAAAGATTTGGGTTCCCGAGTTTGCAAGAGTAATAAAAGAAACAAAGGAGCCTTTCCTGAACTTTATATATGATTGTGATCCTTTGACACAAATATACTGGGACAATGTGGTCTTAATTGGAGATGCGGCTCATCCCATAACCCCCCACTGTGCAAGAAGCACAAATATGGCCATAGCTGATGCAGCAGTTCTAGGTAAATGCCTTGAGAAGTGGGGGCCAGAAAATTTACATTCAGCTCTGGAAGAATATCAATCTGTTAGGCTACCTGTCACTACCGAGCAAGTCCTGCATTCGCGGCGAGTGGGTCAAATAAAACTTGGCTTACCTCTGCCGGATCGTGAGCCTTTTGATCCAAACACAGCAAGTCCTGAGGATTGTGAAATCCTGAAACAGAGAAGTTTACCCTTCTTCGACCACGTGTCCTCCAAACTCGAATAGTCAATACCACAGTAATTCCACTTGCACTTTGCTTCTTAATGAGAATAATTTATCTGCTTCAATTCATCCTTGCAAATTATTTTTGCTTATGATCATTTCCATCTTGGTCCTGATTGGTTCAATAATTTTGCTATGCTTCGTTCACATGAATAAATTAAAAGTTTGTCAAGTGAACATATGTGCATTTTGTTAAAATTTGGAAGGGCAACTCTAAAAGTGGAATAATGGGTATGGAAGGATGATTTCATTCCATTTTCTTAGAATACTAGTGTCTTTTAACTCCTCATCATGAATTTAGGGTTGTCCAAACTTATATAATTTGTAGTTTCAGTACAAAAATATTCAAATTGACAAGAGGCTATCTCTTTGTAATACTCTTTTGTCACATGGATGTTACCACTCATGGTCTCCAATCTGAAAAATTTTAGAATACATCAAATATATCATGTTAGTTATACAAGACGCAAATGATACTAAAACATGTGTGCATTTATTTTGAAAAATCTCCACGCAAGTGATTATACTAAATTCAATTACACATGTTTTACATACATGGTTGATTGTACTATCTCAGAAGTATTCTAGCATTCCTCCTCTACTTGTGCATAAATAGTCCAACAAAGAATCTAATGCAAAAGGAAATCGAACACATCCAATGCAACAGAATCACTGCGGAATCTGGCGGCTGGACGAATCCTTAATTTCCAAAGAAATTAAAAATAAAGAAATGGTTGCTAGCTTAGTTGATTCATAATTGAAGTTGTGAGTTTGCAAGAGATTATTCTTTCATGAATAAAAAGATTCAGATACATAAATAAACCCGTGAAAACGGCTGTCAGAGTAATTGTGGAATTGGAAGTTAGTGCAAACTAATATACTTAGAACTACAGTAATCAGAATTTTAAATGACTTCCTAATATCAAGGGGATTTCTAAACCATTTGAATAACCAGTTAATCAATGAGTATTTCTAGTCCGTATAAAATTCATTTTCATAGACAACTCTTTTATATTAACTCTTATAAATTCTTTTACGGGGGCCACAATTCTGATTATTACAATTCCATAGAGGTGGTGAGTTTCCTGGAAGCTGTAAACTTTCAGGAAAATTGTGTGAATTTCAATTAGCTCCTCCTTCACGTTGTTAAAATATGTCCATAGAGGCTCTAGCAATGGCGGGAGTAGATTGTAACAAATGTAAAATCAACTTGAATGAGTGGAGCCATCGCATACCTTCGTATTTGTTGGGTAGTAGAAGAACTGAAGAACAGGAATATCGAAATTATTGTAGAGAGCTAGACATGGCCATAAGAGGAGTGAGTGCTAGTAATGGTTTTGGCTCTCAACAATACCACCCCTCCGAGAGTAATAATCATGTTGAGCAATGATCACCATAGTAAAAGTTACCAACTCTCATGTTTAGCTTTTTTTATGAATCATTGGTCGTCTTACATAAATTATACCACATACCTTACATAAATCTCAATTATGTCTTGTGATTTAATAGTGTGCACTAACAAAAACATACTCTTTCATGAAAATTGTTTTTTGGGAAAAATAAAGATGGATAAATCCATGACACAACACAAGGACAATCCCATCGTATCATGGTATCATTTTTATAAGAAAATTGGAATTGAAAATTGTGAAATTTGGGTGTATTTCAATCAAGAATTTATATTTATTTTGTTTAAGAAGTAGAAACAATGAATTAATTAAAGACGCTTTCGTTATCACAGGAAGGAACACAAGCATTGCAATTCTTTTGCTCACACAAATGAGGCCAACCCTCTTATTTATAGGCAGCTATAGTTAGCATAATGAACAAACGAAGCTATGTCCTTGGAAGCTTCTCCGAAGCTGTGAGAACACAAGAGAAAGTTTGTCTCTAGATGACTTAGTTGCATAAAAATGAAAATGCTACTTTCTCTTGAAAATTATCAAGTAGAACGAACAATTGAATCAAGAATCGGAGGAGCAACGTCGACAAGAGGCACATTTTTCATAAGGATGAATTCAGAGTCCTCTAGACTTGCTGTCTTTGGATCAAAAGGCCGCTCCCTTCCCGGAATACTTAACCCTTGTTTCATTTGACCCACTCGACGCGAATGTAGAACTTGCCCCGAAGTTGCAGGTTTCCTAATAGATTGATATTCTTCAAGAGCAGAGTATAGATGATCTGGCCCCCACTTCTCGAGGCATTTTCCTAATACTGCTGCATCTATTATCGCCATGTTTGTGCTTCTACCAGAGTGTGGAGTTGTTGGGTGAGCTGCATCTCCTGTCAGCACCACTCTGTCCCAGAAGATTTTCTCCAAAGGATCAGAATCATATATAGCATTACGGAAAGGATCCTTTGTTTCTTTGATCATTCTTGACACTTCAGGCAACCAAACCTGCTCTGCTCTTCGATGCAACTCCTTGATCATGTCACTGCTTACTTTCACAGAAGTTGTATTTCCCTGCAGAGAATAAAATAATTTGGGTCGCAATGTCACCTCATACTGCAGTGATAAACCGGAAAATTATAAAGAATTTGGATCCAGTGATGGTCTGAGCCGTGTTGATCGTTTGCAAAAATTAGATTTTAGCACTCAACTCAAACCCCCAAAAACAAAATAGAAAGATGAAACAAAAGTAAGCAGTTACCTTGAGCTCGGGCTCTGGTTGATTGACATACCAAACCCAGTTGAACTTCTCTTTCTTAAGCTCAGTGAGTATGATGTGAGATCCTGAGCCAATATTCGTGTAAAAGCACTTCCCAATATCAGGATACGCCTTTCGAATGCCTAAGATGGTTTCTGAATCGTTTTCTGAAAAATTAAAAACACCTCTCCACGCACAGTATCCTGTGTACCTATTAAAAACACATTGAAATTGATGAAACAAAGTACTAAAAAGTTAATTACTTTTATTGATATTCACAAGCAACCACAAACCTTAGTTTGAAGTCAGGTAGAATGCTCTGGCGAATTGATGAGAGAATCCCATCTGCTCCGACGAGCAAATCTCCTTCTATCTCGATTATTTCATCAGTCTGGAGATCCTTAGCTCTAACTTTGACAGTTGATTTGTCTTCAGCAATACAGAAAGAGAGGTACTGGTGACCCCATACAAATATTTCAGGTGGCAGGGTATTGTATATAAGGCCATGAAGATCAGCCCAATATGCTGTCGTATACTTGGCGCCTTCTTCTCTTCCTATTACCCAGCTGATCTTCTTTTCCCCATCTGTTGCTAGGTCCTGCCATCAAACACAAATTCAAATTATATATATATATCAATGAGATTCCATTGTAAATTGTATTTCGCGCAGAGCAAAATATACTTTTATCAAATCTTAACCATACGCCACTGTAAATACACGTGTGTAACTAATATCTTTAAGAGATCAGTATAATTCAAATCACTACTGGATTCTATTGGGAAAATAGAAATTAAGTATATTATATTATATACCTCAGTAATGGTGATAGGCAAAGTGATGTTGTAAAGAAGTTCAGGTTCATGGAGCCATGACTTAACAATTTTCTGAGCCAATTGATCAAGTCCAAGGCCAGCACCGGTTGGGTTTTGTGTTGGGGGTCCACGAGTTTTCTCAATCACAACAGCATCCCAGCCTGCTGAAACAAGTGCTTTTGCGCATGATTCCCCGGCTATGCTTCCTCCAACTACTATAGCTTTTGGCTTCTGCTTCTTCAGATTCATCTCTCTTGTTTCAAAGTTAAAACTGAAGAAATTATATTTTTTAGGGATATTTAATTATTTATTTAATAATTAAGAAATTTATGAGCTTAAATGTAAAAGTATTGAGTTATTAGATATTGATTGATTGCAAAAAAATAACTTAATAATTAAATTCAAATGCACACACTCTCACAATAAAACATTTAGATCAATTCAAATTTAAAATTAAAATACAAAACTAATATTATTCATACAAAGTTAAGACGTAAAATTAAAAAAGTGAAACCAATGTACCCTAATTGATGTAGCATAATTATATATTGGCAGGTGTTAATATATTATTTATCACAATCATTTCACTACCGCATAGTAATTACTACAAGAGTCAATTTTAAATATATTTCACATGATTCGAACTTTGTGGTAAATTCTAACTATCTATATATATATATATATGCATAGTTCAATTAAATATAATTATTAATTACATGATGTCTTTTTAAAATAAACGCACACATAGCATATATGTATTAATTATGTGTAGTATTTCCTTTATACTCTAGAATCTCTCATAGCTTGTTTTCTTTGTCTTTTTGGGTGGGCTATTGCCATTTAATTGACATCCTTTATTCATTTATTCTAGAACTTGAACTCCATCCCTTGGAGTCTTATAGGATGTCCTTTTAAATAACAATTAGGGAAGTCCCTTCCCAGTTAGTGATCTAAAATTAGGACCAATTTAAAAATTTTTTTAAAAATGCAAACTCTAATTTATTAAATTATGACACATACTACATTAAAATGTGTATTTTTCTTGGATGAAGATTTTCTTTTGATCTAAGCTTTTTTAAATATATGTGTGTCTTTCAGTTTTTATATATTAATCACTAATTAGTCACATGTATTTTTATTAAAGAAGAGATCAAATAAAGAGAATCTTAATCCATTTTTCTTCGTTTAATAGGGTATAAAGTTATTCATTTAGAAAGAATGAAGTGGTGTCCAAATTTCTTCTATTTATCTTCCTTTTATAACCTCATTATGACTAGAAATTTGGTCTGGTCTGAAAATAGATGAGAAACTTGTAAACGAGACTCCTGCCGTACCGGAATCAACAAATATATTCTTGAAATTTGTTTCTTTTGAATCTAGGGCATGGCTCTACAAATCACTTCGAGGAAAGAACATAAATTGGTACCAAAAGGTCCGTGGGTCTAAAATCTTAGCAAATCTTTATCTTTAGGCTATAGCTAAGTTCTAGCTGCAACTTTTGATGAGAATCCAGCAAACATATCGTCTCCCTCTTCGTTTTCGTAACTTGGGTATTTGGTTTTTTGTAGGTTCCAAGGGCGAAGGTAAGAGGAGGTTAAGTTCTTTTTTTTTTAAAAAAAAAATAATTAATTATAAATTTACTCTTATTAAAACTTACCGTAAAAAATAAAGATATAACTAATAATTACAGTCAAATTCGTTTTTCTCAAAGTTACAAAACTCACCCAAATACTTAACTAATCGATCCAAAATCCAAATTCCCCAAAACTCAACTGATCAGGTCATCAAGTAGCTACCTCATTAGTGATGTCCAGCTACTGCAGCACCCGCTTGCTCTGTCTCTCGCCGCACTTGAAGTCCCTAATGCTCCATCTTTCGATGCACCGCCTGGTATGGTGGTACCTCACTAGTCATTTTGTATATCAAATTTTAATGATGGCATACGAAGTGGAATCTGCCGATTCATCTTCTTAAGATTATAAACAAATAGATATAATAATAAAGAATGACTCATTCAATTATTGATTGAATATAATATTAAAATAATCGATTATTGAATGCTTTCTCTTTCAAATTCGCTGTTAGCTTAATACTTTTGTCAAAATTTCGAGCAAAGGTCAACGCCGGTCGAAGTTAGTTACTAGATAATAATGGTAACGAAGTGGAATCTACTGATTCATCTTCTTAATATTATATAAAAAAATCCCTTAAGTTACAGCTATCGTAACTTACTACTGTTATGGATATATATGATTATCAAATTCATATAAATCTATAAAATCATAGTATATATTTTCTTCATTATTTATTAAAACTTCTCTTTCTTGATTTAATAAATAAACTTTTTGATTTAACAAGTTTATATAGATTCCAATTCTATCTTCAAATCCTAAATGCATATTGTCTATACTATTGGCTAATTGTTGTATATGATTTACAATTTGTTGATTATTCATAATGCTTCTTTTTTATACCAGTATATTAAAAATTTTATAAATTCATCAATAAATCTCATTCTTTTTATTACCATTGTTTCATCATAAGTTGTGTTAAGATTAAATCATTCTCTTGATTCTTGCATTAGATCTAATTCTATATTTCTTATATGATTTTTATTTTCTTTAATTTCTTTTATTAATTCTTTTATTTCATCTTTTTGTTCTACTTTTAATGTGTATAATGCCTCTGCTATTTTTCTTTTAGGATCCATTATTATATTTGTTTATATAAATCATTACGTGTGTGGCTCTGATACCATTAGATGTGCGGCTATCCGTTATTAAACTGAGATACTAAGATTCGAATTATTCAAATTTATTACATAGATAAGGATTTACATTAAAATACATATTTTTAGATAAAGAGTACGTGTCATTGTTATAGCAGAGAAACAACACACTTAGTTGTCCTTTGAGCCAATAACCACTGATCAGGTCATCAAGTAGCTTCCTCATAAGTGATGTCCAGCTACTGCAGCACCCGCTTGCTCTGTCTCTCGCCGCACTTGAAGTCCCTAATGCTCCATCTTTCGATGCACCGCCTGGTATGGTGGTACCTCACTAGTCATTTTGTATATCAAATTTTAATGATGGCATACGAAGTGGAATCTGCCGATTCATCTTCTTAAGATTATAAAAAAATAGATATAATAATAAAGAATGACTCATTCAATTATTGATTGAATATAATATTAAAATAATCGATTATTGAATGCTTTCTCTTTTCAAATTCGCTGTTAGCTTAATACTTTTGTCAAAATTTCGAGCAAAGGTCAACGCCGGTCGAAGTTAGTTACTAGATAATAATGGTAACGAAGTGGATTCTACTGATTCATCTTCTTAATATTATACAAAAAAGATCTCCTAAGTTACAGCTATCGTAACTTATTACTGTTATGGATCTATATGATTATCAAATTCATATAAATCTATAAAATCATAGTATATATTTTCTTCATTATTTATTAAAACTTCTCTTTCTTGATTTAATAAATAAACTTTTTGATTTAACAAGTTTATATAGATTCCAATTCTATCTTCAAATCCTAAATGCATATTGTCTATACTATTGGCTAATTGTTGTATATGATTTACAATTTGTTGATTATTCATAATGCTTCTTTTTTATACCAGTATATTAAAAATTTTATAAATTCATCAATAAATCTCATTCTTTTTATTACCATTGTTTCATCATAAGTTGCGTTAAGATTAAATCATTCTCTTGATTCTTGCATTAGATCTAATTCTATATTTCTTATATGATTTTTATTTTCTTTAATTTCTTTTATTAATTCTTTTATTTCATCTTTTTGTTCTACTTTTAATGTGTATAATGCCTCTGTTATTTTTCTTTTAGGATCCATTATTATATTTGTTTATATAGATCATTACGTGTATGGCTCTGATACCATTAGGTGTGCGGCTATCCGTTATTAAACTGAGATACTGAGATTCGGATTATTCAAATTTATTACAGAGATAAGGATTTACATTAAAATGCGTATTTTTAGATAAAGAGTACGTGGCATTGTTATACCAGAGAAACAACAAACTTAGTTGTCCTTTGAGCCAATAACTCGCATTCTCGGGTGTCCAGCCTATATACTCAATACCTTTAACTGTCATCATATTTTGAATTATATTATGAGATTAATGGTCTTTCTGTATCATGTTCTAAATAGCTTTTAATTATGTCTATCATTTCATTTACGGTTAACATTATTATATTATGTTTTAAATCATCTGTTTCAATTTTTCCAATTATTATTTTTTCTATTTCAGGAGGTAATCCTATCGATTTTATAGCTAATAAGTCTTCTGTTCTTACAAGATCTTGTTTAGAAAATATATATGAACTTTGTTTATATGATCCGAGGTTATAGTCTACTATCATACTATAATTATTATAAGTTATTCTTGTATCTTGGTTTATCATTATTTCTTTTGAATTTCCTAAATAATATTGATTCATTTTAAAAAAATATTGATCAAACAAATTCATAATTTAAAATTTCTCCTCCTCCCCATATCAATAATCAAAACCATCAACAATCTCCACCAACATATAAGAATTTAGAATTATTACCTATTAGCTTTCTGGTTTCACTATTCCTCTTCAGTCCTCTTCCAGTGACCTGTAGCCTGGTGGTCCTATCTCCCTCAACGACCTTTTAGGCTTAGTAATTCCAGTCTACTTATAGGTTTCTTTATTCTTTCTGCCTTGTTTATTATTATTTTTTGGTTAATGATGTTTTTGATAAGGGATTTGGAGATGGATTAATTTATTTTTCCATCTGCTTTTATGAGATCAGAGAATAGAGATGAGAGAATTTAGAATGAGTCAGAATGAGTAGTAGGTGAATGTGTTGGATAATTCTCTTCTCCTTTGTTTATTTATATCATTCCTTAAGTTGTATTACATTATGGATTACATCATTCTCTATTATTGAAGAGAATCTCTACTTTTATGATTACATGATTTTTCTTTTTATCTTATCTGCCACTAATCACGAGTTGCTTGTCTATTACGTTGGTCATGAGTTTTATCTTCTTTTCCAATAGTCTTCTTTGTTTGCCATGATCTGTCTTTCTCGGTATATTATCTTCAACAATTCAGTCTGCATCTCTTTTCTCCTGTGTTTATGAGGGGTGTTTATTTTTCTTTAAAAAAGCTTTTGTCGGCCATAAGCTTTTTAGAATTTTACATGCTTCTTGAAGTGTATCACTGCATGGGAACCTCATGGTGCTTATTTCATTAATAAATTCTAATAGTATATTTGAGGGTGTATGGCTATCTTCTGGTGTAAGAAGGATATAATTTTGAAATCTAATGACGGTCCTAAAATTTCTTTGTATAGATCTTTTGGTATATTCCAGATGGCTTTTATTCCTTTGGCTCTTCTGGTCTGAATCCATTGTCTATTGAAATGTGGAACCTTGGTATATTCAGTTCCAATTTCTAATTGCATATTTCTCGTAATATGCCCAACATTAATCATAAAAAAGGCTTGGTATTCTATTTTATTATAATATTATGAGCCGATTGTATAAAATTTTAAGTATATTGGTTTCTTCTTGGCAAACCTGGATATTTCTTTAACTATTAATTCATCCAGTTTAGCTAATTCTTTCAGTTCTATGCTGGGATATACTAGGTCTAGGTATTCATAACGGGCTAATTTTTCTATAAGGATTGGATCTGCTCATTTTATGGTGAGCATTCTAGGATACATATTTTTTCCAAGGGCTCTAAAGATAGTTTCTTCATGGGCAGTTGTAGAGTATACTCATGTGCTGAATTGTTTATAATTTTCTTCTTTTTGGTTTAAAGGTTCTTCTTCTTCAAAGGGGTTGCTAAAAGGGTTGCCTAGTTTTATGTATTTCCTAGGTGAAAGTTCTTTTGGTGGTTCTAGTTCAATTTTTATGATTTTCCCACTGTTTATTGAATCACTGATGGGATCTTGGCTTATTGGACTCTGATGGGCTGGTCCACTACTACTTCTGATGTTTATTGGATTTAAATCCCTCACAAAATCATTGACGTATGATTCGAGCAGGTGTATTCCCTTTTCATGGGATTCACATGCTTATTTCAAATAGTTTATGGCATCAACCATGTCAGAGGTTTCTAACTTTAGTCTGTTTATTTCTGTGTATATTAAAGATAATTGTTTATTTGAATCTGGATTCATGATCCAATCTCTATGTTCCTACTAAAAAAATCTGCAAGAAAATTATTAGTTCCTTTGATATGAATAATTTTAAAATTATAATAAGATAAGTATACTTGCCATTTATGTAGTCTTCTATATTGAGGTTCATTAGGCAAATGCTTGTATATTAAAGAACTTACCTGAGAATTATCTGTTTTTATCAAAAATTTCTTTTATAACAAAAATAAAGAAAACTTCTCTATTCCTTTGTATATAGCCAATAATTCTTTTTCGTGTACAAGATAATTTACTTGAGCTTGGTTAAATGTTCTGCTGCTATATCTACAAACTTCATTCAAATCTGTTTTTAAAATAGTGCCCCAATGCAAGTTAGACGAATCTATTTGTATAATTAAGTTATCTTTTTTGTCTGGTTACCTTAATCTTGGTAAATTTCTACATTCTTCTTTTAGATTTTTTACTGCCTGGGTATGTTCTTCATTCCATCCTCTTGTATTATTTTTCCTAAGTAGTTTTTGCAAAATGAGTTTCTTTTCAGACAAGTCTTTTATAAAACCTTCTGCATAGTTTAATCATCTAAGAATTTTTGTATTTGTTGTTTATTTTCGAGCTTATCGGGAAAGTCTACAATTTTGCTTCCTATATGATTTTGTAATTTGATTCCTTCTTTATCTAAAATCATACCTAAGAATTCTATTCTTTTATGTTCTATGATTGCTTTTCTTTTTGATAAAACTATTCCTTCTTTAATACATATATTAGCAAATTCTTTTAAATGATTTCTATGTTCTTCTAATGTTTCTGAAGCTACTAATATGTCATCAACATATACTATGATATTTTTGTAATTTTTAAATATTGTGTCCAGTCTATTTTGAAATATTTGAGGTGCATTTTTTAACCTAAAAGGAATTAGTAGCCATTCATAATGTCCTTGAGGGATACTAAATGCTGTATATAGTATACTTTTTTCTTCTATTTTTATCTGCCAAAATCCTAATTTACAATCAAATTTTGTATATTTGTTTAATTCTTTATAATTTATTACCATTCTAGCTTTTCCTCTTACTTGTTTTGATCTTTTTCTAACCATGATGCTGGGCTATTATGAGAGCTATTACTTTTTTTTATTAGTTTTAATTCTAATAATTCTTTTATTTGTATTTTAAATTCTTCTCTATCTTCTTCTATATACATCATAGGTTTTACTCTTATGATCGTATTTTCTATTAATTCGATCTTAGTTCTAGGATGTTCTGGTTTCCAAAATGCTAAGGGATTTTCTTTATATACTTGTTCGAGTTGCCTTTTTATTGTTTCTAAATGGATACTATATATTTGTCCTTTTTGTAGTAGATAATATTTTTCATATTTATTATCACCATGCTGGGCTGGTTGAATTCTGTATGGTTTAAACTCTCTAGGAATTCTTAAAATGTGATTACAAATTGTTTTTAATGTAATCATAAATGTTGTTTGTTGATAATATTGAAATTGTTGAATAAAGTCATTTCGAAGAAGTATATTACAATCCATTTTATCATATTGGAATATTTGTTTTATCTTCATTATCTTGCTTCCTAATAAAATTTCATAGTTTATTAATGATTTATTAACTTGTTGTTTATCTCCTGTAATTCCCATTATTTTGAGTTTTCCATTTGTTTCCCATTTATCAGATAAAAAGATTTTCATTATGGTTATTTCACTTTTAATGTCTATTAATGCACAAGTATCTATATTCTTTTCTATTATATTTACTTGAATATATACGGATATAGGATATTGTATAAATGCTTTATTTAACATGTTTCACATAATATTTTATGTCCTTCTATTTGCATAGTAATTTTACGTTTTTCTATCTTATAATATTCTAAGTTATTTAGAAAGTTATTTCCTAATATAATATGTTTATTAGGATTTATATTCATAGATGAATCTATAAAATAGGGAACTATTATTCTAAGCCCTTCTATTATTATAGGTACTTTAACTTCTCTTCTACAAATATGTTTATTTCCATTGAAATTAGTATATTTATAAGGAATTTCTTTTTCTTTTTCTAGTAATCCTTTATTTTTTGTGTGATTCATATAATTATGACTAGTTCCTATATCTACAAATATAGGTATCTTTGTTGTATAATCTATACCATTGAAATATTGCCCTAAGATTTTAACTACATTGTTATTTTTTAAAGGTTTATCTATACTTAACATTCTGGAGGAATTTCCTCTTAAAAGGGTTTTTCCTGCAAAACTTATGGGAATGATTGAATTCTCATTTTCGTCATTTATAAATTCTTTTTTATCATTTATTGCTAATTCATAATTCATAGGAATTTTATACTCATCCATTGAAGGTTCTATAAAGGTTGCTATTTCTTCATATTCTTTATTTATTTTAGTATAAGGTTTATTTACATATACTACTCCATAATTAGAGTTACAAAAACTATATAATGCAGAATAATGTATTGTCATTAATCTATTTCCTTCTTTCATTAAATTTTTCTTTAATAATTTAAAATGTAAGCTCAGAGTTTCATGAATATTTTTATTTTTTATGTGTATACAATATCTGGGGTGACATGTAAACATTAATTTTGTATAACACAAGTTTCCTTCTATAGGTCCTAAATGTCCTACTTGTGGATTATGAAATCTTTGGTCATGTAAAGATAATACTATAGGGCTGCCTATATCTTCTTTAAATAATGATTTTACTAATATTTGGATTTCAGCTAAGTATACATATTGTATCTTTTTTCTTATTTCTTCATTTTTTATTTTTCTTAATTCTAATTCTATTGTCCTTTTATTTATGAGGCTAAATCTTATATTTACTTCAGCCTGTGTTACTGTTACGGTTTTTTCTTGTTCGTAATATTCATGTAATACTATTCATTTTCTTTTAGATATATTTCTTAATTTGTGGAGTAATCCGTATTCCAGTCTTTGTATGTTAGTTTTTAAAAGTTTATTATATTTTTCTCTATTAAATGTAGTGACTAAACTATATCCTCCTATATTTTCTTCTTGTTCTATCTCATTTATTTCTTCTAATTCTTCTTCTGTTTTGATTTCTTCTTCTTTATTCTGACTCATCATCTGTTAATTCTTTTGTCATATATACTTTTTCTCCTTCATAATCATATAAATAATATATTTCTATTAATTCTTGTCTTATATTTTCAAAATCTTCTTTTAATATCCTTACCTTTTTCTTT
The DNA here is from genome assembly GCA_030449905.1 of Luvunga scandens. NCBI lineage: Eukaryota > Viridiplantae > Streptophyta > Magnoliopsida > Sapindales > Rutaceae > Luvunga > Luvunga scandens. The sequence continues at coordinate 1,361,544 of JASUUG010000526.1, forward strand.
GTGCATTCTGTGCTTAAATGTCCTATTTCTCCACAATTCCAACATTTACACCTTGTTTTATCAAAATTCTTTTGCTTTTTATATTTTCTCTTATAATATTTTCTTCTTGGTTTTTTGTATTTCTTTTTGAAATTATTATATTTTTTTTATATTTTTCTCTTTTTTAAAATTTATTTCGTTTTCTTTTACTAAATGTATTGCATCCCCATTATGTAGGCATTTCTGTTTTTTCACAACATATATCTCCAATATTTTTGCTTTTTTTTTATTAAGCTTCTCTGGATACAGATTTCACAAGTGTATTTGGAATTGGGTTAATCATCTTATGTTTATCATATTCATTTATAAAATACATACTCCAGGGATATGGTAATTTTGAATAATATAAGTTTTTGTATATAGATTGATCTTCATGACTGTAGAATTGTGAATAATAATATTTACTGAATTCACAAGTATATTATTTCACATAGCACATATTACATATGGTTAAATTTACTAGCTTCATTCTTTCATTTAATTTTTTGTTTATTGATTCTCTTTCTCTATTTTCTCCCCAATCTTCTCCTAAAAATTCATTAGATATATATTCTATCATTTTTTTCAATTCCTTCTTCTTTACTTCTAAGGAATGCTGTTTTAGTTGCATTTTTTATTAGATTATGTATTTCTTCACTTAAACCTCTCCACCAATTAAATATATTTCCTATAAAACTGGCTATTAGTTTATTAGTGAACACATTTACTTTTTCTTCTTCTGTTTCTACGCTCCAATCATCTCTGGTTCCATTATATATAAAAAGTAATCCATTTGTAATTCTCATTCTACAAGAGTTTTTTGTGGATTTATTTTACAGTCTATATTTAAGAATATGCCTGCAATACTTATTGGTTTTAGATCACTATTATCTAATTTATATTCTTCTTTTCAAGGATTGTTTCTATTAATAGGTTTATATTCATAAAAAGGTTTTTCCTTTCTTTTCCCATATATATGTTGATTACTTGATTCACCTATATTAGGTTTCATTTCTGGTCCTCTACTTACATTCATTTTTATTTGGTATTCTTTTTCAAAATCTTCTAGATTACTTAAGTTTATTTCGCTAAATTTTTTAGTTAATATGTCTATATTATCATCCATTATTTTGTGTCACTTTTTGTTGCTTCTTTTATTTCCATTTTTTCTTTCCCTTTTTCTTTTTTCTTTTTATTTTCTAATTCTGTTTTTAAATTTTCTGCATCTTTAATATCTTTGGGTATTTTTCCCTTATAAACCAATCATCATAACTTCCTGGTTGTGGTTTCTGATTTTTGATTTTAAGAGTTTCTCCTATCATTTTTTATTTTACTATTTCAAATTTTTCTAATTTCTTTGGTTTTTTCCGTCCTGCTTGTATTACAGTCATTTCAATTTTTATTTTCCCTAATTCTTCTTTAATTTCTTTGACTTCTTTAAGATTTAAAAGTAATTCTTTTAATTCTATAAGCATAGTTTCCATCTAATTGAAGGGTGTTTGCTAATATCTTTTCTCTTCAATGTATGTTACATTACCTGTAATATAGGGATTGCCTAAAAAAAATAGATATAATAATAAAGAATGACTCATTCTCAATTATTGAGTGAATATAATATTAAAATAATCGATTATTGAATGCTTTCTCTTTTCAATTTCGTTGTTAGCTCAATACTTTTGTCAAAATCGATTATGAACTTTTACTAAAAATTATAAAATTACTTTAATAAACAATTTATTTAAAGTTGTATTATGAAAAGAATGGAATAAAAATGTGACATAAATAAAAGATATGTTAGATAATTTAATTCTTTAAAAATACTTTACAATTTTTACTTCCGAAAGCCCAAAATTTAGGTTTTTGCTAATAGAGGTAAAATAAGTTATTTAACGCCAAAAGCTCTTTACTTAAAATACTACCAAACAACAGAACAAATTTTAAAAGGAACTTATAGGATTCAATAAATACTATTATTTAGTAGATAAACTATAACAAACATATACCAACTACCAAATTTTCCTTTTGCTACTTAATTTGACCAAAGTTATTCATGCTTTTACCTTATTCCTTTTTATCAAACTCATTCTTGCATTTCATCCTCCTTTCCCGCTAGAATTTATTTTGGATCCAAGGGTTTCATAAACATGATATTTGAATGTAGAGATCTATTAGGCAAATTCAATATCGCCAACTTGAAAAATCTGACTCGAGAATTTTTATTTTGAATGAAAACGTTTCTTGAAAACCATGGGATTTGAATTAAGTATGTTTTCAGTTCCAACTTGGCTATATATGACAGAACATACTGCCTCCTAGAAAAATTTACTTCAATTAAGAAAGAATAATACGTTATCCTGCTATTGAGTTTGTAGTGTTTGAATTCGCTATTGAGACTACTAGTGCATTCTAAAAAATAAGTGACGTGAGAGTTTAAATTTGATTATTTATTCATCATGAGAGGAACAATAGGACAATGGAATCCCTAATTAGCAATCATCGATATTGATGTGACATCATCAACGAGACAGAAACGTTGCATCAAGACTTTGTAATAGCTTCGTAGATATTTAATCATAATGTAGATATTTAATCATAATTTATGGTCTGATTTTAATTAAATAACGTGTGGTCTACTCTTAGCTATGTGTGATCTCAAATTTTTTTTGTGAACTCACTCTTAAACTGTGTGGTATGTATATATGTATATATGTATGTATGTTAATTATTTAGTCTAGAATGATGATAAAAAATTATGTTCACACCGTTGCCAACTCATTTTAAATTTTAATCATGAATTATAAATTTAATTGGAAAATTTTCCTATATCAATGGTGATATAATTTGAGATTTTAAACTTTATTAAAATCTGGGTCAAATTAGTAGTAGTGTGAACATATTTTTACACTATTCTCAACTACTTGTCGCCATTTATAAATCCGGAATGGAAAGTTTTCATCTGTATGTATGTGTACGTGTCACTATAGACTGTGTGCCACGCATATAGGGGTGTTCGGGAAAAAGAGAGAAACATGAGGTATAGGATGGGGAAGCCAAAAGCCATAATAGTTGGAGGAAGCATAGCATGCGTATCATGCGCAAAAGGAACTGCTTTAATTTCAGCTGACGTTCCCACCACTTGCGTTGATTTTTTTTTTCCTTTTTGTACAGAATCGAGCAGTAGATAGGGAAAAGAACATCTGTCGGGTACTAGCTAGAGATGAAAATTTCAACTATTTACTGGCACATTGGACTGATCTTCATGGTCATATATACAATACTATGCCTACGGAAATATTTTTTTGGGGTCACTGTACCTCACCTTCTGCATTTCTCACGACAAATCAACTATCAATGTCAAAGCTAAGAATCTTAAAACTGATGAGATCATTGACATAATTGGAGATTTGCTGGTTGCAGCTGACGGGAGTCGCTCATCAGTTCGCCATACTTTTTTACCAGACTCTAAACTCAGGTTTCTGAACAAGTTCTAGTATACTTTCATATTTTCGGTTGTCTTGAAATTTATGGTTTATTTTTCATTTCTGTTTTGCAGGTATAAAGGTTACTATGCTTGGAGGGGGGTTTTTGATTTTTCAGAAAATGAGAATTCAGAAACCATACAAGGCATCCGGAAGCCATATCCTGAGCTTGGGAAAGGCGTGCACATGGACTTGGCTCCTGGAACTTATACCGTCCTTGATGAGCTTATGTACAAGAGGCTCAATTGGATTTGGTTTATCTCCCAACCTCAACCTCAACTCTAGGTGAAAGTTTGCTTGACGATTTTGGACCATTTTCACCTACTTAGGTAGTTAAATTTAGTAGGTTGCAATGGCAAAGATAGATTGAGTAGTATTGGTGTTCAATTTTTTGTAATTTTTGTTGTTGTTGTTTTGATTTTTTTAAGAGTTTATATTTTAAAATTACTAGAAATAAGTTATTTTGAAATGTAGATTTTGTTTGAATTATATATGGTTAATACAATTTATTTTTCATGGTATAGAAATGATGGATTTGGAAAAAGATTATGAAGTGGAAGATTTGGAAGAATTAGATGACAACAATTTAGATGGAAATAATGAGGAAATTGATAATGTTGTGGATGTGAAACCAAAAAATTATGAGCCAAAGTTTGGGATGTTGTTTGATAATCTTGATGATATGTATGACTATTATAAAAGTTTTGGTAAACAAGAGGGTTTTCCAGTAAAGCGACGAACTACTAAAAAAGGGTTTGATGGGGTTGTGAGATCTGTGACTTTTTAATGTGGGCGTAGTGGGAAGCCTAAAAATCAGTCTTCTAATGTATTGAGGCCACAACCTAGTGTGCGAAGTGGTTGCGAAGCGAAATTTGGAGGATGTCTTAATGAAGATGGAAAATTGGTTGTTCAAAATTTAGTTCTTGAACACAACCATAGAGTGAGTCCGGCGAAAGCAAAGTATTTCGCATGCAACTGCCACATTAGTGCAACTATAAAAAACACCTTGATAAAATGATAAAGCAGGAATTAGAGTTGCACAAAATTTTGCTTCTGTTGTTGTTGAAGCAAGCGGATTTGAAAATGTCTCATTCATAGAAAGAGATGCTAGAAATCATATCGTCCAAGCAAGGAGATTACAACTGAAAGAAGGGGATGCTATGGCAATTCAAATGTATTTTAGGAAAATGCAGAAAGAATGTAATGGCTTTATTTTGACATAGACATGAATGAAGATGGTCAACTAGTGAGTACATTCTGGGCAGATCCAATGAGTAAGGCAGCATATAAGGATTTTGGAGATGTTGTTGCATTTGACACTACATATCTTACAAATAAGTACTACATGCCATTTGCTCTTTTTGTAGGAGTTAACCATCATGGTCAGTCTATCTTTCTTGGATGTGGATTGATTTCATATGAGGACACTAAGACATTTACATGGTTATTTCAGTTATGGCTATCTTGTATGTCGGGCTCTCCTTCCAGTGGAATCATTACAGACTAGGATAAAGCAATGAAGAAGGCTATTGAGATAGTTTTTCCTCATACTAGACATCGATGGTGCTTGTGGCATATTCTAAAAAACGTGCTTAAGAAGTTAGGGGCTTATAAAGAACATGATGGTATTGAATCTTCATTGTTTTCTACTATTTATAATTTGCAAAGCCCTCATATGTTTGAGATAGAATGGCATGACATGATTATGAAATATGATTTGGGTTGTAATGATTGGTTAAGTGGTTTGTACGATGAGAGATATCGTTTGGTTCCATGTTTTGTGAATAATAATTTTTGGGCAGGAATGTCAACAACTCAACGAAGTAAGAGCATGAATGCTTTTTCTAATTGGTATGTGAGATAAAAAACAACATTAAAGCAATTTGTGGAGCAATTTGATAATGCATTGTGAAGTAAAATTGAAAAAGAATCACAAGAAGATGCGAACTATTTAAGGCAACAAATTTCATGTGTAACTATTTTTGAAATGGAGAGGCAAATTCAAAAGGTGTACACCAACTTGGACTTTCATGAATTTCAATAAGAGTTAATTGGTTTGATGTATTGTGACATAATCGGTTGTGTAAGATCGTTATATGATGTTAGTGAACAAAGTACGAATGGTAAAAAAAAAAGTTTCAAAGTAATTTTTGAAAAGGATGAAAGTACAGTTGGATGTAGTTGTTTAAAGTTTGAATCTGCAGGTCTTGTGTGTAGACATGTCGTTTCTGTGTTATTCCATAACTCTATTACTCTACTTCTAGAAAAATATATCTTATAGAGATGGAGAAAGATATACGGAGATGTTATAGTAAGGTGAAATTCAGTTGTAAAAGGTAAAGTTTGACTGATGAATAGAAGCGGTATAGAAAAATGTGTGATGCTTTTAGTAATGTTACAAACATAGCTATAGATGACAAAAAAAGTTAACAATTTGTTATGGATTGGATTAGGAAAATGGAAGTAGATTCGCCTAAGAAAATTCATTGTAGAGGTGATAAAAATGGTAGCAACAATATAGGATGTACAATGAATGGGAATTAATAGATGGAGCAGATACAAGATCCAAATGTATCTCAAAGAAAAGGTTGCCCACCTTCTCAAAGAAAACAATCGAAGGTTGAGAAGAAATATAAAAAGAAAATTAAGGTATGATTAAACCACTTAGATAATTATTCTATAGCTAATTTAATTTTATTTTGGGTTTATCTCTTTATGGATTTACAGGACTCAAATGTAGAAACTTCATTATCTTCTAATGTGGATATTGTGATCTCAACGCAGAGGAGCAATAAGGATTCAGTAAGATTTGTGTTCTTTAATGTATGTTTATTAATATTAAATCTGCCATTATGTAAAAAGTTACCAGTACATTATACATTTAGGAACCTGTGTTTGCATGCCAATCAAAAGGATGTGATAATTTATCCATCGTTTCCTTTTGATGCTTACAATGTAAGTTATAATCTAATTTCTCTATTTTTTTGCTTAATTGATTTTGCACTTTCTGAAATTTAATATGGTTCTTATTTTGTGCAAACTAGCAATCTCCATCACTCCCATTTGTATCCATGTATGTTGCCTTATTCTTCATCGTGGATACCTTATGGAGGATCTCAACAAGGGAGTTTTCAGCAATTGCTACTTCAACAAAATGACAATGACAGACAAGTGACCTTATGGAGGATCTCAACAAGGGAGTTTTCAGCAATTGCTACTTCAACAAAATGACAATGACAGACAAGTGACCTTATGGAGGATCTCAACAAGGGAGTTTTCAGCAATTGCTACTTCAACAAAATGACAATGACAGACAAGTGTGAATAAGACTTAACAGATTGATCATTCACTTAGTCTTTTGTTGTATAATTTTATTTGTGTTTTGTATATTAGTTAGTTGGATTATATTACTCTAATGCTCAATGATTGATGGAGTCATGCTACCTTATTCTTAATTGAATGTGGAAACATTTTAAATGTTTTTGATGAAATATCTTATGTTTGCATAATGATGATTTTTATGATAACAAATAAATTTTAAATTTGATTAAGTTTGAAGAAATCTTTAATCAGATCAAAATACTTAAGTCGTTAAATGAATTGAGCAAAGAATAATTTTCTGGTAATCAATGGTTTTTTGTTAACTCAGAAACCGGCTAATCGATTACATTAAGGCATGATTACAACCTCTTTGGATTAAATCGGCTAATCGATATCTTGTAAAAACTACATAGCCAGTATTTTAAATTGAAGATTTAATCGAAATAAAAAATGAAGGTGTATGCAAGTGAAAATAGTGTTTTATAACGTAAACCAAACCATTACGACAACAAGAGTACTTCAGGCAACATAAATGGCTTATGAATGCTAAATTAACAAAAACTAAGAAGGTATCATGTACAATTACTCACTTAAATAAATTACATAACGAAATTGCTATTCCTAAAATACTCAATACAATGGAAAAACTAATCCAGAAATTCCAACGATCATTCTTGATTTCATTAGTTTGCACACCCTTATCACATGTTTCCACATTAGTCTTCCTAGCTTCAAGCCTAGCTGAAGTAAGCAGCTGGTTGTTCATTTTCCTCTCACAATTGTAACCATCGTATGCTGATTCAGCATCAAACAATGATCTGTAAGATTGGAATGAATTACCTTTAAATCCATTTACTTGCCTTTGACAGTTAGGCTAAGATTCATATATGTCAGGTTAACGTCCCTCAAATACAACATAATAGGTATGACGAGCTGTTAAGTTTCTACATTTGATAAAAATAAAATACAAATTAGCAACATAAGCAAAAAAAAGAAAAGGATATATTCTATTTCATTTTTCAGTTATCAAACAAAAATTCCCAGATCTGTCCATCAATTAAACATGCATGTAGGGCCCCAAAAAATCACATTTGGTTTGATTTTGGAGGAGCGTTAATGAAACAATATCTGCTTTAGAGAAAATAAAGAACTTTACAATGATGCTGCAATTATTGGATTTAGCAGAACAATTGCCTCAACTAAAGAACTCAAGAATGTAGCTACCAAAAACAATTGCGAATTCATAGAAACCATTCCAAGCCTTGTCATTGTGCTCGATATGGCAAAGGCAATACAATAACAAAATGTATAAGGTTTCAATGCAATTGAATCACAAAGATGCAATTGAATCACGAAGTTTACAGAAATAAGGCCATAGAAATGTAAGGAAACAATGAATCAAGCAAGGTTTTGATGCTTCATCATTGGAAAATAAAAATAATGGTGTACTGGTAAAGTGTAAATGGTGTAACTATGCCACTATAGAGTTTCAAGAACGACCCTTTTAAATTGAGCAACTGAGAAAGGAAAAAATTACACCAAAAAACAATATCTCTCAATTGAATTCAAAATTAACAATGAAATCAAATAACATCCGAAAAAAATCAAAACTCCACATAGACATACTCCATCAAATCCCATAGATTTAATAAATATAATAACAAAAAAATCTACATTTGAAATCCAGAAAAAAAAATAAAAAAATTGGATTTAATAAATAGAATAACAGACAAAATCTACGTTTGAAATCCAGAAAAAAACACAAAATTGAACAGCAACAGTACCAAATTTTTCTACATCCATCGCAACCCAATAAATTGAAGCTTTCCCTAACATTACCTGAGCAGGTGAAAAAGGCCCAACTGGTCGGTGATATGAACGATGACAAGCAACTAGTCAGCACAATTGGTCGGCGATGCACGTGGCGTGATAGTGAGCTTCGTGGATGAGAGGGACAACGAGCTTTGTGGCAAGTGAGAGGGACAACAAGCTTTGTGGGTGAGTGAAGAGGGACAGAGTGAGTGAGTGAGATTCGTAATAAGTGAAATTCGTTCGTGAGTAAGATTTGTGGGACAGAGCGGGTGAATGAAAGGGGGGAAGGCAATGGATAAGAATAACTTGGGATCTTTTGGATTCTTTTGATTCATTTTTAATATATTTTAATGATAAAAATTATTTTTAATTTTTAAATTCAAAGCTTCAAAACGATGTACGAAACATGTCGTTTCTGGCTTCCTTATGTATTGAGGGTGGCCATTTCTCATTTTCCTTCATTTTATCATTTATATACATGCGTGTTAGCAGAGCTAGCTTTAATTAATTAATTAAGTAAATTCAGGTAGATTCAGCTACAATGAAAGTGAGCAGTGACATGATCAAGAAGATGCACCAAGAAGCAGAAAAGATTTGGGTTCCCGAGTTTGCAAGAGTAATAAAAGAAACAAAGGAGCCTTTCCTGAACTTTATATATGATTGTGATCCTTTGACACAAATACACTGGGACAATGCGGTCTTAATTGGAGATGCGGCTCATCCCATAACCCCTCACTGTGCAAGAAGCACAAACACGGTCATAGCTGATGCAGCAGTTTTAGGTAAATGCCTGGAGGAGTGGGGGCCCGAAAATTTACATTCAGCTCTGGAAGAATATCAATCTGTTAGGCTACCTCTCACTACCGAGCAAGTCCTGCATTCGCGGCGAGTGGGTCAAATAAAACTTGGCTTACCTCTGCCTGATCGTGAGCCTTTTGATCCAAACACAGCAAGTCCTGAGGATTGTGAAATCCTGAAACAATGAAGTTTACCCTTCTTCGACGACGTTCCCTCCAAACTCGAATAGTCAGTACCACAGTAATTCCACTTGCACTTTGTTTCTTAATTAGAATAATTTATCTGCTTCAACTCGTCCTTGCAAATTACTTTTGCTTATGATCGTTTCCATCTTACAGTGATTTTTTTTAGCTAGCAGTATGGATGGCTAATGGATACCACTTACAGTGATTTTTTATTACTAAATCCGCACCTGTAAAATAATTAAATTACTAAACCCATTTTTATTACTAAATCCGCACCTGTAAAATAATTAAATTACTAAACCCATAATTTGTTATGCGATTTTATTTTTTTTAAAAAAATCCATCCGTAATAGATTTTACCAATTACCATACCCACGTGTAACTCTTAATGAGTTTTTTACATGTTCCCACATTTAACCTCATAAATATTAAAGCAATACTTTCAAAAACACAAAAAAAAAAAATTATATAATTCAAACTATAAATTTAAAACAAGAGCTTAAAAATCTACATAAAATACTCATTTCTAAATTTTATCAATGTAAATGACAAATTAAAATTTCAACATTAAAATAAATACACAGATATGTCAATCCAACACAAAATATTTTTGTTGAAGGTAAATGATCAACAGCCTATTGAAGTTGTGAGTTTGCAAGAGATTATTCTTTCATGAATAAAAAGATTCAGATACAAAAATAAACCCGTGAAAACGGCTGTCAGAGTAATTGTGGAATTGGAAGTTAGTGCAAACTAATATACTTAGAACTACAGTAATCAGAATTTTAAATGACGTCCTAATATCAAGGGGATTTCTAAACCATTTGAATAACCAGTTAATCAATGAGTATTTCTAGTCCGTATAAAATTCATTTTCCTAGACAACTCTTTTATATTAACTCTTATAAATTCTTTTACGGGGGCCACAATTCTGATTATTACAATTCCATAGAGGTGGTGAGTTTCCTGGAAGCTGTAAACTTTCAGGAAAATTGTGTGAATTTCAATTAGCTCCTCCTTCACGTTGTTAAAATATGTCCATAGAGGCTCTAGCAATGGCGGGAGTAGATTGTAACAAATGTAAAATCAACTTGAATGAGTGGAGCCATCGCATACCTTCGTATTTGTTGGGTAGTAGAAGAACTGAAGAACAGGAATATCGAAATTATTGTAGAGAGCTAGACATGGCCATAAGAGGAGTGAGTGCTAGTAATGGTTTTGGCTCTCAACAATACCACCCCTCCGAGAGTAATAAAGACACGAAGGCAGCAGCATTGATTGAATGTGTAAAGGAAATTGTTTTATTCGTCTTTTGCAATTTCTTCCTTCGAGACAGAAGATAAGAAGCTCATGACAAGGAACTATCGCGCGTTATTGACAAACGAAAACCCATCACTCGACTTATTTCAAGTATTTTGTTACATTTCAATTTATTTCTAATATACTCTTCATTATTAAGAAAAATTGCCATTTATAATTTATTCTTATCCTTTTTATTATTATATTTATTGCTCCATCCACTTGCGGAAAGATAAAATGCCTTCACCCATGCCCGCATTAACTTGCAAAGCAAAACAAAGTCGAGTAAATGCGCGAGAAAGGACTAGCTTGTCTTAGTTCTCGCTTTAATTTGTCAAAGATTTCACGTCTGCGCTTTCGAGTGTCTTCCATCACCTTCTCCATCCAGAAATCTCTATCTTAGTTCAAATAAAAGGGAATTTCCATTGTTCGTGTTTTTCACATTTTCTTTCAAAATCACTCACATCACCTGATAAGCACTAGACACAAAAATTGACCTACACGTGATTGAGGTGATAGGGAAAAAAACATTTTATATGGGTCGAGATTAGCTACTAGATCAATAACATAAGCTTAAGGCAACTATTAATGCACGAGCTAATATTTGAGGACAAGTTAGACTATTAATACATGAGCTAATATTTGAGGACAAGTTAGACTATTAATACATGAGCTAATATTTGAGTACAAGTTAGACTCACCAACTTTCATATGCACCCACTTCTAATAAAAATTTTTAAATTTTTTTTTAACATGTTGATCAATGATCTCCATAGTAAAAGTTACCAACTCTCATGTTTCGCTTTCTCATGTTTAGCTTTTTTTATGAATCATTGGTCGTCTTACATAAATTATACCACATACCTTGCATAAATCTCAATCATGCCTTGTGATTTAATAGTGTGCGCTAACAAAAACATACTCTTTCATGAAAATTATTTTTTGGGAAAAATAAAGATGGATAAATCCATGACACAACACAAGGACAATCCCATCGCATCATGGTGTCATTTTTATAAGAAAATTGGAATTGAAAATTGTGAAATTTGGGTGTATTTCAATCAAGAATTTATATTTATTTTGTTTAAGAAGTAGAAACACTGAATTAATTAAAGACACTTTCGTTATCACAGGAAGGAACACAAGCATTGCAATTCTTTTGCTCACACAAATGAGGCCAACCCTCTTATTTATAGGCAGCTATAGTTAGCATAATGAACAAACGAAGCTATGTCCTTGGAAGCTTCTCCGAAGCTGTGAGAACACAAGAGAAAGTTTGTCTCTAGATGACTTAGTTGCATAAAAATGAAAATGCTACTTTCACTTGAAAATTATAGAGTAGAACGAAAAATTGAATCAAGAATCGGAGGAGCAACGTCGACAAGAGGCACATTTTTCATAAGGATGAATTCAGAGTCCTCTAGACTTGCTGTCTTTGGATCAAAAGGCCGCTCCCTTCCAGGAATACTTAACCCTTGTTTCATTTGACCCACTCGACGCGAATGTAGAACTTGCGCCGAAGTTGCAGGTTTCCTAATAGATTGATATTCTTCAAGAGCAGAGTATAGATGATCAGGCCCCCACTTCTCGAGGCATTTTCCTAATACTGCCGCATCTATTATCGCCATGTTTGTGCTTCTACCAGAGTGCGGAGTTGTTGGGTGAGCTGCATCTCCTGTCAGCACCACTCTGTCCCAGAAGATTTTCTCCAAAGGATCAGAATCATATATAGCATTACGGAAAGGATTCTTTGTTTCTTTGATCATTCTTGACACTGCAGGCAACCAAACCTGCTCTGCTCTTCGATGCAACTCCTTGATCATGTCACTGCTTACTTTCACAGAAGTTGTATTTCCCTGCAGAGAATAAAATAATTTGGGTCCTAATGTCACCTCATACTGCATTGATAAACCGGAAAATTATAAAGAATTTGGATCCAGTGATGGTCTGAGCCGTGTTGATCGTTTGCAAAAATTAGATTTTAGCACTCAACTCAAACCCCCAAAAACAAAATAGAAAGATGAAACAAAAGTAAGCAGTTACCTTGAGCTCGGGCTCAGGTTGATTGACATACCAAACCCAGTTGAACTTCTCTTTCTTAAGCTCAGTGAGTATGATGTGAGATCCTGAACCAATATTCGTGTAAAAGCACTTCCCAATATCAGGATACGCCTTTCGAATGCCTAAGATGGTTTCTGAATCGTTTTCTGAAAAATTAAAAACACCTCTCCACGCACAGTATCCTGTGTACCTATTAAAAACACATTGAAATTGATGAAACAAAGTACTAAAAAGTTAATTACTTTTATTGATATTCACAAGCAACCACAAACCTTAGTTTGAAGTCAGGTAGAATGCTCTGGCGAATTGATGAGAGAATCCCATCTGCTCCGACGAGCAAATCTCCTTCTATCTCGATTATTTCATCAGTCTGGAGATCCTTAGCTCTAACTTTGACAGTTGATTTGTCTTCAGCAATACAGAAAGAGAGGTACTGGTGACCCCATACAAATATTTCAGGTGGCAGGGTATTGTATATAAGGCCATGAAGATCAGCCCAATATGCTGTCGTATACTTAGCGCCTTCTTCTCTTCCTATTGCCCAGCTGATCTTCTTTTCCCCATCTGTTGCTAGGTCCTGCAATCAAACACAAATTCAAATTTCATATATATATATATATATATTAATGAGATTCCATTGTAAATTGTATTTCGCGCAGAGCAAAATATACTTTTATCAAATCTTAACCATACGCCACTGTAAATACACGTGTAACTAATATCTTTAAGAGATCAGTATAATTCAAATCACTACTGGATTCTATTGGGAAAATAGAAATTAAGTATATTATATTATATACCTCAGTAATGGTGATAGGCAAAGTGATGTTGTAAAGAAGTTCAGGTTCATGGAGCCATGACTGAACAATTTTCTGAGCCAATTGATCAAGTCCAAGGCCAGCACCGGTTGGGTTTTGTGTTGGGGGTGCACGAGTTTTCTCAATCACAACAGCATCCCAGCCTGCTGAAACCAGCGCTTTTGCGCATGATTCCCCCGCTATGCTTCCTCCAACTACTATAGCTTTTGGCTTCTGCTTCTTCAGATTCATCTCTCTTGTTTCAAAGTTAAAACTGAAGAAATTATATTGTTGTATCCAGCACAATCTACCCCCCGTTTTTATCTGGCTTGGGGTGATGGCCTTTTATATAAGAATCGTTATACATTTATTTATGCTATTTTAGGTGGCTTTATGGATCGTTATGGGTATCACTTGCAATGATTTTCTTATTACTAAATCTGCACCTCTAAAATAATTAAATTACTAAACCCGTAACTCATTATAGGAGTTTATTTTTTTAACAATTACCAAACTTACAGGTAACTCCCAATGAATTGTTTTATATGTTCCCACATTTAACATCACAAATATTAAAACAATACTTTCAAAAACACAAAAAAATTAAATTATATAATTCAAACTATAAATTTATAATAGGAGCTTAAAAATATACATAAAATACTAATTTCTTGATTTTATCAATGAAAATGAGAAATTAAAGTTTTAACATTAAATTAAATACACAAATATGTAAATCCAATACAAAATATTTATGTTGAAGGTAAATCATCATTAGTGACCCAATTTGATCATGATCCAATCTGATTGGATTGGCCAAAATCTAACCCGGTCGGGTTAGAACCTTTATCCAAACCAAAATTTTCAGATTAAATCGGGTTGGATCAGTTTGTGTAGTGTCATTTGCCCACCCCTACTTGGAAGTTATATTGATATGATTTTTCAATTGTATAATGAAAAATATATTATATTATATCTTTAATAATTTTGTTAAATTTATCATTTAAAATTTAAAAATTACATTTACTAAATACTATTATTTTTTTTCATAATTACAATATTTTTTTACAGCAGCTGTAGCTTAAAAACTACAGCACCTCAATTTTCAACAAGACTTAAGTTGCAAAGTTGTGTCATGTGGTGACTGAATGGTCCATATTATAAACTAAAATAAGATTCATTGTGAAAATTATTTTTTTTAATGAGTTTTAAAAAGTATAATTTAATATTTTTTAGGGATATTTAAATATTTATTTAATAATTAAGAATTTTATGCGCATAAATGTAAAAGTATTGAGTTATTAGATATTGATTGATTACAAAAAAATAACTTAGTAATTAAATTCAAATGCACACACTCTTACAATAAAACATTTAGATCAATTCAAATTTAAAATTAAAATACAAAACTAATATTATTCATACAAAGTTAAGACGTAAAATTAAAAAAGTGAAAACAATGTACCCTAATTGATGTAGCATAATTATATATTGGCATGTGTTAA
This sequence comes from Luvunga scandens, assembly GCA_030449905.1. Classification (NCBI taxonomy): domain Eukaryota; kingdom Viridiplantae; phylum Streptophyta; class Magnoliopsida; order Sapindales; family Rutaceae; genus Luvunga; species Luvunga scandens. The sequence continues at coordinate 1,376,819 of JASUUG010000526.1, forward strand.
TATATTATTTATCACAATCATTTCACTACCACATAGTAATTACTACAAGAGTCAATTTTAAATATATTCCACAAGATTCGAACTTTGTGGTATATTCTAACTATATATAATTAATATATATATGATATGCATAGTTCAAATAAATATAATTATTAATTACATGATGTCTTTTTAAAATAAATGCACACGTAGCATATATGTATTAATTATGTGTAGTACTTCCCATATACTCTAGAATCTCTCATAACTTGTTTTCTTTGTCTTTTTGGGTGGGCTACCGCCATTTAATTGACATCCTTTATTCATTTATTCTAGAACTTGAACTCCATCCCTTGGAGTCTTATAGGATGTCCTTTTAAATAACAATTAGGGAAGTCCCTTCCCAGTAAGTGATCTAAAATTAGAACCAATTTAAAAAATTTTTAAAAATTGCAAACTCTAATTTATTAAATTATGAAACACACTACATTAAAATGTGTATTTTTCTTGGATGAAGGTTTTCTTTTGATCTAAGCTTTTTTAAATATATGTGTGTCTTTCAGTTTTTATATATTAATCACTAATTAGTCACATGTATTTTTATTAAAGAAGAGATCAAATAAAGAGAATCTTAAGCCATTTTTCTTCGTTTAATAGGGTATAAAGTTATTCATTTAGAAAGAATGAAGTGGTGTCCAAATTTCTTCTATTTATCTTCCTTTTACACCCTCATTATGACTAGAAATTTGGTCTGGTCTGAAAATAGATGAGAAACTTGTAAACGAGACTCCTGCCCTACCGGAATCAACAAATATATTCTTGAAATTTGTTTCTTTTGAATCTAGGGCATGGCTCTACAAATCACTTCGAGGAAAGAACATAAATTGGTACCAAAAGGTCTGTGGGTCTAAAATCTTAGCAAATCTTTATCTTTAGGCTATAGCTAAGTTCTAGCTTCAACTTTTGATGAGAATCCAGCAACATATCGTCTCCCTCTTTGTTTTCGTAACTTGGGTATTTGGTTTTTTGTAGGTTCCAAGGGCGAAGGTAAGAGGAGGTTAAGTTCTTTTTTTTTTTAAAAAAAATAATTAATTATAAATTTACTCTTATTAAAACTTACCGTAAAAAATAAAGATATAACTAATAATTACAGTCAAATTCGTTTTTCTCAAAGTTACAAAACTCACCCAAATACCTAACTAATCGATCCAAATTCCCCAAAACTCAACTGATCAGGTCATCAAGTAGCTACCTCTCGCCGCACTTGAAGTCCCTAATGCTCCATCTTTCGATGCACCGCCTGGTATGGTGGTACCTCACTAGTCATTTTGTATATCAAATTTTAATGATGGCATACGAAGTGGAATCTGCCGATTCATCTTCTTAAGATTATAAAAAAATAGATATAATAATAAAGAATGACTCATTCAATTATTGACTGAATATAATATTAAAATAATCGATTATTGAATGCTTTCTCTTTTCAAATTCGTTGTTAGCTTAATACTTTTGTCAAAATTTCCGGCAAAGGTCAACGCCGGTCGAAGTTAGTTACTAGATAATAATGGCAACGAAGTGGAATCTACTGATTCATCTTCTTAAGATTATACAAAAAAGATCCCTAAGTTACATCTATCGTAACTTACTATTTTTATAGATTTTTTCTTAAAAGTCCTTATATTTTTAATTATCATTGTAAGCTATGTCTGTTATCATTTCTACATCTGTTTTTTATTCTTTCTAAAATTTTGACTATTTAAATATATATGATTATTAAATTCATATAAATCTATAAAATTAGAGTATATATTTTCTTCATTATTTATTAAAACTTCTCTTTCTTGATTTAATAAATAAACTTTTTGATTTAACAAGTTTATATAGATTCTAATTCTATCTTCAAATCCTAAATGCAGATTGTCTATACTATTGGCTAATTGTTGTATATGATTTACAATTTGTTGATTATTCATAATGCTTCTTTTTTATACCAGTATATTAAAAATTTTATAAATTCATCAATAAATCTCATTCTTTTTATTACCATTGTTTCATCATAAGTTGTGTTAAGATTAAATCGTTCTCTTGATTCTTGCATTAGATCTAATTCTATATTTCTTATATGATTTTTATTTTCTTTAATTTCTTTTATTAATTCTTTTATTTCATCTTTTTGTTCTACTTTTAATGTGTCTAATGCCTATGCTATTTTTCTTTTAGGATCCATTATTATATTTGTTTATATAGACCATTAAGTGTATGGTTATGATACCATTAGGTGTGCGGCTATCTGTCTTTAAACTGAGATACTGAGATTCAGATTATTCAAATTTGTTACAGAGATAAGGATTTACTTTAAAATGCATATTTTTAGATAAAGAGTACGTGGCATTGTTATACTAGAGAAACAACAAACTTAGTTATCCTTTGAGCTAATAGCTCGCATTCTCGGGTGTCTAGCCTATATACTCAATACCTTTAACTGTCATCATATTCTAAATTATATTATGAGATTAATGGTCTTTCTGTATCATGTTCTAAATAGCTTTTAATTATGTCTATCATTTCATTTACGGTTAACATTATTATATTATGTTTTAAATTATATGTGTCAATTTTCCCAATTATTATTTTTTTCTATTTCAGGAGGTAATCCTATGGATTTTATAGCTAATAAGTCTTCTGTTCTTACAGGATCTTGTTTAGAAAACATATATGAACTTTGTTTATATGATCCGAGGTTATATTCTATTATCATACTATAATTATTATAAGTTATTCTTGTATCTTGGTTTATCATGATTTCTTTTGAATTTCCTAAATAATATTGATTCATTTTTAACAAATATTGATCAAACAAATTCAGAATTTAAAATTTCTCCTCCACATATCAATAATCAAAACCATCAACAATCTCCACTAACATATAAGAATTTAGAATTTTTACCTATTAGCTTTCTGGTTTCACTATTCCTCTTCGGTCCTCTTCCAGTGACCTGTAGCCTGATGGTCCTATCTCCCTCAACGACCTCTTGTTTTAACGGGAACGATGGACTCGAGTGGCTTTACTGTATGGATTTGAAACTTTTAGGCTTAGTAATTCCAGTCTACTTATAGGTTTCTTTATTCTTTCTGCTGTGTTTATTATTATTTTTTGGTTAATGATGTTTTTGATAAGGGATTTGGAGATGGATTGATTTATTTTTCCATATGTTTTCATGAGATCAGAGAATAGAGATGAGAGAATTTGGAATGAGTCGGAATGAGTAGTAGGTGAATGTGTTGAATGTGTTGGAGATTTCTCTTCTCCTTTGTTTATTTATATCATTCCTTAAGTTGTATTACATCATTCTCTATTATTGAAGAGAATCTCTACTTTTATGATTACATGATTTTTCTTTTTATCTTGTCTGCCACTGATCACGAGTTGCTTGTCTATTGTGTTGGTCATGAGTTTTATCTTCTTTTCCAACAGCCTTCTTTGTCTGCCATGATCTGTCTTTCTCGGTATATTATCTTCAACAGTTCTGTCTGCATCTCTTTACTCCTGCGTTTATGAGGGGTGTTTATTTTTCTTTAAAACAGCTTATGTCGGCCATAAGCTTTTTAGCTTATTTCCATTAGCTTACATGCTTCTTGAAGTGTATCACTGCTTGATGGGAACCTCATGGTGCTGATTTCATTAATAAATTCTAATAGTATATTTGAGGGTGTATGGCTATCTTCGGGTGTAAGAAGGATATAATTTTGAAATCTAATGACGGTCATAAAATTTCATTGGTATAGATCTTTTGCTATATTCCAAATGGCTTTTATTCCTTTGGCTCTTCTGGTCTAAATCCATTGTCTATTGAAATGTAGAACCTTGGTATATTCAGTTCGAATTTCTAATTGCATATTTCTCGTAATATGCCCAAGAGTAATCATAAAAAAGGCTTGGTATTCTATTTTGTTATAATATTATGGGCTGATTGTATAAAATTTTAAGTATATTGGTTTCTTCTTGGCAAACCTGGATATTTCTTTAACTATTAATTCATCTAGTTTAGCTAATTCTTTCAGTTCTATGCTGGGATATACTAGGTCTAGGTATCCATAACGGGTTAATTTTTCTATGAGGATTGGATCTGCTCTTTTTATGGCGAGCATTCTAGGATACATATTTTTTCCAGGGGTTCTAAAGATAGTTTCTTCATGGGCAGTTGTAGAGTATACCCATGTGCTGAATTGTTTATAATCTTCTTCTTTTTGGTTTAAAGGTTCTTCTTCTTCAAAGGGGTTGCTAAAAGGGTTGCCTAGTTTTATGTATTTCTTTGGTGAAGGTTCTTTTGGTGGTTCTAGTTCGATTTTTATGATTTTCCCATTGTTTATTGAATCACTGATGGGATCTTGGTTTATTGGACTCTGATGGGCTGGTCCACTACTGCTTTCGATGTTTATTGGATTTAAATCCCTACAAAATCATTGACGTATGATTCGAGCAACTATATTCCCTTTTCATGGAATTCACATGCTTTTTTCAAATAGTTTATGGCATCGACCATGTCAGAGGTTTCTGACTTCAGTTTGTTTATTTCTGTGTATATTAAAGATAATTGTTTATTTGAATATGGATTCATGATCCAAATTCTATGTTCCTGCTCAAAAAATCTGCAAGAAAATTATTAGTTCCTTTGATATGAATAATTTTGAAATTATAATAAGATAAGTATACTTGCCATTTATGTAGTCTTTTATACAGAGGTTCATTAGGCAAATTCTTGTATATTAAAGAACTTACTTAAGAATTATCTGTTTTTATCAAAAATTTCTTTTGTAACAAAAATAAAGAAAACTTCTTTATTCCTTTGTATATAGCCAATAATTCTTTTTTTGTGTACAAGATAATTTACTTGAGCTTGGTTAAATGTTCCGCTGCTATATCTACAAACTTCATTCAAATCTGTTTTTAAAATAGCGCCCCAATGCAAGTTAGACACATTTGTTTGTATAATTAAGTTATCTTTTTCGTCTGGTAATCTTAATCTTGGTAAATTTCTACATTCTTCTTTTAGATTTTTTACTATATGGGTATGTTCTTCATTCAATCCTCTTGTATTATTTTTCCTAAGTAATTTTTGCAAAACAAGTTTCTTTTCAGACAAGTCTTTTATAAATCCTTCTGCATAATTTAAACATCCTAAGAATTTTTGTTCAATCCTCTTGTATTATTTTTCCTAAGTAATTTTTGCAAAACAAGTTTCTTTTCAGACAAGTCTTTTATAAATCCTTCTGCATAATTTAAACATCCTAAGAATTTTTGTATTTGTTGTTTATTTTCGAGCTTGTCAGGAAAGTCTACAATTTTGCTTCCTATATGATTTTGTAATTTTATTCATTCTTTATCTAAAATCATACCTAAGAATTCTATTCTTTTATGTTCTATGATTGCTTTTCTTTTTGATAAAATTATTCCTTCTTTAATACATATATTAGCAAATTCTTTTAAATGATTTCCATGTTCTTCTAATGTTTTTGAAGCTATTAATATGTCATCAACATATACTATGATATTTTTGCAATTTTTAAATATTGTGTCCATTATATTTTGAAATATTTGAGGTGCATTTTTTAACCCAAAAGGCATTACTAGCCATTCATAATGTGCTTGAGGGGTACTAAATGTTGTATGAGGTATACTTTTTTCTTCTATTTTTATCTGCCAAAATCCTGATTTACAATCAAATTTTGAATAATAAGTTTTTCCTTTTACTAGATTTATTAATACTTCCTTATTTGGTAAGAAATAACCATCAAAATTTGTATATTTGTTTAATTCTTTATAATATATTACCATTCTAGCTTTTCCTCTGACTTGTTCTAATTTTTTTCTAATCATGAATGTCGGGCTATTATGAGGGCTATTACTTTTTCTTATTAGTTTTAATAATAACTCTTTTATTTGTATTTTAAATTCTGCTCTATCTTCTATTAATTCGATCTTAGCTCTAGGATGTTCTGGTTTCCATAATGCTAAGGGATTTTCTTTATATACTTGTTAGAGTTTCTTTTTTATTGTTTCTAAATGGATACTATATATTTGTCCTTTTTGTAGTAGATAATATTTTTCATATTTATTATCACCATGCTGGGCTGGCTGAACTCTATATGGTTGAAACTCTCTAGGAATTCTTAAAATGTGATTACAAATTATTTTTAATGTAATCGTAAATGTTGTTTGTTGATAATATTGAAATTGTTGAATAAAGTCATTTCCAAGAAGTATATTACAATCCATTTTATCATATTGGAATATTTGTTTTATCTTCATTATCGTGCTTCCTAATAAAATTTCATAGTTTATTAATGATTTATTAACTTGTTGTTTATCTCCTGTAATTCCCATTATTTTGAGTTTTTCATTTGTTTCCCATTTATCAGATAAAAATATTTTCATTATGGTTATTTCACTTCCATTGTCTATTAATGCACAAGTATCTATATTCTTTTCTATTATATTTACTTGAATATATACGGATACAGGATATTGTATAAATGCTTTATTTAACATGTTTCACATAATATTTTTTGTCCTTCTATTTGTATAGTAATTTTATGTTTTTTTATTTTATAATATTCTATGTTATTTAGAAAGTTATTTCCTAATATAATATGTTTATCAAGATCTGTATTCATAGATGAATCTATAAAATAGGGAACTATTATTCTAAGCCCTTCTATTATTATAGGTACTTTAACTTCTCTTCTACAAATATGTTTATTTCCATTGAAATCAATATATTCATAAGGAATTTCTTTTTCTTTTTCTAGTAATCCTTTATATTTTGTATGATTCATATAATTATGACTAGTTCTTGTATATACAAATATAGGTATCTTTGTTGTATAATCTATACCATTGAAATATGGCCCTAAGATTTTAACTACATTATTATTTTTGAAAGGTTTATCTATACTTAACATTTTGGAGGAATTTCCTCTTAAAAGGGTTTTTCCTGCAAAACTAATGGGAATGATCGAATTCTCATTTTCGTCATTTATAAATTCCTTTTTATCATTTATTGCTAATTCATAATTTATAGGAATTTTATACTCATCCATTGAAGGTTCTATAAAGGTTGCTATTTCTTCATATTCTTTATTTATTTTACTATAAGGTTTATTTACATATACTTCTCCATAATTAGAGTTACAAAAACTATATAATGCAGAATAGTGAATTGTCATTAATCTATTTCCTTCTTTCATTAAATTTTTCTTTAATAATTTAAAATGTAAGCTCAGAGTTTCATCAATATTTTTATCTTTTATGTGTATACAATATCTGGGGTGACATGTAAACATTAATTTTGTATAACACAAGTTTCCTTCTATAGTTCCTAAATGTCCTATTTGTGGATTATGAAATCTTTGGTCATGTAAAGATAATACTATAGGGCTGTCTATATCTTCTTTAAATAATGATTTTACTAATATTTGGATTTCAGCTAAGTATACATATTGTATCTTTTTTCTTTTTTCTTATTTCTTCATTTTTTATTTTTCTTAATTCTAATTCTATTGTCCTTTTATTTATGAGGCTAAATCTTATATTTCCTTCAGCCTGTGTTATTGTTACGATTTTTTCTTGTTCGTAATATTCATGTAATACTATTCTTTTTCTTTTAAATATATTTCTTAATTTATGGAGTAATCCGTATTCAGGTCTTTGTATGTTAGTTTTTAAAGGTTTATTATATTTTTCTCTATTAAATGTAGCCACTAAACTATATCCTCCTATATTTTCTTCTTGTTCTATCTCATTTATTTCTTCTAGTTCTTCTTCTGTTTTGATTTCTTCTTCTTTATTCTGACTCATCATCTGTTAATTCTTTTGTCATATATACTTTTTCTCCTTCATAATCAAATAAATCATCTATTTCTATTAATTCTTGTCATATATTTTCAAAATCTTCTTTTAATATCATTACCTTTTTCTTTGTGCATTCTGTACTTAGATGTCCTATTTCTCCACAATTCCAACATTTACACCTTGTTTTATCAAAATTCTTTTGCTTTTTATATTTTCTCTTATAATATTTTCTTCCTGGTTTTTTGTATTTCTTTTTGAAATTATTATATTTTTTATATTTTTCTCTTCTTTTAAATTTATTTCTTTTTCTTTTACTAAATGTATTGCATCCCTATTGTGTAGGCATTTCTGTTTTTTCACAACATATATCTCCAATATTTTTGCTTTTTTTTATTAAGCTTCTCTTAATACAGATTTCACTAAGTTTTTTATTTAAATATCTAATTCTTGTTCCAATTGTATCTGGAACTGGGTTAATCATCTTATGTTTATCATATTTGTTTATAAAATACATATTCCAGGGATATGGTAATTTTGAATAATATAAGTTTTTGTACATAGATTGATCTTCATGACTATAGAATTGTGAATAATAATATTTATTGAATTCACAAATATATTCTTTCACATAGCACATATTACATATGGTTAAATTTACTATCTTCATTCTTTCATTTAATTTTTCGTTTATTGATTCTCTTTCTCTATTTTCTCCCCAATACTCTCCTAAAAATTCATTAGATATATATTCTATCATTTTTTCAATTCTTTCTTCTTTACTTCTAAAGAATGCTGTTTTAGTTGCATTTTTTATTAGATTCTGTATTTCTTCACTTAAGCCTCTCCACCAATTAAATACATTTCCTATAAAATTGGCTATTAGTATATGAGTAAATACATTTAATTTTTCTTCTTCTGTTTCTACGCTCCAATCATCTCTTGTTCCATTATATATAAAAAGTAATCTCATTTGTAATCCCCATTCTACAAGAGTTTTTTATGGATTTATTTTACAGTCTATATTTAAGAATATGCTTGCAGTACTTATTGGTTTTAGATCACTATTATCTAATTTATATTCTTCTTTCCAAGGATCTTTTCTATTAATAGGTTTATATTCATAAAAAGGTTTTTTCTTTCTTTTCCCATATATATGTTGATTACTTGATTCACCTATATTAGTTTTCATTTCTAGTCCTCCACTTACATTCATTTTTATTTGGTATTCTTTTTCAAAATCTTCTAGATCACTTAAGTTTATTTCGCTAAATTTTTTAGTTAATATGTCTATATTTTCATCAATTATTTTGTGTCACTTTCTGTTGCTTCTTTTATTTCCATTTTTTCTTTCCCTTTTTCTTTTTTCTTTTTATTTTCTAATTATGTTTTTAAATTTTCTACATCTTTTAATATATTTGGGTATTTTTCCCTTATAAACCAATCATCATAACTTCCTGGTTGTGGTTTCTGATTTTTTATTTTAAGAGTTTCTCCTATCATTTCTGATTTCACTATTTCAAATTTTTCTAATTTCTTTGGTTTTTTCGATCCTGCTTGTATTCCAGTCATTTCAATTTTTATTTTCCCTAATTCTTCTTTAATTTCTTTGATTTCTTCTTTAAGATTTAAAAGTAGTTCTTTTAATTCTATAAGCGTAGTTTCCATCTAATTGAAGGGTGTTTGCTGATATCTTTTCTCTTGAATGTATGTTACATTACCTGTAATATAGGGAGTGCCTAAAAAAAATAGATATAATAATAAAGAATGACTCATTCTCAATTATTGAGCGAATATAATATTAAAATAATCGATTATTGAATGCTTTCTCTTTTCAAATTCGTTGTTAGCTCAATACTTTTGTCAAAATTTCCAGCAAATGTCAACGCCGGTTGAAGTTAGTTACTTCGAGCTTAAGGGTCCGTTTGGGATTGAGGTGCTGTAGCTTTTAAGCTGCAGCTGCTGTGGAAAAAAACTTATAACTATGAAACAAAAGTTAATAGTATGTAGTAAATATAAATTTTAAATAATAATTTTGATAAAATTATTAAAGATATAATAGATTTTTCATAATACAATTGAAAAATCATATCAATATACTTGTAGTTTTACAAAGAATTAGTGTTTATCAAACACTTTAAGATCAGCTTTTTAAGCCTACATTTCTGCCCAACCTCAATACCAAATGCACCTTAACTCTTCTCAACGCTCATCAGGTGGAGCCCACTCATCTGCCACCTCGGCAGCAGCTTTTGGAACCTTCTAAACTGAAAGTTTTAATCACATTTTAACCCTGAGCATTCATCTCAGTTTTATTAATTAATAAGGTTCTCACTATAGTTTACATAGTGGATATCTGAGCTTAATTTGTTTGATCAGTGAGAGGTAGCTTAATTGATTAATATTTTTCGAGAGCTGAATGTAAATTTTCTGGCCGCACGTTTGATTTCTCCCAGGCATTTGCCTAATACTGCTGCATCTAATATCGACAGGTTTAGTCCATGAAGTTTGTTGACAACTTGGTTTGCACACCCAAAAAAAGAAGGCTGAAAGTTAACCCAGTATTCATTGCCTCATTAGAGAATCTATAGGCTGTGCGTGCAAGGACAAGAAATTAATGTGAAGGAAAATGATTGATTGAACATGCATATGTATCTCCTATGTTTCTGCAGATGTTAATTGTAATCGAGCTAGATCTCATCAAAGAAACTACAAAATATAATACATTAAAAAAAAAAATTGGACTTTCTTGTGGCACAATGCTAGCTTGTTAGTGTCAGAACTCCTACACCAGCACGTGGCAAATTATTGGATGTCCTTTTGAATTCAAAAGTTTAATTTCGTATAGCTTTATCATATATATTTTTTGTAAATCACAATAATTAAGTTTATTCCTGCATAACAAGATAAGCGAAAATAAAACAAAGATGGGTAACAAGAATACATTTTTGTCAACCAAAGGTTTACACAAGTTCTATACAAACTCAAGAGATTCCCACTGAAGACTAGACTACACACAATGAGAACTAAGTTGGGTATGATGTGAAGATGTATAAAGAATTGAAACTTAACTACTATTCGGTTGCTTGGAACATGCTCTATCTCTGCCCAGTCAAGTGGAACATAAAGTTGCATCAACCAGAGAAGGCACGTCGTTGAAGAAAGGCATAGTTTTCTGTTGAAGCTCTTGACAGTCTTGTGGACTTGCTGTCTTCGGATTAAAAGGTTCACGATCTGGAAGAGTTAAGCCTTGTTTAATTCGACCAAGTCGCCGTGAATGCAGGACTTGTTTTGAGGTTACAGGTAGCCGAACTCTCTGATATTCTTCAAGAGCTGAAAGCAAACTCTCCACTCCCCACTTTTCAAGGCATTTTCCCAAGACCATTGCATCTAGTATCGACATGTTTGTTTTTCTCAGACCATGAGGAGTTGTTGGGTAAGCAGCATCTCCAATTAATACCACATTACTCCAAAATATTTGTTTAAGAGGATCGCAATCATATATCGCATTTATGAAAGGTTCTCTTGTTTCTTTAATGACCCTCACAAACTCAGGGAGCCAAACCTTCTCTGCTTCTTCGTGCATGTTCTTGATCATGTCAATGCTTACTCTCATGGTTACTGAATTTCCCTGCAAATAGTTTCCAATAAATAATAATCAGAACTGGTTGGTTAAAATGTGGTATTTGGAAAAGAAATATATCTATCTGTAATTAGTGGCAACTTCTTGTCCTATGCTCGTCTCAGAAGGTGAAGTCCAGCTGTCCCATAAGCATACGTTGCCTCCATATCAATATGTAGCACTGAATTTACTGGGTGAGAAATACATGGTCTCTTAATGTGAGTAGAAATTCAGATTTAGAGACTTTGAAACTAAACTAAGGCATCACAAAAATCTGCGTCCTAGCATCATGAATAGTCAGTGTTTTATTCAGCATTTAGTTCTAACAACTTACAGCAGAACCTCTGTGGCCGTTAAAGTAAGGTCAAGTACAGTTCACAGTTAGCAGTATACAGGAAGATTGCACATGAGTGGGAGGAAGCAAAGCGATCACCTTCATTACGGGCTCAGGTTGGTTGATGTACCAAATCCAATTGAGCCTTTTATTGAGAAGCTCATAAAACCCACTGTGAGTTCCAGATGCCAGGTTGAAGTATAAGCATTTCCCCAGGTCGGGATACACCCTCCTCACGCCTTTGATGATCTCTGAATCCTCAATCCGTGAAAAATCAAGAACCCCTCGCCACGCACAATAACCTGAATACCTACAGAAGAATGCTATCATCACATACTATAAACTTCATGGGTAACAACATACCGCAAAGAATTTTTATTCACAAGATACCCTGTTCTAAATAAGGGAGAATCACAGACCTCAACTTAAAGTCAGACAAAAAACTTTGGCGGATTGAAGAAAGGCATCCATCAGCAGCAACAATCAAATTTCCCTTGATCTCAGTGGCCTCGTCGGTTTGAAGAACCTTAGCTTTACCAGTAACAGTGGTTTTCACTTCAGAAATGCAGAAAGAAAGGTACTGGTGACCCCAGAGGAATATGTCTGGTGGTAGGGCATTGTATAGATGGCTATGGAGATCAGCCCAATGTGCTGCTCTGAAATTGAAGCTGTCATCTCTTGCCAGTGTTCGGCTAACCTTCGCATTATCCGTTGCTTGGTGCTGCTAGACAAACAGATGAATTAGCCCAAGTTCGACTTTGAACTTAATGAACTCCTTTCATTTAAGACAAAGCTATGAAGAAGGAAAGCGCATTTTGCTACAATGTTAATAATTACCTCGACTTAAAATATAAAGGGCATGTTCAAATTTCGAAAGCAGAGCATCTACAAAAGTGTTTGATAATTACTCAACTCGATCAATTAGAAATGGTCAACTCATCTAGCAAGACAAACGATTGAATTGAAAGAGGAGTTGAAAATTTAAACCTGATCAATGGTGAGAGGAACAGTGGGCAAATGGAGAAGGTGGGGGTGTCCATTGAGCCAAGACTGAACGATACGCTGAGCCGGACGGTCGAGTCCAAGTCCAGCACCAGTTGGGCTGCCAGTAGGCGGACCGCCAGCTTTCTCCAGAACCACAACTTCCCAGCCCGCTCTAAGGAGCGCGTGTGCGCATGAGATACCCGCTATGCTGCCGCCAACTATTACTGCCTTGCCTTTCTCCTTCTTCTCCATATCCGAACAACTGTTTACCTCTTGTTCGCACATGTAACGACGCATTGCATTGTCATTTGTCAGGTTAAGCATGTTTATTTTTCACTTATTTAATTCGCCGCGTGGATAGGAGTTCAACATAAAACGACGACGTGTGAGCTTTTCTCTCTTCTCCTGCTTCGTCCCCGAGTGTCTACGATGACAGGTTGTGATTTGTGGGTCGATGGACATACGTGGTTTTATATTGTTCCATTATTTATTTTCTTAGTTTTTTTTTTTTTTTCAAATGAGGAGTAGTGCTGTTGACACTCCTCTATTATCTTTATCAACTTTTTTTTTTAATTTAAACACTAATTTTAATTTCTAAAATAACCTCCTCAATAAAACTATCAAATACGTATTTAGTGTTCTTACATCATAAAAGTATACCTTTCTTCTTCGTAATCAATATGCACTTTTAGGCCATATTTAGTTTGCAAAAAGAGGAGAAAAAAAGAGTAAAATGAAGGGGCAAGGAGAAAAAATGAATAAAGAAAAATAGTGAAATTAAATTTCATTATTTAGTTTGACATAAAATTTGATAGGAAAAAGAATTACAATTTATTTTTCTTTAAATAAATTTATCCTTTACCTTAAATATCAATTATGTATATTAATAATAAAATATAATTTAACATCAATATCAAATTTTTTTAATGTTAAAAAATTTTAAAATAATTCATGATTTATTATAATTATGTGTGTGCATGTATGAGTGCATATCAAAACGGTAGTTTAAAAAAGTTTTGACGATGTTTAATTTATATTTTTGTATTAAATAAATAAATAAGTTTATTTATTTATATTTAAATAAACAAAGAAAAAAAAGGAAATAGCAAAACTATTGCCAGTGTCCCGCACTGTCCTTGGTGCTGTTATTAGCATCTGGCTAAAGTATTCATTTTGTGACAATACCTCTACCGTCAAACTCCAAATTGTATGACCTGTCCAATAGTGATGTTATTGTCCGTAAGAGAGAAATGGTGGCTGCTCACGCGCCTCTAAAATAAGTACGGCCACGACAAGACATCCATGAAAACGTAAACAAATAGTGCCGCCGCCACCAATATTTGATTTATTAGCGACAGACAACCACCATTCAAGTGGTTATATGCTGTGAAGCCTTTGTCTTACGGCGAGATTATAGTTCCCTTGAAACATTGGATTATTTTATCTTATCATATTCTGTTTGTCATTAATATAAAATTATTTTGATTTGTCATTAATATAAATAAATCGCAATAATTATCATTATATATTACTGTATAAGAAACTTGTCCATTTTGTTAATTCACACAACACAATTTTTTGATTAATATGCCAAACATGCTAAGTAAATTATTTAATAATTGATTTCCTTATAATCCAATTTTACCAAACATCTCATCAAATTATTTGTAAATTTAATTATCTGAGAATTTACTTGAGAATGGATTATTTAGAAAGCTAAAGCAATAACAAAAACACCTTCAGCCAAAAGATTATGAATAACACAGTCTACAATACCAAAAATCTAGGAGAATGATATGTATCTCGTACTTGATCAACGCTGTGTCGTATATAATAATAATAATAATAATAATAATAATAATAATAATAATAACAATAATTCATTCACTAAAATATATTAAAAAAGTAAAAATTCCATGCACTAAATGATAAGAAATCACAATCTTCAATCAGTTTTAATTATTTGGGATTGAGGTTGAAATGTTTTGAGTAGTTTATTTTATAAGTTTTGACAAAAATATTATTTGATAAATTTTTTCAAAAGCTACTTATTTTGTAATTTTTTCTATTTTGACAGTAACTTTTAAAAGCAAAGAGGATTGTAAGGTTGCTTGTTATAAATAGGTATTAAATAAGCCACCATACTTTTTTAAGTTCCTATCATCGCCTTTTTGTTAACAAAAAGACAATTACATTTTATTTTTCATAAATTCTAATATATAATAAAAAAAATTAAATTATGATTATTTCGGTCATTTTATAAGAAAACAGTATATTCATAATAAAATTTATCAAACACATGTATTATACTTTTTAAATTTGTAACAACTGCAATAACACAATTTATCAAATGCTAAATCACTTTTTCAATAAGTAGATTATCTTATCCACTTAACGGAAGTAGTTTATTCATAAGTCGTTGCAATCGGAACTGGCTTTATGCTTCGTATGGTATAACTTTTAAAATAGAACTAATTTAAATAGAATTTTTATTAAAGTTAAGCTCTTACAAGTGGAGTTTTACCAAAACTATTTTAATTATTTGGTTGTCATTATGAACTTTTACTAAAAATTATAAAATTACTTTAATAAACAATTTATTTAAAGTTGTATTATGAAAAGAATGGAATAAAAATGTGGCATAAACAAAAGATATGTTAGATAATTTAATTCTTTCAAAATACTTTACAATTTTTACTTCCAAAAGCTCAAAATTTAGGTTTTTGATAATAGAGGTAAAATAACTTATTTAACCCCAAAAAGCTCTTTACTTAAAATACTACCAAACAAGATAACAAATTTTAAAAAAAACTTATAGGATTAAATAAATACTACTATTTAGTAGATAAACTATAACAAACATATACCAACTACCAAATTTTCCTTTTGCTACTTAATTTGACCAAAGTTATTCATGCTTTTACCTTATTCCTTTTTATCAAACTCATTCTTGCATTTCATCCTCCTTTCCCGCTAGAATTTATTTTGGATCCAAGGGTTTCATAAACATGATATTTGAATAGAGATCTATTAGGCAAATTCAATATCGCCAGCTTGAAAAATCTGACTCGAGAATTTTTATTTTGAATGAAAACGTTTCTTGAAAACCATGGGATTTGAATTAAGTATGTTTTTGGTTCCAACTTGGCTATATATGACAGAACATACTGCCTGCTTGAAAAATCTACTTCAATTAAGAAAGAATAATATGTTGTCCTGCTATTGAGTTTGTAGTGTTTGAATTCGCTATTGAGACTACTAGTACATTCTAAAAAATAGGTGACGTGAGAGTTTAAATTTGTTTATTTATTCATCATGAGAGGAACAATAGGATAATGGAATCCCTAATTAGCAATCATCGATATTGATGTGACATCATCAACGAGACAGAAGCGTTGCATTAAGACTTTGTAATAGCTTCGTAGATATTTAATCATAATGTAGATATTTAATCATAATTTATGGTCTGATTTTAATCAAATAACGTGTGGTCTATTCTTAGCTATGTGTGATCTCAAATTTTATTTTAATGTGAACTCACTCTTAAACTGTGTGGTTTAAGGGAATCTTCAATTATATAACTTAAAAATATATCTAAATGAAAAAAAATAAGGGCGTCCACATTTAAAAAAGACTATATATATATATATATACCAGGACGACCAAGAATCGTGGAGTGTGTGATTTAAGAAGAATTATAATATAAGATTTTAACCAAAGTTATCAGATTTGAAAGAAGTGATTATAGGTGAGGTAATTTTTATGATCTTACCAATCTTTAAATGGTACGTGGCGTTGTATCTTCAGAGATAGGGTCTTATTCAATTTTCTTAGAACAGATATTTAATCCCTCTTTGGACCAGTAGTCCGCACTCTGTAGTGTTCCAGCCTATATACCAGAATTCTTTAAAGGTTATTGCAATCTTAAGCAACACATGGCTTTGCAGAAACTAAACAAGCATTAAGGTGGGTTTTCTAGCATACACAGTACCAGATTTGGATCCCAGAAATGGTGCTCTGAATGTGGAGGAAGAAGATAAATTTACAACTGAGGGGAGAGATCCGGTCTCTATGCCTCAGAGGAAAGTAGCAGTTTTTATGGCAGATCTGATATAGATCAGTCTGCAGATCATACAATAAAGCTTTAGAATTTAAATTGCAGAAAACATAAACTTTATTACAGGCTTGCTAAGAACAAATTATATACAGACTTTAAGATTGAAAATTGAAAGCTTACATGTATATATGTTTTTTGATTCCAGAAATGCTTTAGAAGAAAAAGGAAGATGGGAAATTGATCTTCAGACAGGTGTATTACCCTCAAATCCCAGATTCCCGATCTTCAGAGAGGAGAGAAAATTCTTTTTAGAGAGAAGATTAGAGAGAGAGAGAGAGATACCAAAAATGAGACGAATGCCTCTGAATGAAGAGGGATGGGAACTTTATACCCAAACCTCATTACAATTTTTAAAATGAAATGATGCTTTCTTCACATGGGTAGGACCAAGGTTGTTGGAGTAATCCCCGTGATTCGCGGTAGTGGAGCGGGCATCATCTGCTTTTAGAAAAGGCTTCATGTGAGTGGGTCCTTAGGCATCTTTGAAAATTGACAAAAGAGTTATCTTCACAGCTTTTCCCATGTGGGTAGTGAGTGAAGGAAGATAACAAAGTGTCCAAAAGAAATAATTAAAGAGGAAATTAATTTTATTTATTTATTTACAATGCTTTACAGGGGAGAAGATCTGACATTACATTTCCAAAGGAACAATTACTCCCATCGAAAGATCACTTGCATTTACAGATAAGTTCCCTGATAGAATCTTAGATAAAACCCAATTGCAAAGATTTTTGGGAAGTTTAAATTATGTTCTAGATTTTTGCCCTAACATCAATAAAATTTCAAAACCCTTGCATGATAGAGTAAAGAAAAAACCTGTTGCATGAACAGAAGAACATACTAAAATTGTTAAGCAAATAAAAAGCATTGTTAAAGACATCCCATGTCTATTTCTTGCAAATCCTGCATTACCTAAGATAGTTGAAACTGATGCATCAGACTTAGGTTATAGAGGAATTTTAAAACAAGTTGATAATGGTAAAGAACAAATAATACAATATGCTTCTGCACATTAGAATGAATGTCAGAAAAATTATTCTACTATTAAAAAAGAAATTTTATCTATTGTTTTATGCATTTTCTAAATTTCAAAGTGATTTGTTGAATAAAAATTTTTTACTTAGAATTGATTGCAAAGCTGCAAAACATGTTTTAGAAAAGGATGTTCAAAATATTGCATCTAAACAAATTTTTGCTCGTTGGCAAGCAATTTTAAGCATTTTTTATTTCGATATTGAATTCATAAAAGGAGAAAGAAATTATGTTCCAGATTTTCTAACGAGAAAATTTCTTCAAAACAGATAATGCCTCCTAGAAAGAAACCAGACAAAGGCAAAGGAGTCCTCAAAGACCCTGTGCCACAAATCCCTTCTAAAGAATCACAATCTCCTCCTAAAGAAAAATTGTTGTCTTCAGCAATGCCAATAAAGTCATGGATTGACATAGTTGAAGAACAAGAAGCACAGTCTAAAGAAATTGCCTCTGAAGAACAGGTAAAAGAATAGATGAGTTCCATTACAAAAACTCCTGAGCTCATGCTCGTTTTTCAAAGCTTTTCTCAAGGAAAAAATCTTTCTCAAATTCCTGAGAAAGAAATAAAAAACCTTTCTAAAGAAATTTCAAAACCCTTTTCTTCTAAAGAAATTATTTTTAGTGGAAGTTCATCATTCCAAATTGTGGTTTCTCAACCAAAACCTTTACAAAAATCGGATTGGTTTCATAAAACCCATTATCAAAATGTTTTCACAATAGAAGATAGATTTTATAATACTGATCCTTTTCAAACAATTTCAAAAATTTTCCCTAAGGGCTGGTTTTTCAAACCATGGGATTTGTCAAAACCTCAGTCATATTATCAAAGCATTCTTGAATACACTGAGTCTGTTAAATTCAAACATTTCTTTCTCAGTGAAACCCATAAAGAACCAACCTATTCCACGGCCACTATTTCACAAGTCTTGAGTCCAAATCAATGGGGTGACCCACTCCATAAATCCACAAGCATTAAGGTGGGTTTTCTAGCATACACAGTACTAGATCTAGATCCCAAAAATGGTGCTCTAAATGTGGGGGAAGAAGAGAAATTTACAACTGAGGGGAGAGATCCGGGCCTCACGCCGCCGGAGAAAGATAGATTTTATGGCAGATATGATACAGATCAGTCTGCAGATCATACAATAAAGTTTTAGAATTTAAATTGCAGAAAACATAAACTTTATTACAGGCTTGCTAAGAACAAATTATATACAGACTTTAAGATTGAAAATTAAAAGCTTACATGTATATATGTTTTTTTATTCCAGAAATGCTTTAGAAGAAGAAGGAAGATGAGAAATTGATCTTCAGACGGGTGTATTACTCTCAGATTCCAGATTTCCGATCTTCAGAGAGGAGAGAAAATTCTTTTTAAAGTCTATATATATATATATATATGTATGTATGTATGTATGTATGTATGTATGTTAATTATTTGGTCTAGAATGATGATAAAAAATTATGTTCACGGCCGTTGCCAACTCATTTTGAATTTTAATCAGGAATTATAAATTTAATTGGAAAATTTTCCTATATCAATGGTGATATAATTTGAGATTTTAAACTTTATTAAAATCCGGGTCAAATTACTAGTAGTGTGAACATATTTTTACACTATTCTCAACTACTCGTCGCCATTTTATAAATCCAGAATGGAAAGTTTTCATCTGTATGTATGTGTGTGTGTCACTATAGACTATGTGTCACGCATATAGGGGTGTTCGGGAAAAAGAGAGAAACATGAGGTAGAGAGATGGGGAAGCCAAAAGCCATAATAGTTGGAGGAAGCATAGCAGGCGTATCATGCGCAAAAGCGCTTATCTTAGCCAGTTGGGATGTTGTGGTGATCGAGAAGACACGTGGACCCTCAAATTCCACTTGCACTTTGTTTCTTAATTAGAATAATTTATCTGCTTCAACTCGTCCTTGCAAATTACTTTTGCTTACGATCGTTTCCATCTTACAGTGATTTTTTTTAGCTAGCTGTATGGATGGCTAATGGATACCACTTACAGTAATTTTTTTATTACTAAATCCGCACCTGTAAAATAATTAAATTACTAAACCCATAATTTGTTATGCAGATTTTATTTTTTAAAAAAAATCCATTCGCAATAGGTTTTACCAATTACTATACCCACGTGTAACTCTTAATGAGTTTTTTACATGTTCCCACATTTAACCTCATAAATATTAAAACAATACTTTCAAAAACACAAAAAAAAAATTATATAATTCAAACTATAAATTTAAAACAAGAGCTTAAAAATCAACATAAAATACTCATTTTTAAATTTTATCAATGTAAATAATAAATTAAAATTTTAACATTAAAATAAATACACAGATATGTCAATCCAACACAAAATATTTTTGTTGAAGGTAAATGATCAACAGCCTATTGAAGTTGTGAGTTTGCAAGAGATTATTCTTTTATGAATAAAAAGATTCAGCTACATAAATAAATCCGTGAAAACGGCTGTCAGAGTAATTGTGGAATTGGAAGTTAGTGCAAACTAATATATTTAGAACTACAGTAATCAGAATTTTAAATGACTTCCTAATATCAAGGGGATTTCTAAACCATTTGAATAACCAGTTAATCAATGAGTATTTCTAGTCCGTATAAAATTCATTTTCCTAGACAACTCTTTTATATTAACTCTTATAAATTCTTTTACGGGGGCCACAATTCTGATTATTACAATTCTATAGAGGTGGTGAGTTTCCTGGAAGCTGTAAACTTTCAGGAAAATTGTGTGAATTTCAATTAGCTCCTCCTTCACGTTGTTAAATTATGTCCATAGAGGCTCTAGCCATGGCGGGAGTAGATTGTAACAAATGTAAAATCAACTTGAATGAGTGGAGCCATCGCATACCTTCGTATTTGTTGGGTAGCAGAAGAACTGAAGAACAGGAATATCGAAGTTATTGTAGAGAGTTAGACATGGCCATAAGAGGAGTGAGTGCTAGTAATGGTTCTGGCTCTCAACAATATCATCCCTCCGAGAGTAATAAAGACACAAAGGCAGCAGCATTGATTGAATGTGTAAAGGAAATTGTTTTATTCGTCTTTTGCAATTTCTTCCTTCGAGACAGAAGATAAGAAACTCATGACAAGTAACTATCGCGCGTTATTGACAAACGAAAACCCATCACTCGACTTATTTCAAGTATTTTGTTACATTTCAATTTATTTCTAATATACTCTTCATTATTAAGAAAAATTGCCATTTATAATTTATTATTCTTATTCCTTTTTATTATTATATTTATTGCTCCATCCACTTGCGGAAAGATAAAATGTCTTCACCCATGCCCCCATTAACTTGCAAAGCAAAACAAAGTCGAGTAAATGCGCGAGAAAGGACTAGCTTGTCTTGGTTAGTTCTCGCTTTAATTTGTCAAAGATTTCACGCCTGCACATTCGAGTGTCTTCTATCACCTCCTTCCAAAAATCGCTATCTTAGTTTAAATAAAAGGGAATTTCCATTGTTCGTGTTTTTCATATTTTCTTTCAAAATCACTCACACCACCTGATAAGCACTAGACAAAAAAATTGACCTACACGTGATGGAGGTGATAGAGAAAAAATATTTCATATGGGTCGAGATTAGTTACTAGATCAATAATGTAAGCTTAAGGCAACTATTAATACACAAGCTAATATTAGAGGACAAGTTAGACTATTAATACATGAGCTAATATTTGAGTACAAGTTAAACTCACCAACTTTCATATGCACCACTTATAATAAAAATTCTAAAATTTTTCTTCAACATGTGGATCAATGATCACCATAGTAAAAGTTATCAACACTCATGTTTAGATTTCCTTATGAATCATTGGTCATTTTACATAAATTCTACCACATACGCATAAATCTCAATCATGTCTTATGCTGTAACAGCGTGCACTAACAATTAGCAAAACATACTCTTTCATGAAAATTAATTTTTGGGAAAAACAAGGATGGATAAATCAATGACACAAAACAAGGACAATCCCATTGTATCATGGTGTCATTTTTATAAGAAAATTGGAATTGAAAATTGTGAAATTTGGGTGTATTTCAATCAAGAATTTATATTTATTTTGTTTAAGAAGTGGAGCCGTTTTACAAATAATTTCTCATGGGTTGATTAGTGCTGCACTTTTTTTCTTGGCAGGAACGAGTTATGACAGAATACGTTTTGCTTATCTAGACGAAATGGGCGGACTAGCTATACTGTTATAGTGCATTTCATGCATTAGTTTTGCATTGTTTACCCCCTTTAATTCAATGTTTTGCACTTAATAGTTGTGATTTACTTATGTTTTATTTTTGTAGGTGCAATTCTATTGATTAGTGCTAAATTGAGCTATAAGATGATGTTTAAGGATGAAATGGCTTCTTGGAGAAATTGTTAATTTCAGAAGAAGTTTGTCGATAAGGCGTGGGCGCGTGACAGTCGATTTCAGAAGAAGTTTGTTGATAAGGCGTGGGCGCGTGCTATCAATTACGGACTTACGTTTTTATTTCTTTTTTTTACGTGTTTTATATTTTTACTACTCTTGTAAGTTTAGATAAGATGTTGGATATTTTTATCTTTATCCTTTTTAAGAGAACTATAAAAGAGGAGATAAAGGAGGATTGGAGGAGGATTAGAATTCGATTATCAATTGTGTTTATTTTTTTGAGGGTTTTCTCTTTTTCTCCATGAGGAACTAAACTTATTTTTCTGGTTGAAGGTTAATGAAGCTTTTTTTTTTTCTTTTTAAAAGGAAAGGGGGGTGGGCAAGCCCAAATCAATTATTTTTCTGGTTGTGCTTTAATTGTTTTATTACTTTTTGGGTATTTATTTATTCTCTGAATTATTGTCATGATTATGTTTGTTAATTAGATAATTGGCCACTATTTAATTATCAACTTAATCTATTGCCAATTGAAGGATTCATCGTATGAAGATTTTGATGTTTGTGGCAAATAACATAGTAGTGCGTTGTGTTATGGGAATAAATAATCTAATTTAAATGAACCATCGTATGCGTTTGTTAATTAGGATTTGGGTCTCTAGTTTTTTTTTGTCGATTGATTAAATCTTATGATCGTATCAGGATTGTCTATTGATTAGTAAAATAACCAACGGTCGTAAATTTGTTATCGAATAATTTAGGAGAGATTGGCTATTAGAGTGTCTCAGTAGCTATAACCGGTCTATTCATAAGCAATAATGATTTATAGTTGTATCGATGATCAATAGTCGAATCAAAGCTGAATTAATTCCTTCAACCAGAGTTTTCCCATTTTGAATTACACCTTCAATTTGCATTCTTATTAATTTAAATTGATTTTTATTATTTTCAACAATCCCCCAGTTTACATTTTCATTTTTAAAAAGGATTTAATAATTACCAATCTCTGTGGACACGACCCTACTCAATCACTATACATAATTTTGTTAGAGTAGGTATTTATATTTGCTGGCTTCGACACCCATCATATACCAATTCCAAAGATCTTCACACTATTCAGTATCTTATCGATGGCCTCCCTTGCACACAAGCATTGCAATTCTTTTGCTCACACAAATGAGGCCAACCCTCTTATTTATAGGCAGCTATAGTTAGCATAATGAACAAACGAAGCTATGTCCTTGGAAGCTTCTCCGAAGCTGTGAGAACACAAGAGAAAGTTTGTCTCTAGATGACTTAGTTGCATAAAAATGAAAATGCTACTTTCTCTTGAAAATTATCAAGTAGAACGAAAAATTGAATCAAGAATCGGAGGAGCAACGTCGACAAGAGGCACATTTTTCATAAGGATGAATTCAGAGTCCTCTAGACTTGCTGTCTTTGGATCAAAAGGCCGCTCCCTTTCAGGAATACTTAACCCTTGTTTCATTTGACCCACTCGACGCGAATGTAGAACTTGCGCCGAAGTTGCAGGTTTCCTAATAGATTGATATTCTTCAAGAGCAGAGTATAGATGATCTGGCCCCCACTTCTCGAGGCATTTTCCTAATACTGCCGCATCTATTATCGCCATGTTTGTGCTTCTACTAGAGTGTGGAGTTGTTGGGTGAGCTGCATCTCCTGTCAGCACCACTCTGTCCCAGAAGATTTTCTCCAAAGGATCAGAATCATATATAGCATTACGGAAAGGATCCTTTGTTTCTTTGATCATTCTTGACAGTTCAGGCAACCAAACCTGCTCTGCTCTTCGATGCAACTCCTTGATCATGTCACTGCTTACTTTCACAGAAGTTGTATTTCCCTGCAGAGAATAAAATAATTTGGGTCCTAATGTCACCTCATACTGCATTGATAAACCGGAAAATTATAAAGAATTTGGATCCAGTGATGGTCTGAGCCGTGTTGATCGTTTGCAAAAATTAGATTTTAGCACTCAACTCAAACCCCCAAAAACAAAATAGAAAGATGAAACAAAAGTAAGCAGTTACCTTGAGCTCGGGCTCAGGTTGATTGACATACCAAACCCAGTTGAACTTCTCTTTCTTAAGCTCAGTGAGTATGATGTGAGATCCTGAACCAATATTCGCGTAAAAGCACTTCCCAATATCAGGATACTCCTTTCGAATGCCTAAGATGGTTTCTGAATCGTTTTCTGAAAAATTAAAAACACCTCTCCACGCACAGTATCCTGTGTACCTATTAAAAACACATTGAAATTGATGAAACAAAGTACCAAAAAGTTAATTACTTTTATTGATATTCACAAGCAACCACAAACCTTAGTTTGAAGTCAGGTAGAATGCTCTGGCGAATTGATGAGAGAATCCCATCTGCTCCGACGAGCAAATCTCCTTCTATCTCGATTATTTCATCAGTCTGGAGATCCTTAGCTCTAACTTTGACAGTTGATTTGTCTTCAGCAATACAGAAAGAGAGGTACTGGTGACCCCATACAAATATTTCAGGTGGCAGGGTATTGTATATAAGGCCATGAAGATCAGCCCAATATGCTGTCGTATACTTAGTGCCTTCTTCTCTTCCTATTACCCAGCTGATCTTCTTTTCCCCATCTGTTGCTAGGTCCTGCCATCAAACACAAATTCAAATTATATATATATATCAATGAGATTCCATTGTAAATTGTATTTCGCGCAGAGCAAAATATACTTTTATCAAATCTTAACCGTACACCACTGTAAATACACGTGTGTAACTAATATCTTTAAGAGATCAGTATAATTCAAATCACTACTGGATTCTATTGGGAAAATAGAAATTAAGTATATTATATTATATACCTCAGTACTGTTGATAGGCAAAGTGATGTTGTAAAGAAGTTCAGGTTCATGGAGCCATGACTGAACAATTTTCTGAGCCAATTGATCAAGTCCAAGGCCAGCACCGGTTGCGTTTTGTGTTGGGGGTCCACGAGTTTTCTCAATCACAACAGCATCCCAGCCTGCTGAAACCAGTGCTTTTGCGCATGATTCCCCGGCTATGCTTCCTCCAACTACTATAGCTTTTGGCTTCTGCTTCACATTCATCTCTCTTGTTTCAAAGTTAAAACTGAAGAAATTATATTGTTGTATCCAGCACAATCCCCCCCCCCCCCTTTTTGCTTGGTATTTATGCTACTTTAGCTAGCTGTATGGATAGCCAATGGGTACCACTTGCAATGATTTTGTCATTTTTAAATCCGCAACTCTAAAATAATTAAATTACCAAACCTGTAACTTGTTCAGGGATTTTATTTTAAAAAAAAATCCACCGCAGTAGGTTTGAATAATTATCAAACCCATGCTTAACTCCCAATGAGTTTTTAAACAGGCTCTCGTATTTAACCTTACAAATATTAAAATAATACTTTCAAAAACACAAAAAAAAATTAAATTATATAACTCAAACTACAAATTTATAACAGGAGCTTAAAAATCTACATAAAATAGTCATTTCTAAATTTTATCATTGTAAATGAGAAATTAAAGTTTTAACATTAAAATAAATACACAAATATGTCAATCCAATACAAAATATTTTTGTTGAAGGTAAATCATCATCAATGTCTTGCTTCATCTTTTAATCAATACATAAGTTTGTCATTAATATTAACAAGTAAATTTTAGACAAATAATGTTAACAATTAATTAAACAAATAAAAACCTAAACTTTAGTAAGCAATCATTAAGTTCAAGTCATTAAAGCAAAACATACAAAATTAATCAAATGAAAATAAAATATTAATAATATTAAACTTAAAAATAATAAAATTTCTACTTATTAAAAGCTTTTACGCACACGCACGCACACGCACACGCACACGCACATGGCATTTAGCTATAGTGAGTTAAGTTAGGTTTACAAATTAAGAAGACTAGGTCAGGATTAATACTTTAGCTTATATATATTTATGATTAAATTTTTAAATGTAATTTTTATAATTAAAATTCAAGAAATGAATAATTAAAAAAATGTGAGCCGATGGATACCTGCACAAATATCTGTTGAATTTCTTCTCAATATCAAATCCACCAACAATTGGCAACAAATTTAAATTTGAAATTCCACCTACAACCATAAAATTATTTGGAACGGATTGATTTCTACTAGTTAATTTAGGCCGATTTACGGCTTCTAAATTTACCATCTCTACTAAGAATGGCAATAGGCACTATTCGCTGTAGGTTTTCCATTATCAAACTTGCACCCATACAAAATTTAAATTACCAAACTTACTTAACTTGCTACGGGTTTTAATTTTTTTTAAGAAAACCCATGGATTGCGAGTTTTGATAATTATCAAATCCGCAATAGTACCAACGGATTTTTTTGTAAGTTCTCACATTTAAAATCACAAATGTTAAAAAATACTTTTAATAAATCTAAAAATTTAAATTATATAACTCAATATGTAAATATATAACAATAACATAAATTCCACATAAAAATACTTAATTCTAAATTTAATCAATGTAAATGAAAAATTAAAATTTCAACATCAATTTGTAAAAAAAAAAAAATCCAACAACAATTATCAAATTTAAGTATAAAATATACAAGACCATCAAACCACAAATGTACTTTCAATTAAAGAAAAGAAAAAAAGCTAGTATCCAAAAGTAATAACATAATTATGCAAAAGTATCACTACTACACTAGCAACAATTATTATCTTATATTCTCATTTAATACAAGCTCCAAGAGTTAAATATCTTCAATTCATTCACCTCTATTAGCATTCATCCAACCAATTCCTATAATAATGATTTAAAATTAATATTTTCTTACACTAATACTTTTTAAACACTAATCCGAAGAATAAAATTATAATAAGTATACAATAATCCATATGTAACGCCAAAAATTTTCATGAATTTTAGATTATAGAATTTTGTTTTATTAGAATTTATAAGTGGCACTAATACCTTTACTAATAAGGATTATTTGTGGGGCAATTTTAGAAAAGACTTACATTTTTCAAAACCTAATAGGATTTCTTAGGACTCCCTATAAATTTGTACGTTTCCCTCTTCCATAACCCTAAGTCCACAATGTTTTTTTTTCTATTTTCTCTGCTGCCTAATACTCTCTTATTCATATCCTAAGATTTAAACCCTTACTTAGGAGAGAATCTTAATGGCGGACCAGTTTTACTCTCTCTACTCTCCATTTATTTTTCCATTATTCTATTAGGGTTTTTATTAGTATGGTTTTAGATTGTTACAGACTATTATGCATGATTTAGGATGAGTTCAGTTGTGTTTAGGGCTTTGGTTTTTTGCTGAGTTTTGTTTATTAATTCTGGACATAATAAACAAACTAGACAGTTCTAGACAGCATGAATATCTCGAAATTAAACATATACCTTGTGAATGATTCTTGAAACGACCCTTATCTTTCTAATAACTAGACATGTAGGGATTATTGAATAAATTTTGTTTCATGAAATTTGAGTTTGTTTTTTATTTTATGTGGATTTTCGAATCTGACTCTGTTGTACTGAAAAACTGCAATTCCAGCAGAACGACCAAATTCAAAAAATTATTTGCAGGGACAAATGAACTCGAAAAATTTTGAGATTTTAAACAGGGGTTGTTATATTGTCTAGTGCTTCCAATTTTAATTTCATAATTTTGTAATTTATGTATAATTTTATAAAAATCTCGAAATCCACATTGTCCAGTTAAGGCACCGTAAGACAGTTTTGAAATTATCAAGAAATAAATAATTTTGAAAATTTTTTTGATGTCGGATCCTTTTGGAAAATTTATGGGAGATACTCATGGATGTCCATAATAGTTCTACAAAATATTGCTTCATTCTGATTTCTAGATTAAGAGTTAAAATTCTAAGAATCAGACTTATACGGATATGAATTAGAAAATCAAGTTCTTAAAATAAGTTGTGAATGGTTACAACTTATATTTGTTTAAAATATTAGAGGGGTTTGACACTGTTAGAGGCTTAAAGGAGTGCTTAGATCATTGCTTTTATCAAGGTAAATAACTTCATTCCTAATGTACTAAATAAGTATGTTTATTTTGATACTTCTATAAGTACATGTGTTTTTATGACTCTTTGAAAATAAATTATTTTTCATAACAAAATTAGTTTGTGTAAATGTTTTAAAATCTGAAATTTATGTTCTTTTTTAATGATTTTAACTTAATATTATAAATGGTTTTAAATATGTAATTTATTTTGTTATATGATTACCTTTTATGATTTTGTTTATAAGTTATCTTGTAAGCCTAAATTATTGTTATAAACATTTATGAATTTAATATGAATGTTTTGTGCCCACGTACGATTTAAATTATTTATGATTGTATGAGAGCCACCTCTTCAGACTATATGAGAGCCACCTCTCGAGGGCTAAAGCACCACGAAGTGCCACATATAGTGCAAAGTGTTACGTACAAGTCATTATATATAAAAAAAAACTAATTTGAATGTTTTGGCTCATTGTCTATAGTTACTCTGATTTTGATTCTGATCGTATAATATGATACATATATGTTCTAAACCAATACTGGGTTTCTATTTTGAGTGTACACACGATATGTTAATTCTAATTTTAATTTTGTTTCTGGCCAGGTCACCAAGAGTATAGGTGACACTATGTAACATAAGCTAACCTCTTATTTTTTGTATATACGCAATACTATTTACTTTCATAATGAATGATGCTTCTGATATTTTCAATTACTATGAACTGATGTCATTTTATTGTAATAAATCGTATTATGAATTATAATATATGTTTTGATAAAAAATAAGGCTTGAAATATTTTTAGTACTGACAAGCCTAGTATGTTAAGAATGATTTTACTTATCGAGTTGACGGCTTACGCCTCGTCGTTACTTTTTGCAGATTAAGTATCTTGTTAAAAGATATGATTATCATTGGAGTTAGATATTCATTTCTTTTATTCTAGTTGAATAAGAGAAGGATAAACTCATGTTCCTTTTGAGTTTATTTATTTATGAACTTGTAATTGGAAAGTTTTGAGACTTTGTTATATTTATGTTTTCGGAAGAGATTATCTAGTGTCAGACACATGGATTTGTAGATTTTATTTGATTAAAAATTGAAGGAATCTTAGTTTAAAATTTTTGCGTGTAAAGATCTTGATTTGTTAGTAACCTCCTTTATCGCACACACAGCACGTGTTAGATTTGGGGTGTTACACCATAATTATATAATAATTACAAGAAGTAAATAATCCATAAGTATAATCTAGATTTTAATAAGTACATAATCATCCATAATTATATAATGAAATTAATTTGTATATAATGATTATAATAAGTATCAAAATTGTTGAACTTTTAAAAAAATAATTGAAAAAAATGTGGATTAATGGACACCCCGAATATTTAGCATACACCAAACGCACTTGCAATCCAATGTGGGTTTTAATTTGTGATACCAAAGTTACTTACAATCCGTAAAATTACCCACAACAAATGGGTTTTGAAAATAGATTTGAGTGAATTTACGAATTTATGGATATCATTGTCATCCTTATCTCTGCTTGTATCAAACTAAATTCAAATAACTACACCCATGAATTAGGGGTGGTAAAAATACATGCCCGGCCCAGATCCGGCCCGAGCCCGAGTGATGTGGGCCGGTCATTACTCAGCCCGGGTGTGAAGGCGGGCAAGGTATCAGCATCACTTGATAAACTCGGAACCCGAATTTTATTAAAAAAATATTATAAAATATATTTTATTTTAAATATTTATATTTATTTGATTCATTTATTACACAAATATAAATTTTTAAACACTTAAAGTTTATAATTTCATGTCAAATTTCATTAAAATGAAGTTAAAACTTATAAAATTACAAATAAAATAAAAAATATATTATACTATTAAAAAATATAAAATCCAGGTACTTGGATTTAAATCCGGCTTGGTGCCGGGCTTAAAAAACTCGGCCCGAATAAAAAAAATGGCATCAATACCTGGGACCCGGCCCGAGATTTTACCAACCCTACTACGAATTGATTTAGGGCCCAACCGCGTATTATTCATTGAAAGGTAACGAGTGTCTGCTTAAATTAAGCTAATGTCTTGCTTGCTTCAATTTCACCCTGCATTCTTCATTTGAAATGCACCTGCCTTCATTACTTACTCAATGCTTCATTTAATTCGCTCCTGCCTTCATTAATTTATCCACCAGCTTGCTCAATTTGGTGCTTATATAAGATGCTGAGAAATTGAAAGCGGGAGGGAGCAAGCCAAAAGGATAAGAGAGATGTATATTAAAAGGGGAAAAAAAAGGGAATGGAAAAGAAGAAATAGAAAGAAAGGAATTAGGAAATTGAAAAGAAAAGTCATAGTAAGAAAGATGCTATCATATGCTATGTTTAGTTTATTGGCTGTACAGATTAAAGTCTTATTTGGAATTTAAATTGGGTAGTTGTAATTTAAAAGATATAATATTAAAGTGTATGGTAAATATTAACGATTACAATTTGAAAGTTATATTGATATAATTTTTCACTTGTATGATAAAAAATATATTATATCTTTAATAATTTGGTTAAATTTATCATTTAAAATTTAAAAATTATATTTACTTATACTATTATTTTTTTTTCATAATTACGAGTACGTTTGAGATTGAGATGTTATAGTTTTCAAACTACAGTTGCTGTGAAAAAAAATTATAATTATAAAATAAAAGTTAATAATATTTAGTAAATATAAATTTTAAATAATAATTTTGATAAAGTTATTAAAGATATAATAGATTTTTCATGGTATAAGTAAAAATCATATCAACATAGCTTCTAAGGTACAACAACTAATGTCTACCAAACACTTTAGTGTTGTAGCTTTTAAGCTACAGCTGTCCAACCTCAATCCCAAACACATCCTATAACTTTTTTTTACAGCAGTTGTAACTTAAAAATTACAGTACCTCAATTCCCAACAAGACTTAAGTTACAAAGTTGTGTCAAGTGGTGAGTAAATGGTCCATATTATAAACTAAAATAAGATTCAACATGAAAATTATTTGTTTTAATGAGTTTTAAAAAATATCATTTAAAATTTTTTGGGGATATTTTAATATTTGTTTAATAATTAAGAATTTTATGAGCATAAGTGTAAGAGTATTGAGTTATTAGATATTTATTGATTGCAAAAAAATAACTTAGTAATTAAATTCAAACACACACACACACACTCACGATCAAACATTTAGATCAATTCAAATTTAAAATTAAAATACAAAACTAATATTATTCAAACAAAGCTAAGACGTAAAATAAAAAAGCGAAACCAACGTACCCTAATTGATGTAGCATAATTATATATTGGCATGTGTTAATATATTATTTATCACAATCATTTCACTACCACATAGTAATTTCTGCAATAGTCAATTTTAAATATACTTCACAAGATTCAAACTTTGTGGTATATTGATATATAAGCTAACTTGTGAGAAATTCTAGAGTGTAATATAGGTACTATATATAATTAATACATATATGATATGTATAGTTCAATTAAATATAATTATTAACCACATGATGACTTTTCAAAATAAACGCACATATAATATACATGTATTAATTATGTGTAGTACTTCTTATATACTCTAAAATCTCTCCTAACTTATTTTCTTTGTCTTTCTTGGTGGGTTATTGCCATTTAATTGACATCATTTATTCATTTATTCTAGAACTTGAACTCCATCTCTTGGAGTCTTATAGGATGTCCTTTTAAATAATAATTAAGGAAGTCCCTTTCTAATAAGTGATGAACTCCATCTCTTGGAGTCTTATAGGATGTCCTTTTAAATAATAATTAAGGAAGTCTCTTTCTAATAAGTGATTCAAAATTAGGATCAATTTCAAAAAATAAAAAAAAAATGCGAACCACATAATGACTTTTCAAAATAAACGCACATATAATATACATGTATTACTTATGTGTAGTACTTCTCATATACTCTAAAATCTCTCCTAACTTATTTTCTTTGTCTTTCTTGGTGGGCTATTGCCATTTAATTGACATCATTTATTCATTTATTCTAGAACTTGACTCCATCTCTTGGAGTCTTATAGGATGTCCTTTTAAATAATAATTAAGGAAGTCCCTTTATAATAAGTGATCCAAAATTAGGATCAATTTTAAAAAATTAAAAAAAAATGCGAACTCCAATTTATGAAATGATGACACACACTGCATTAAAATATGTATTTTTTTTTAGATGAAGATTCTCTCTTTATTTGGACTTTTTTTAAATATATGCGTCTTTTAATTTTATTTATTAATCATTAATCAGTCACATTTTTTTTTAAAAAGAAGAGATCAAATCAAGGAAGAATGTTAATTCATTTTTCTTCATTTAATAGGGTATAAAGTTATTCATTTAGAAAGAATGAAGTGGTGCACAAATTTCTTGCACCTATCTTCCTTTTATACCCTCATTTTGACCAGAAATTCGGACTGGTCAGAAAATAGATGAGAAACTTGTATATGAGACTCCTGCCCTGCCGGAATCAACAAATATATTCTTGAAATTTGTTTCTTTTGAATCTGGGGCATGGCTCTACAAATCACTTAGAGGAAAGAACATATATTGGTACCAAAAGGTCTGTGGGTCTAAAACCTTAGCAAATCTTTATCTTTAGGCTATAGCTAAGGTGACGTTTGTTTTTTAACTTAATAACTTAAAGTGACTTAACTTAATTAATTAAGTTAATTAGAGGTGTTTGTTTTTATAACTTAATAGGACTTTTCAGATAATTTTGACTTAATAAAAGAAGCCAATTTTTTTAGCTTTTTGTTGAATAGAAGAATCTGAATTAAGTCAATTAATTTCTAATGTCAAAAATATCCCTATTTTATAATTTATTTTTCATACATATTCCAAAACTCACCCATAGGCGTTTATCCTACATAATCTCATTTTTACATGAGACAACTTCGAGATGAAATAACAAATCAACTATTTCAATCATTTTGTTAGTTTTTTTTCTTATATTATGTACTATTATTGAGAATTAGTGATAAAATTTAAAATTTATGGTATTTTTTCTATTATAATTCCAAAATCATTATGTATTCACTTGAATATAGTTTTATTTATAAATATTAAAATATTATGGTATTTAATATATTATTTATTTGACATTTAAATTTAATAAGGGTACAAATGTAAAAATATATATTTTTAGATTTTTAAGTTTAAAAAACAAACAACTTAATACTTATTTTATTTTGAGGAGATTGGATAAAAAAATAAACACATTATTCAGATTCAGACATTCAGATCTATTCAGAATTCAGATTAATTCAGATCTATTCAGATTTCAGACGAAAAAACAAACGCCACCTAAGTTCTAGCTTCAACTTTTGATGAGAATCCAGCAACATATCGTCTCGCTTTCATAACTTGGGTATTTGGTTTTTAGTAGGTACCAAGGGCGAAGGTAAGAGTAGGCTAAGTTCTTTTTTTAAATAGTTGATTGCAAATTTACTCTTATTAAAACTTATCGTAAAAAATAAAGATATAACTAATAATCATAGTAAAATTCTTTTTTCTCAAAGTTACAAAACTCACCCAAATACCTGACTCAACTGATCAGGTCATCAATTAGCTACCTCATAAGTGATGTCCAGCTACTGCAGCACCCGCATGCTCTGTCTCTCGCCGCACTTGAAGTCCCGAATGCCCCATCTTTCGATGCACCGCCTGGTATGGTGGTACCTCACTAGTCATTTTGTATATCAAATTTTATTCTATAGAACAAGAACAGATAATAGATTAATAGAATATGATAAATAATAATAATGGCATACGAAATGGAATCTGCTGATTCATCTTCTTAAGATTATAAAAAAAAATAGATATAATAATAAAGAATGACTCATTCTCAGTTATTGAGTGAATATAATATTAAAATAATCGATTATTGAATGCTTTCTCTTTTCAAATTCGTTGTTGGCTTATACTTTTGTCAAAATTTCCAGCAAAGGTCAACGCCGATCGAAGTTAGTTACTTCGAACTTAACTCTTCTCTACGCTCATCAGGTGGAACCCACTCCTCTGCCACCTCGGCAACAGCTTTTGGAGCCTTCAAAACTGAATTTTTTAATCACATTTTAACCCTGAGCATTCATCTCAGTTTTATTAAATAAAAAGGTTCTCACTATAATCTATACAGTGGAGACCTGAGCTTAATTTGTTTGATTAGTGAGAGGTAGCCTAATTGATTAGTATTTTTCAAGAGCTGCATGTAAATTTTCTGGCCCCACGTTTAATTTCTCCAAGGCATTTGCCTAATGCCGCTGCATCTAATATCGACATGTTTGTGCTTCTTCCGCGGTGAGGAGCTGTGGCAAAGAATAGCTATCATATATCTCCTCAGCAGAAGGCTCTTTTGTTTCTTTGCTGACTCCTGCAAATTCAGGAACACCCAAATCTTCTCTGCTTCTTCATGCACCTTCTTGATCATGTAATAGTAATGTAACTGATCAATGGTGAGAGGTAAGCTAACGCTATGGAGAAGGCAGGTTTATGAAGCCATGATTGAATTAATTTCTGAGCCAATCCGATGGGGCTTCCCGTTGGAGGAACCTGCGTTCTCTCTAGCACCACAACATCCCAAACTGCTAAAATAAGGGCTCTTGCATGCGGATGATATTCCCCCTAGCTGCTAATGCTGCCGCACACAACGGAGAAATTCTATAATATATCACAAGTACTATATCAATCATATAACAAGCAAATTATTGTTGCTTTTGTCTTCTGCTTATTCATGTCATTTCCTGGTTGCATGTATATATACCTATAATTTACAATCACATTTTTGGCTTATATGTAATTCTCAAAAAATTATTATCCGAAGAAACACATTTTGGTTATAATCCTGATAAAAATGCGTGCATGATTTATTCATACGTGGTGTAAAAGAGGTAGGCATTAGTTTTATGTTGTTTTCTCTCCGAATATCACGTCGTAAACTTCCTATTGGTAGAGAAAGCTACGAAATGTTTGGTCCATGAAGTTTGTTGACAACTTGGTTTGCACACCCAAAAAAAGAAGAAGGCTGAAAGTTAACCGAGTATTCATTGCCTCATTAGAGAATCTATAGGCTGTGCGTGCAAGGACAAGACATTAATGTGAAGGAAAATGATTGATTGAACATGCATAAGTATCTCCTATGTTTCTGCAGATGTTAATTGTAATCGAGCTAGATATTAACAAAGAAACTATAAAATATAATACATTAAAAACAAAAAAACAAAAAAAAAAATTGGACTTTCTTGCGGGACAATGCTAGCTTGTTAATGTCAGAACTCCTACACCAGCACGTGGCAAATTATTGGGTGTCCTTTTGAATTCAAAAGTTTAATTTCGTATAGCTTTATCATATATATATATATATATATTAATCAGAGTTTATTCCTGCAAAACAAGAAAAACGAAAATAAAACAAAGATCGGCAACAAGAATACATTTTTGTCAATCAAAGGTTTACAGTAGTTCTATGCAAACACAAGAGATTCCAACTGAAAACTAGACTACACAATATGAGAACTAAGTTGGGTATGATGTGAATAAGTATAAAGAATTGAAACTTAACTACTATTCGGTTGCTTGGAACATGCTCCATCTTCTGCCTGGTCAAGTGGAGTGTAAAGTTGAATCAACCAGAGAAGGCATGTTGCCGAAGAAAGGCATAGTTTTCTGTTGAAGCTCTTGATAGTCTTGTGGACTTGCTGTCTTCGGATTAAAAGGTTCACAATCTGGAAGTGTTAAGCCTTGCTTAATTCGACCAAGTCGCCGTGAATGCAGGACTTGTTTTGAGATTACAGGTAGCCGAACTCTCTGATATTCTTCAAGAGCTGAAAGCAAGCTCTCCACTCCCCACTTTTCAAGGCATTTTCCCAGGACCATCGCATCTAGTATCGACATGTTTGTGCTTCTCAGACCATGAGGAGTTGTTGGGTGAGCAGCATCTCCAACTAATACCACATTACTCCAAAATATTTGTTTAAGAGGATCGCAATCATACATCGCATTTATGAAAGGTTCTTTTGTTTCTTTAATGACCTTCACAAACTCAGGGAGCCAAACCTTCTCTGCTTCTTTCTGCATGTTCTTGATCATGTCACTGCTTACTCTCATGGTTACAGAATTTCCCTGCACATAGTTTCCAATAAATAATAGTCAGAACCGGTTGGTTAACATATGGTATTTGAAAAAGAAATATATCTATCTGTAATTAGTAGCAACTTCTTGTCCTCTGCTCATCTCAGAAGGTGAAGTCCAGCCTTCAATATGTAGGATTGAATTTACCAGGTGAGAAATACATGGTTTCTTGATGTGAGTAGAAATTCAGATTTAGAAACTTTGAAACTAAACTAAAGCATCACAAAAATCTGTGTCCTAGCATCATGAATACTAAGTGTTTTATTGAGCATTTAGTTTTAACAACTTACAGCAGAACCTCTGGCACTGAAAGTAAGGTCAAGTACAGTTCATGGTTAGTAGCATACAGAAAGATTGCACATAAGTGGGAGAAGGCAAAGCAATGACCGTCATTATGGGCTCAGGTTGGTTGATATACCAAACCCAATTGAGCCTTTTATTGAGAAGCTCATAAAACACACTGTGAGTTCCAGATGTCAGGTCGAAGTATAAGCATTTCCCCAGGTCAGGACACACCCTCCTCATGCCTTGGATGATCTCTGAA
This sequence comes from Luvunga scandens, assembly GCA_030449905.1. Classification (NCBI taxonomy): domain Eukaryota; kingdom Viridiplantae; phylum Streptophyta; class Magnoliopsida; order Sapindales; family Rutaceae; genus Luvunga; species Luvunga scandens. The sequence continues at coordinate 1,413,923 of JASUUG010000526.1, forward strand.
TCCTCGATCCCTGAAAAATCAAGAACGCCTCGCCATGCACAATAACCTGAATACCTACAGAAGAATGCTATCATCACATACTATAAACTTCATTGGTAACATACCATCAATGAATTTTATTCACAAGATAAACGGTTCTAAATACGTGCGAATCACAGACCTCAACTTAAAGTCAGACAAAAAACTTTGGCGGATTGAAGAAAGGCATCCATCAGCAGCAACAAGCAAATTTCCCTTAATCTCAATGACCTCATCGGTTTGAAGAACTTTAGCCTTAACAGTAATGGTTTTCACTTCAGAAAAGCAGAAAGAAAGGTATTGGTGACCCCAGAGGAATATATCTGGTGGTAGGGCATTGTATAGAAGGGCATGGAGATCCGCCCAATGTGCTGCTCTGAAATTGAAATTGTCATCTCTTGCCAGTGTCCGGCTAACCTTCGCATTATCTGTTGCTTGGTTCTGCTAGACAAACAGATGAATTAGCCCAAGTTCAACTTTGAATATAATGAACTCGTTTCCCTTAAGACAAAGTTATGAAGAAGGAAAGCACATTTTGCTACAATGTTAATAATTACCTCGACTTAAAATATAAAGGGTATATTCAAATTTCGAAAGCAAAGCATCTACAAAAATGTTTGATAATTACTCAACTCGATCAACTAGAAATGGTCGAAAGCAAAGCATCTACAAAAATGTTTGATAATTACTCAACTCGATCAACTAGAAATGGTCAACTCATCTAGCAAGACAAACGATTGTATTGAAAGAGGAGTTGAAAATCTAAACCTGATCAATGGTGAGAGGAACAGTGGCCAAATGGAGAATCTGGGGGTGTCCATTGAGCCAAGACTGAATGATACGCTGAGCCGGACGGTCGAGTCCAAGTCCAGCACCAGTTGGGCTGCCAGTAGGCGGACCGCCAGCTTTCTCCAGAACCACAACGTCCCAGCCTGCTCTAAGGAGCGCGTGTGCGCATGAGATACCTGCTATGCTGCCGCCAACTATTACTGCTTTCCCCTTCTTCTCCTCCATCTGTTAACCGCTCATTCTCACATGTAATAACGTATTGCATTGTCATTTGTCATTTATTTAATTCGCCGAGTGGATGGGGGGTTCGACATAAAACGACGACGTGTGAGCTTTTCTCTCTTATCACGTTTTGTCCCAAGTGTGTACGATGATAAGTTTTGATTTGTGGCTGATGATGGGCATACGTGGTTTTATATCGTTCCATTTTTTTATTTTCTTAGTTTTTTTTTCAAATGAAGAGCGGTGCCGTTGACACCTCTGTATTATCTTTATGAACACTTTTTTCAATTTAAATTCTTATTTTAATCATGATCTTCTTTACTTCCGTATATATTTCGAGATCGGTCAGTATTGACTTGCTGAAATGTTAAAATCAACTTTTTAATATTAATAATAATATATTCATTTAATTTACATCTTTTTCTGGTGTAATGATTATGCACGTGATCGAGCAGTGTTTTGAGAATTTGCAAAAGGGATAACAAACATCGAAGAACCTTTATCATTAATCTCATTATCATCATCATAAATTTCTTCTTGAAGTGTTGTATTAGCCATATTAATTAGTCTATGTAAACTTTCGAGTTGCATGGTCTTTTCTAAATATATTTAATAGCCTCTCATAATAGAAAAATAGTTTGTTTCTCTAATTACTTGTTTTTTTATGGGACTACAAAATAAAAACAAGACAATTAAATATACTTCATTATTTTCATAAGAATAAACAACACAACCATGCAAATATAAGTAATGACATAAAAAAAATTATTTTTCTTATTGTAAATTCAAAATACTAACCTCTACATATAATTTACATACTTCTTCATTATCAACCTCTACACATTTTCTCACATCATTCCATCTAAAACAACTAGTGTTCAACATATCAAACACCACCTTATAACTTTTCTTCCATATCTTTATCTTAGAGTCAATATGTCGATGAGCCTTCAAACTACACCATGGTACCAGTTTTTCTAATTAATTTTTAATATGTTTGTAACTTCCAGATCTAAAGGTACCATTATTAGCTTGACTACCATTTGCAACTAGTGCATCTAAAATGTTCAGCATTGCTTCTTCTTCATCTTTTGTTTATGCTTGTCTTGAGCCTATCTTACTTCTAATAGTATGACTTGAGCCTCCACTCTCCATGCTTACAAAATGAATAACATAATAATTTTTTAAACGAATAATTGAAGTATAATACCAAGTTAAGTTTACATAAGTATCACTCGACAAATTTTTAACTATTTCGATATGTTAGCAAAAGTATAGCCTTATATACCTTCCTAAGAACATCGATATATTAGTAAAAGTATAGCCTTAGATACTTTTCTAAGGATATCGGTATAATGGCAAAAGTACAGCTTTAGATACCTTCTTAAAGACATCAATATATTACCAAAAGCATAGGCTTAGATACTTTTCTAATAACATCTGTATATTAATAAGAGCATATCCTTAAATACTTTCCTAATAACATATATATACTAACAAAAGTACAACAGTAGATAAAACCTAATTGCCTAGCCAATTATCATAAATAGCAGTGGCTAAATCATTCCTCCAACTCATCCATTATTTTGAAGCTTTAAGGCTACTTATGTTATCACTATCTTCTACTTCATTATTAAATATGTCAAGTAATTTCTTGCTCTATTAGATCCACATACATTTTTGTCCTAATTAGATTATCTAATGAACAACATGCAGTAATAATGTGACATTGGGTTTTAATTGGATAAAATGAAAGGCTTCGAAAAATGTCCCATTGCATTTTGAGCAATCCAAAACACCGTTCAATTACATTTCTTGTTGAAGAATGTTTCATGTTAAAGAACTCTTTTTTATTCTAAGGAATATACCCATCTTTCCATTCTAATAAATGATATCTTGTCCCTCTATACGGTGTAAGGAATACTTCAGCATTTGTATATTCAGCATTCACAAAATATTAGTAATCTATTTATTTCACATAAGCATTAGTACAATTTCTAGTTTGAATATGTAATTTGATTAAATTAAATATTTGGAATAAGTAATACCCGTTGAAACTTTTAAACCAATCGACTTTTTTAATGCATCACGAAGTACTCTTGAGTTAGATGTAGAGCCTTCCCATCCTGGAATCATGAAGATGAATTTCATATCTCGTGAATATACCCCCAAAACATTAGTACCAATCTCACACTTTCTTGTTCAATACCTTGGCTTGTCATTTTCAGGCACGTGGACTTTAATATAAGTTTCATCCAATGCCCCCAAGCAATTCTACATATATAAAACAAATAAAAAATTTATTAACATTAAACCATCACCAACCATAATCAAATAAAAGTAATTGATAATATATCTTAAACCACTTCCATCTCTCATCATTGTAATTCTCTAGTACAGGTTCTGGTACCTTTAGTAAAACATCATGTAGTCGTAACACTCCATTTAAAACTGAGTTGAAGTATCTACTAACACTCTAGCTAGATCTAAAAAACCTACTGCCAATTATGCTATTCTTGGCATGATGAGACAAAGTGTGAAGGAACATACAAACTTGCTCTTCAATTGTTACTAAACCATTAGCCTTTAATCCTCCATTCACTCGAAGAAGCTCACATAGTAAGCCAAATCTCCTTTTATCCATTCTTAGTTAATTCACACATTATATATCACAATTGCCTATAATGCTATCTAAGTATTGTAATCGAGAGGCATGGTTTTAGAATGTACCATTACGAATCAATTTTCTTTGATTATGCCTTCGGATCAACATCTTTAACAAAAAAAAAAGACACAATGAACATGAACTTCACTTTCATTTGCCACGTGATGAAAAAGATTTTTCTTCCCATTTCCACATCTATAACAAGAAGTAAAATGAGTTAAAAAAAAATCAATTAGCAGGCCATTGATAAATTAAATGCTAGCACACTTCTTTTTGCTATTTTCACAAAGAAGAAAATATATATATATTTCAATCCAAGAATCCTAGATTGAAATAGCATCTGGGAAGTCACTAAAGACTGTTGGCTTCATGGTAGCTGTTCTTTTTTTTTGGGGGTGGGAAGGGGGGGTGGCTAGGCTATACAATATATTAATGACCTAAGACAATCAATGTCTACAAGCCTAAAATGGGATTCAACATTACACCTTAAGGCAAATATATCTAACAACAAGCCAAACGGTTAAAAAAAAATTGCCCTAGCTTGGATGAACAAAATTAGATATTATCAAATTATAGAATTACCATGGCTTAGATGTTCTTAATATCTATTGCTGTAACTAGTAAATTGCAACAAAAGTAGATTTACCAACAGCCGACTGTTGTAATCAAATTTCTCCAATATATTCTTCATTAAATGTTGGACAAATAAATCAAAATCTAATATATTCTTAATTAAAACACATTAAATAGAACAACAGCTAATTGCCTGAAAGGGTTTAACAAACAAGTTTACCTAAAATGAGAATTTTGAAAATCTACTTCTAAAGAGCAAGTCTTTCAGAGCTCTTTTTGTATCAATGCGGTTGTGACGTCTTTGATATGTTATATAGGCCTACAATCAATGATTCTTGTGTTAGGAAAAGTTACGGAAGCTATTAATTACCTCATTTATAGAATTCATTGTGATAAAAAATATATGTGATGAGCAAGACGAACAAGAAATTTTTACTTAGTGATTGTCTTGTCTTTTAATAAAAGTTATGTCAATAATGAGATAGATGGGAAGGAAAAGGGAAAGGGTGGGATGGGGAAAAAGAAGGAACACAAGTAGTTTATCAAATGAATGATTCAAATAATTCAATCATTAGGTTAATTAAAATTTTAAAAAATGCCAATACAAAATTATTGCTTTGAGAGGGCTTTTCAACAATTGCCATTTACTCAAATTGCCTGGCAGCTTTATCTCGTAATTTGATAATATCTACTTTAAAACTGAACATGATACATAAATCCTGAAAGCTAATACAGAGCAACATACCTTAGATGGTTGTTGAGCTCTTTTTGCACCCTAAAAAAATATTTCAACCATCAAACTTTGTTGTAGAAGGTAAGCATGGTGAGAAAAGAAAACAAAATTCAACCATACTCACATTTATTGGGGAAAGAACAATAAAAATTCTGAAAAAAAAATCAATTACTAGCTACAATATGTTGAAAACTACTAAGAAAAAAATTTGTGAATGGAAATTAAAAATAACCTAACTTGTCCTTGCCTGTCAACCAAAGACATAAACTCCAATACTAAATCATTGAACTGATACAAAATCTTAATAGGCATCCATTTCATAAATTAATCACCATTTAAAAATAATTGATCAATTTTCATATACCATTATTGATGAGGACCCTTTAGCATGTTACTCTTCAATGAATAATAATATCAAATCAAATCAACCAACTGACTTCTACATAGTTCTTCTCTTTCTTTTTCGCTCTACTTCTCCTAATATAGATATTTGTGGAGAGGAAAAATAGACAAGACAAATAAAATCAAACCCTAATTTGAAAATCAAACATAAATTCAAAAATTAAACCCAAATTCAAAATCAAACCTTAGGCGGTTAAGGGCTGGCACAATAGTGCTGTTGTGCGGCGGTGGAGTTGGTGTTGCGCAATGGGTGGCAATGGAGCAAGGTCATGCAGTGGGTCTGTGTCACATGGTAAGGTGACGACGGAATTAGTGTCGTGCAGTGAGGGTAGATGACTTGGTGGTGGAGTTGGCGTTTGTTGAGCACAGAGAACGATAAGAAGATCTGATCTAAGAACTACAATGACGAGAACAAAACAAAAATCTTATTTTTATCCCAAAATAGCTTCAAACCCACATAAATTGACCCCCCTCCCCACGGGTTTAGCTTATGCAGGTGTGACCGCATTAACATTTTACTGTAACCACATTACAATAATATGTGGTGTATGTACCAAACATAGTATTATAATATCCTAATACTATGAGGGTTTTAATACCTCACAATGAGGGGTACCAAACATGACCTTAGTGTTCTTATAACTACTTCTTTTCTTCATAACCAATAAAGAAGGTATAGATAACTCAAGTGTATGCACCTTTAATTTACTTGAGTATTTTAAAAGAAAATGAATTAACATAAAATTTAATTGTCCCTTAACATATTCATAAAGTTAATAATTTATAAAAACTTCACAAAATTATCTTTCACAAACATAAATTAGGATGAAGTTTAGTTTATAACAAATTCTTACTCTTTTACAATTGTCTTCTTTTTTATGTTTGTAAGTTTAAAGAGTTTGTAATAAAACAAATGGCCGAGTAAAAAAGTTGTAGAAATTAGATAACTTTTATGTAAATAGAAAACAATAGGGGTCCTACAAGAGAAATAGCCGGCTGCCAGTACCGCTGTTGTTCAATAAAACGTATTTATCGTTGGCATGTTGAGAATCTTTTTTGGGCCTATAGGGTCTGGGCTCATTAACTGGGCGACCCATTTGCTATTTGAACCGAATTCCGCTAAGGTTGGGCCACTGGGGACTACCCTAATATGAGCCATGCTGTTGAAGTTTTGATTCAGAAATTTCCGGGAAACCAAGCAGCATCTAAGCGAATCAAAAAGGAAGTTACTGTTAATTAGTTAAAACCCAAATTTCCTCCAAACTCATATAAATTTCCTGCGTTCTGCATTAGGCGTACAACCAAAAACCCTCCCCTCTTTTAACATTAACGAGACGAATAAGGAAAATAAAAGATTTTGAAGATGGGCGCAGGGCGTGAAGTGGCCATATCTCTTGATGGAGTAAGGGACAAGAACCTGATGCAGCTCAAGAAGCTCAATATCGCACTCTTCCCTGTTCGCTACAATGACAAATACTACTCTGATGCCCTTGCCTCTGGCGAATTTACCAAACTAGGTTGTATTCCCCTTCTGGGACTTTACTAATTCTTTGCTTGTTTTCTGATTTCTGTCACGAATTCTTATGTAATTTTATGGATTCTTTTCTGGGTATTGTCTACATTTCTTTTGTCTCAAATTGCTTTTCTTTTTCTTTAAAAAAAAACTGTGAATCTTTTTAGGTTTTTGCTGGTGCCTTTGGTTGTTAATTTTAGGGTTTTGGTTATGTGCATTGGAACCGTTGGTTTCTGTGTTTCACTGCCTCTTTGGATCTTATACGGGCTACAGTTTACCATGCATCAGCTCCAATGTTACGTTGCGACCAGTCTTTCTTTGCATTTCACAAAAGTTTTGTATGTATTTTATGTACAAAACTTTTTTATCACAAGGTTTTTACTGTGAAACATTTGATGGAAAATTTGTGAGTTGAGTTCACACTTCTTGTGAAGTGCAACGGGAAACTTGTGTCGTTCAACCAAAAATTTGTGGCAATATAACATTAGGCATAGTTGTTCTATTGAATGATAATATAGGTAGCTCAAAAATGAAGCATTTGTTTGGTGATTTGGGAGTTTGAATTGTGTTTTGTATTCGAATCAAAATTCCTTGTGATTGGTTTTTCTTCACTTCTTGAGGAAACTGTTTACCTGATATAATAAGTTGAAATTGTTTTGAGATTGCCAGTATAATTTCTTATATTCCATTTCTTTGAAGATCTTCATGTAATTTGTCTGAATTTTGCATGCTAAGAGGGCTAACATTCTCTTACATGATTATTGCCCAAGGTTATTTTCTGTTGAATAAAAGAGTGTATATTCATGCGAGTAAAAGTTCCATATGATTTCTTCTGTCTCAGAGACTCGTCTTCTGTGATGTGCTACTACCACTCAGGGAACTGATTGTCTATTTTCTTTTTTCAAAATAGCAAATAAAAAATAAAAAATGGAAAAATATGTGCTATTTGGATGAGATTTCAATCATATTGTTGGTAGCCTTGCCCAAATGGTTATTGAGATTTGCTATATCTAGCCCTTTGGTGTTTTTGCTACAGCATTACCTTTGTAAATATCAACGAATTTCCAGTTGTGCTAAAACTTCATTCTGCAACTGATCAGCATATTACAGTGACATATGTGTCGGTGCAATTGCATGCCGGCTGGAGAAGAAGGAAGGTGGGACGTTCTGTGTTTACATCATGACCTTGGGTGTTTTGGCACCATATCGTGGGCTAGGAATTGGTGAGTACACTCTCATCTTTCCTTTAGTGTGTTTCTTTCTTGGGAATTGTTTGAGAAACCTTGAATCTGGTTTGAGTACCTAAGTCAGATATGCCATCACAGAAGAAAATTGGAGGTTTAGAAAAGCATACACTTGAGCAAACTTGGTTGGTTCATGTCATATAATCTAGGTGGCACCCATTTCTGTTTCTGTTTTTTTCTTCTTTTTTTTTGCTTTTTAAACTTGTGAGACCCTGTTATAAACTGAAGATCTACTAAAATCTCATTTTACTCAAGTTTTTTTCTTCAATTTTGTAGCTGCACTAGTGAATAGCACTACGGCACTAGGCATGGGAAGAAAAAAAATTTCAATGTGATCAAGTAGGCTGAATTTTAGGATTTATTGCAGGTACAAAGTTGTTGAACCATGTCCTTGATCTCTGTGCCAAACAAAACATATCAGAGGTGTACTTGCATGTGCAGACAAACAATGAAGATGCTATCAACTTCTATAAGAAATTTGGATTTGATATCACAGACACCATCAAAAACTACTACACGAACATTACCCCACCAGACTGTTATGTTCTTACGAAGTTCATCAGTCAACCACAACCGAAGAAATAACATTCCAGAGCAGTGGTCAACCTGCGGGTCCTTGTTTATTGTTCTCCCATTTGAATTTTACCTCATACCCATTATATTGTTGAGGTTATACGAATGCTACAGTTTATAAATTAGTTCAATTGTTTCAATTGTTTTGTGGGCTGTATGATGAACTAGTCTTTGCTTTCTATTCTTTGCTTTCATTCCAATCAGTTTACAAACCGTTGAAATCTTTTCATCATACTGATTACTGGATAAGAATTTTGTGTATTTTGAGGCGGGCATTTACCATTGCTTTCATGATTTGTTTCATACTTACGGAGAAAGGCATTACCGATCAAAACAAGTTCCAGAAGTTTTACTAAGCTTAAGTTACCTACTCAACACAATCGTCAGAATTTTGATCAACTTGAGTTGATTACTTGATAAATTATTGATGGTTTAGTTTTTTATTCTTGATGGTGTGAGAGAAAAGTTCACTGATTTTCTAACTGCGTCTGTTTTCTCCTCTGCTCCATCAATTGAACAGCACCAAAAAGAAAAAAGGATCGGGCATTCTCTCTCTTTCTCACCTAGTACTGCACTACTAGTTGTAGCTGTACCACCCGCATAATGCATTGTTTGCGCTAGAGAAGTATAAATTGCAGTCGCAAAAACCTTTGAATGAGCCAAGCACTGCCCCTGGCCAGAATGCAGGAGTAGCTTGTAATTGTAAGGTGTAACCAACAGTTTTGCACGTTGAGTTGGACAGTATCAAATACTGCATCAATTTAAGAATAGTAAGGCGACATAAAGCTTAAATAAAGGGGCTTTTCTTTTCCTATATTTTAACTTATGTATTAGTTTAATTTTTATATTTAAAAAAATTCTTTTAGACATCATTATTATTAAATATATTACACTTTTACCTTTACTTTTTCTTTTCTTTTACAATAATATTTTTGGGAAAGTTAATGAAAAAATTGATAATTTATTAAATTAACCTTACTAGTAAATAAAAATTTACTCAAATTTTGATATTATTATTTTATTTTTAAGATAAATTTAGTAAATTAATTTTTACAAAATAATTATTAATAAGATTATTACACAAGTACAAAAGACACCAGTTATTTCATAGTGCTATTTATTGTTAATTTGCTAAAATTAACCTTTTTATAGATAAATTAATTAATATGAAAATTATTATTGAAAGGATATGATTGTAAAAGCAAAGAAAATTAAAGGTAAGAATATAACATATTAATTGTAAAAGTATTTTAAGGTATTTTTTTAAAATGTAATAATTATATAGACACTTAAGTTAAAATATAGGGATTAAACGAAAATTTATCATACCCATGCTATAAGGCTATAACTTATCCTTCTCTTAAGAGTAATGGGAGGATTCCTCCTAAGGATAACAATAAACACCACCTATTATGGGTTTGTTATTATTAAATCTACACTCATACAAAATTTAAATTATTAAATTTGTCTGTAACTCTTAATGGATTTTTATTTTTTAAAAAAAAACCCACTTGCTATGGGTTTTAACAATTATCAAACTTATCTACAACTCGCAACTAATTTTTATAAGTTTTCTCATTTGAAATCATAAATATTAAGAAAATATTTTTAATAATAAATTTAATAATAATAGCCTAAAAAATTTGCATAATACAATATCAAACAGTGAATGCAATTACAGCCGTAGTACCCCCGAAAAGGAATTGATTTTTTGAAGCATATAGACGGTAGACGATGTTTATGTTGCTGGTGGTCCTCATGCCAAACTAAAACTGCAACAACGCTTTCTTCTCTCCTCAATTCAGGCCTTTGAACGGAAAACACTGGCCGTGTTCCGGACTTTAGAAGAGCAACACCAGCAAGAATGGATCCATTATTTACAATGGCATCTTGATCATCTGCAGATTACTGTGCCAAGCAGTACGTCTTCGCAAAGTTGGAAGGATCAACAACTGAATGAGTTCGTTGCTGATTATTCAAGGGTCCACTGTTTTAGCATGGCAACAGCATGCCGTTCAAGTTTTTACAACAGCAATACCAGCAGCAAAGCCAGGCCCCAACAACAGCAGCGGCAGCAGGCAGTGATGGGATGTTCACAACAGCGACAGCAGCAGCAGCGGTCCGTGATTGGGATATTACAACAGTTAAAACAAGAAGTCGGGACTGGATTTTTACAACAGCAACAGCAGCAGCTGACCATCATTGAACGTTTGCACCAGCAGCATCAGGGCCAACAACAACTGCAGCTTGATGATGTAGCACGACTACTTGGATTTCAGTTAAATACAGTAGTGGCCCTAGCAGGGGATAATCATTGCTTTCATATTTTGTTTCCTATTTTTGTGGAAAGGCATCAAACCAAGTTACCAAAGTTTTACTAAGCTTAAGTCATCTGGAAAACAGAATTATCAGGATTTTGATAAACTTGAGTAGATTGCACTAGAAAATATCAACGATGTTATTCTTTATGGTATGAATGAAAAGTTCATTGATTTTATGTTGTCGTTTGTTTTTCTCTTCTGCTTCGTCAAGCGTAAAGAATACAATTAAGTACTTTCTCTTCTTTCTCACATAGATTTAATCCAAACTGAAGTCTTTCTGAGTTTACCACCCACATCTTCATATGCAAGTGTTCATGTTAGACTCATATATTGCAGTCCCATAAAACTCTCAAAGTCTAGACAGGAACTGGCCCGAGCACAAGAACTTGCAGCCAAAAATTTTACACATTGGATTCAGTATTGATGCAACTTTATATATTAACATAAACAGGGTTCAATTTACAAAGCTCAAATCGAGCTTGTTGCAATAGATATGCAACAATTTATTACAACTACATCATAATTCTAAGGTTATGAGTAGGCAAACAATGTCATATTTATACAGTTCTACAACAGGGCAATTCTGATTCTCCAAGAACCACCAATTCTCTTCAGTAGCCCAAGCCCCCAGAAAAGGCATCTCCATCGTCGAGTAAACTCTCTGTCAGCCAATAACCATCCCATGAACCACCAATCCTCTGCCAGCAACAAGCCGCAAATTTACAAAGGTTCAAAGAGACAAATTAAAATTTGAAATAGAAAAACAATAAAATAAATCCACATTGAATAATATGCATGAGATGACTGGGAAAATCTAGTGTTCTTTATCTTCAATAAGTTTGACCTCTCAAGATGTTTGTAATTCTCATTGAAAACACAACTGCATATGGATATTGTAATTACTTCCATGATTTTTTAACAGAAAAGAGGAACAACACCCTGCATGTTATGTGAACAACAAGCAAACACTTAAAAATAAGGTTTGTAAGAAGCTTTTCAGGCTCTCAACAGAAGGCAAGACAGCGTACGCATTATGTCTAGCAAAACAGCAAGATGCCAAAGGCTTTCCTCAATTGAGAACAGATTACAATAATCATTCAAAAGTTACATTGAATCGGGAGTTTAAAAGCAACTTCATACAGCTTCATGCTTCAGTTCTTGAGGAGTCTTTAGATAGAAATGTTCTTAGTGCAAAAAACAGATGCCACTTTTACTCTTACTGATGACTATAATGACGGTGTAATGCCCATACCTGAACCATGGTAAATTGAAATATTTCTTCTTCCTCAGGTCGACTTCCTTGTATCCAAACTCGCTGCTTAAATCGGTTCTGCTTTCCATTTTATAAACACATTTTAGCAGCCGTTACAGTACATATCCATCAGCCAACTAAGGCAGAAGTCAAGACTCAACCTAATTTTCATGTATAATTGTAAGCAATACATACCTCCTCCACAAACAAACTACTCAAGATCTTCCTCTCTTTGTGACCAAGTAATACTCGATAAGTTGAAAGGTGAAACATCCGCCTAAACCGCTCAAACTGCTTTGACCCATGAAGCATCAAATATAGAAAAGCTATTCCGATATGTATCAAAAACCATTAAATTTCAGAAAGAACTAAATAATTTCTCTCACCGACCTGCCCCAAATCGAAGAAGGGCCCAAAATATGTGGATCTTTCAAAAGGATCAAATCCAGCAAACTGTCAAAGAGAGGGAAGCTAAATAATTTGAGCCGCAACATATTTCCTATTCGATAAAAGAGTATCAGTAAGCTGGAATTAGACATTACCCGATACATAACCTCGATCCCATAGTCTGGACGGGGTTGATCATTATATTTTAATGCATCAAGCTGGTACTGAACAGCTTCTTCTGCACTAAACTATAACCAAATATTAATTTTGATAGAGATATTACACAGCAAATAATATTAATTATAATGATCATTTGCATAATAAAAAATTTACGTTCAGTCTTGGCCCATTAGGCCTTTTCCTACGAGATTCAAGCCTGCAACACAAAAAGTAACACTATTTAATCACGACTGCTACAACATTAGAAATACGAAATCACTAGCTATGCGGCTGATTGGTAATTCGGTAAACCCTACGAAAGTAATTTACTAAATCACTATTTCAAAATTAAGAAAAAGCACAACAGATACGAGCATGATAAACGGCGTACCAATCAGCAGAGAGAAAATCTGGAACATCAGAAGCGGAAGCTCTAACGCGAGAGCCAACAGAGACGGTCCCGATTTTGGATTTGGAGTAGAGGCAAGAAACGGAGGTTGGAGTTAACAAAGACGAATGCAACGACATCGTTTTTGCACCTCAGAAGACTCAACTCTCAAGGACTCGACTCAACTCCAGTCCCCTCCCCTCCCCTCTTACGTCGGAGCGGTACTTGTTTTGGATGAGGTTTTGACTTTGTTTTATCTGATTCAATCCTCACCGTTGGATGCCAACCAATGCTTGAAACATCTTAACGGTAGAGAAAGAATCACATAGTAGAGATCACACGCGACTGATAAGGAGCGTTGCTCAACGCGCTCCTCATTTCACTTCAACGCTCAGTGCAAATGAGCGGCCGTTCTCCATGCTTCCAATTTCTTGCCGTTGCCATGGCATCTCGTTTGCCCGTACGATCTGTATTTCTCTCTTTCTCTCTCTCCTCCATTTCCCTCTCTTTCCATCCATATTATTTGAACATTTTTCAAGAAATTAAAAATCTATTATTTTTTGTTTTTGTTTTATATTTTACGTTGCAGCACAAAGGTGGTGCAAGCCACAGGAGAGGCTTCTCCGACAGACCTTATAACGGCGTTAACGGCGGTTTCGTTAGCGGAGACTCGCATATTAGCTCAGTGCGTAACTCCAACCGCGGCGTCCGTCAAGGAAACTACACGGCGGTTCCGCCTCCACCGTTTTATCAAAACCAGCAGTTTCGGCAACCCTCGCCTTACAATCAAAACCAGCAGTTTAGGCCGCCTCCGTCTTATAATCGAAATCCACAGTTTCGACGACCTCCTCCGCCGTTTGATCAAAATCAAGCGGTCCAGCAGCGGCCACGACCGCGGCCTCCGAAGCCGTTGGACTATCGGAATTGGGAGCACTCAAAGGCATCTCCGCCTCCTTACTCTGGTATATTTCTGTAGTTAATATATTCTGTTGTTCCTGTAACCACTGAACGTGTTGGCAATAATGATTGTTGTATTTTGGTTCCAATAATAATGATGATGATGATGGTTAAATTGTTCAACTTCTTTTTTGACAGAGCGATTTGTAGTTCTCTCCTATAACATACTAGCTGATTACCTTGCTCTTAGTCACCGGAGCAAACTTTACTTTCATATACCTAGACATTTGTTGGATTGGGAATGGAGGAAGAGAAGTATATTGTTTGAGCTTGGACTCTGGTCAGCTGACATAATGTGTTTTCAGGTGATCAATTTTGCTTGCATCAACACTTGTTCAGTCTAATGATTTTTACGCATTATATTTGATTTCAAATACAATATATCATTTTTCTTATTTTGAGATAAATTGGTTTGTAATATTTTGATAATATATCTTAGGAGGTTGATAGATTTCAAGATCTGGAGGTAGCGTTGAAGTTTCGGGGATATACTGGCATCTGGAAGGTGAGAAATTTTTTCTAATGCAGACTTGCACATGGTAAATTGTCAGGAGGATTTGATATTTCCATAGGCAACTTAAGCTTGATCAAAGATTTATGATCCTAAAAATCAAATTGAGTATTCTGTTTAAATTATTTTGCTTTAAGATACATATGATTGTTTTATTACTCCTATAACATCACTATGTGCAAACTATTTCTTGTCTTCCATCACAAACATCATTAGCTACAAAATTTTGTTCTATGGGAAATATTATAGCTTGGAATATATTTTCCTTCAAATTTCTAGCTTTGTGCTTGAGAATTTGGCTACTACAACAGCTTATATAACTAATATCTAAATTTATGTGTATTTATTAGTCAGACGTGAAGGAATAACTATTTTGTATTAGTTAATTACATTTTAGTTCTTTATAGATGCGAACTGGCAATGCGATTGATGGATGTGCAATCTTTTGGCGTGCTTCAAGGTAACCACATCTTCAATTCTTAAATGCCCTGATAGATGAGAATTTCATTAACCAGAAAAGGTTATCGTTAGCCTTACTACTCATGAAAATCAGATTTGTTTCTTCATGATGCCAATTATGTGAAACAAGGAGGTTGGCTGTCAATTGTTGTACTAAACTCTGTTCAATTTTACTCTCTTTTGCTTCCATCTCATTGGCTTGCTTTATGGCTAGAGCATGTATTCAGAATACAACATGACATTCCTACTTTCATCCACGCTGGGTCTTACAGCCTTTCATATATGGGGTAAAAGTCATAATTTGGTGGTCTTCAACTGCTTCAAGTTATTTGAAAGGGAAAGAATCAAACTGTTGTAAGCCCTTGGGCAGTGGAAGTCACTGTTTAATAGGATCAGCTGAAACTATTGATAACATCCAGTATGGACCAGTGTAGACCTTCCTTTCTAAGTCTTCAGCATTTAGAGGACCTTATTTCTCCTTGGTTCTAATTTCTTTTAATACCACTCATTGATCCAGGATAGGTCTACTTCAAGAATGGCGTTTTAATTGCATTTTATTTTTTATATTTTCTTTCCGATTCAGGATAATAATCAAGAATGTGAGTGAGTAACTGGTGTGATTGTGTTGATTTGGTTTTCCTTGGTTTCTACTGATATCAATATCCCATGTTGCTGTTAATCTAATTTCATTTGGTAATGTATTCTGACAGTTTATTCAATGATATCTTTTTTTAGATTCAAGTTGCTTTATGAGGAAGGCATAGAGTTCAATAAGCTTGGTCTTCGGGATAATGTTGCTCAGATATGCGTGCTTGAGGTATACTGCTTCATATCTTGAGAACTTACATTGACTCCTTCAGTCAAAGCATTTGTCTTGGATGCTTTTCTATTTAACTTTCTTTAATTTTATTGATTGACATGATTACAGCCATGACATTCATTTTGCTTATGTTCAACAGTTGAGTCAAAATTTCACTGAAAATACTGCAGCTCTCCCAACAAGGTAAATTAAGAGATTTGCATGATTTTCCCCCCAAAACGGTAGCTTTCTCAACCTCGGTTTGAATTGTCCCATACAGCTTACTACTGCTTTTTATTAATACCAGAAGAGAATGTTACCTGTATATCATTATGTGACAATAGGCTCAATTGACGGAAAACTAGGAGTGGCTTTACTGTTAAGGGGATAACCAGCGTTCACAGTTAACGCTTTCATTGTGTAAATGTGTCTGCAAAAGTGAATTTCTATTCATCTTTCCATAAAGTAAATCACTTTTGATTTTCAACTTAAACTTTTGCAATTTGAAATTTTAATGCTGGTAATATGAACTAAATCTTGCGGCAAATGAGTCTGGCTAATTAAACAAATAATATCTTAATTGCATTTTTTTTTCCTTTTTTATTGTTTAATTCTGCGACTTTGGTTGCTCCCTGAATTCAAACCATGCTCAGAAACTTTTCTCAAATATTCTTTAGTGTGGATATCAGGACAGTCTAGCATGGTCTTCTATTCAAGAGGGGAGGATGAAATATGAAAATATAGGTGGTTAATGAAAATAAAAAATTCAATCAAGATAGTATTGTTGTGTTTATCATTTCTTTTCTCTTTATTCTGTCTCTGCAGCTCAGCACACTCTAAAAAGGTTGTTATATGCAACATTCATGTGCTTTTCAATCCCAAAAGAGGAGAAATCAAGCTCGGCCAGGTGACTGTTCTGAACAGTTCTCTATATCCATCCATATAAGTCAATTATCCTTAACTAACATGCCAATATTTTCTTCCCTAGGTTAGGACGCTTTTAGAAAAAGCCCATGCTGTTTCAAAGACTTGGAATGATGCTCCGGTTGTTCTTTGTGGGGATTTTAACTGCACACCAGAGGTTGTCACTACTTTCACACCTTGAGCTTCAGTTAAGCATTATTTAATCCAGAATCTCTGCTTTCCTTTCCTTTTTTTTTTTAGTTTTTTTTCTTTGGGGGGTTGTTGTGTGGGCGTTCATGGCTTTTCTCTGTTGTGCTTTTTTTTAACAGCATCTTTTCGTTTAATGTGTCATAACTGAGTAATTAACATCTTTTTTTTTTTGTAGCAGAGTCCGCTATACAACTTTATCACAGAGCAGAAGGTAAATGTTTTGTCTTTTCTATATTCATCTCCATGTTCAATGATTAAGACATTGGGATTTCTAAATATGCATTGGTACTGCAGTTAGATTTGTCTGGAGTGGATAGAGATAAGGTATCAGGACAAGCATCTGCTGAAATTCGTGAACCACCTCCACCACATTCCAGGTAGGGTCTCATAAAGGGCCCATTATCTTTATCTGTTTGCTATACTTTGATTACTGAAGTTAAAAGGCTTCCACGATATTCAGGGTTCAGTCTGATGGATCAACGCAAGCTCCGCCTGATGCTGGTGTCAGTGTGACTGATCCTTCCTCAAAAAATTTGAAGCATGATAGAGATGGCAGTGCAGAAATTTTTAGTTCTACAAACAGCTCGTCTCGGTCTCAATGTACTGACACAGTGCTGGGTGTATCTGATAAAGCTAGTGGTCACATGCAATGTGCAAATAAGGACAGTGCAACCAGCGATGAGGTGACAAAAGAATCTCAGCAGACCATGATATATGATTCTGAAGTGGCAGAGACTGGAAATGGAGACAAAGCAAGTACCTCCTCCCATTTAAATCATGAAGCAAGGAATGAACATTCTGATTCAAATAAAAATACAGAAACTGAAAGTGTGAATGATTATGCACTCTCCCTTGATAATGCTTGCCCTAGCAGTGTATATGAGAAGAAGGGTAGTTGTTCAACCTCACATCAGGTTGAGGCCTCATGTGCAGCTACGTGCATTGATTTTGTATTAGCTGATAAACTGGAGAATATATCTCTTGGAAACCTAGATGAACCCAAGGTAGAAAGTGAAAGTATTCATGAGGACAATAATGCATTTTTATCTGCATTACATTACAGTGAAGATGCCTCTCAATCAAACTTTGATCACTATGCACAATCAAATTTGGATCCCACTTCTGAGGAACTTGGTGATGAACTTATTGATGACTTGTCTCCTGCCTTGGATTCTGAGGCTGTCAATATGGAGGAAACTACTTACAATCCATCATTATGGACTCCAATGGAAATAGCAACTGCAACAGGGAATGCAGACTGCGCCTATTTGGAACACCCTCTACAGCTTCAAAGCACATATGCTGAAGTAGAGGTAATTTAAATTTAAGCTTTTTCTTCTTGCTAATATTGTAGATTTTAACTTGATTACTTCTTAATCACTATGAGGGAACTAAAAAATGCAATTTTAATGTTTGTTGAATGATTTAGGATTGCATGGGGACAAGGGATTCAAATGGAGAGCCCTTGGTGACCAGTTACAATAGACGTTTCAAGGGCACAGTTGATTACATTTGGTAAGTGCTCCAATAAGTTGGTTTTGTTCTTTATTTCTGTTGAAAGATATAGTCTCATAAATTGAATTCATGAGCCAATTCGCTAAAGAATGGAACATAAACTGATTTGGCATTCAGGCGTTCTGAAGGTCTCCAAACAGTGAGGGTGCTTGCTCCAATACCAAAACATGCTATGCAGTGGACAGCAGGATACCCAACAAAGGTATTTTCTTATTTGTGTCGCAAGTTATGAGCTCTTTGATACTTCCAGCAAACATTTCTTGACATGAATTGCTGTTCTGTAAATGAGTTACGTCTGACTGACACTGTTTTTCAGAAATGGGGCAGCGATCATATTGCCTTGGCTTCTGAAGTGGCATTCCTGGAGACTGACAAATGATTATGCTAAAGCTATCAGAAAAAAGGTTTAAGATCCCTTGGTAAGAGGCCACAGATTTTCTTGCCAACAATGATGTCTGTATTTGGTCTCTTGTTACATTGTTGTATATATTATAGCATTCTGCTTGTAGGTAAACAAATTCAAATTTTGCTGCGATTTTGTTTTTCCCTGATCATTTGACTTGGAAGACTATTTATTTTTGGTTGTCATGGTGGATAATACTGGATATAGATTTTAAATTGCTTCTTAACGTTGATAGGAATTACTGCACTCCATTTGCAAAATACACTGGAGTTAGGGGACACAACATGTTACGTGGACCATTTTGACAGCTTGTAAAATGGCAGAACGTGACCCGACATGGAAACAAACTCCCTTTTCTTAATTCGAACAATCTTTATGAAAGTTGTGGTCCAATTTTGTCGAATACAAATCAATAAGTATATTTTTAGTTTGATTCCCATTTCATTGGGAAATTGACAAAAATAACCTTAAAACTTTAATAATTTTTTCATTTAACCACCTCATGTTTTTCCTATCAAAGTTAGTAAAAAATAAAAATTTTGTCCCAAATTACCCTCTCTATTTCCACAAGCCAAACTCTCTCGAGCCACCCTCAATAGTTATACACAACGACCGGCGAACGGCGATGTCATCGGCGACAACAACGGCGAGACGACGACGGTGCAACAACAACCTAACATAATCGAATTCATATGAACTGGAAACAAATCCAACAAATTACAAAGAGTTCACAACCTAGGTAAGCAAACTTCACCATTTTCTAATAATTTGAGTGAATTTGATTGGGGTTGTAGAAGAATGTAAGGTTGTTGGAGTGATGAAATGGAAAAAATATTGCTAAAATGATAAGTTTTAAAATATCGCATATCAAGTGTTAGACATAATTCTTCTAAGATAGTTTATATTTACATTTTGCATAATGAGAGTGTAATGGGGGATTTATTAAGTTGTGTTAGTTGTTATATGTGAGATGGCATGAAAATACTTGAAATATGGCTTTTGGCTAGCGAAAGGGGGAAGCATTGTGCGCGGGATGCATGCAACAGGCACTCCCACAGGCATGGGCGCTCCTCTCGCGCGCTGGATGCATGTGACATGCTCATCAATGCGTATGGGCGCGCCTTTCGCACGAGTCCTGCGCACACAGCACTCGCGTGTGCAACAGGCGCTCGTCGCACCAAAAGACATAGCGTCTCTTGGTGCTTGTCGCACCAAGAGGTGCTGTTTGGTGGTACAACGGCCCAAATAAAAGTTTTTTTTTCTATTGTTGGAAATTTGTTGACATGTAATTTATTTTGTAATGTGTATCAAATAAATGGTGAAATCAAAAATAACAATGTATAATCCGCCTGGACCGTCGAAAGAACCAAGAATATTGAAGATACCTTACGGCGATCACTTTCCCGGCCGTATCACAAGTATGTGTAAATTAGATATGGTTGTAAATGTCATCTAAAATAAATTAACAAAGCGGCAATTGAAGTAATTCAAGGATGACATATTTGGGCATTTCCTGGAGTGCTGAAACTTTCCATTCAGTGGCATAATTGTGCATAATTTGCTGCCCAGGCAAGTGCCTCATGGTGAAAGTAACGAAAATAATCAGTTATAGTTCCAAATTGATGAGAACTTGATACGCTTATCTACTGAAAAGTGGTGCCTAGTAACGGGCCTTTACTATGGTGAAGATGTGGTGCTGAGAAAACATAAAACAATGCACAGGTTACTTAAAAAGTATTTTGGCAGATTGTTCCGTAAGATAAATCTTAGCCAGTTCGATGAAAGATTTGTGGACTTTGACTTTGAGGCTATGGATGATAACAATGTGCTAAAGATCGCCTTGTTTTACTTTGTGGACAGAATACTAAATGGAAGAAATGATCATTGTAAAATTAATTTCAACTTGCTTAACGGGTCGTTTGTCATAGGAAACGATATATGAAAGTCTTGATAATGCATTAAACGACAAAGGCCACAAATTTAAGAAAGAATGCTCAGAAAACCTAAGCATAAAATTGAAAAATATAATGTTTATGACTTTACGTCTGCAGTGCAGGTGTGTTAAAATTTTTATTTTTTAAAACTTAGTTTTGTTATAATGAATATTTAACGACACATTTAATGACCTTATTTCTCTCGTTGTTGAAGACGTGGATTTTTAAAGGGATTGGAGAACTACCATTAGAATGGGTCGTGAAAATTTAAAGGAAAATTCTTCGGATTGTGCAGTGGAAGCCCATGTCTTCTTTCAAGATAAACTATAGTGAAGTGTATTCATATCTCAATGACGATTCTAAAATTGTAAGTGATATATATCTAAGTGTGTATATAATTATCAAATACTAGATGATTATATTAATTGAATATTTGGTATTCTTTACGGCAAGAAAATATTTTACAAACCATCGAATCCAATGCAAAGGAGAAAGGCAAAAAATTTTAGAAGAGTGTGGAGGAGTACGTGTCATATATCCCTACATGAGTCCGTAATGTGGGTATCATTCATTGTATCATTTAAAAGATAATAAAAACTCAAAAAAAAAATTCTATGGTATTTACTCATTCTCTGTTTAACTTTGTGTAGCACCAACCTTCAATCAACGCGCCATCCGTTAGAAGGACAAAAAAAGCGGATCATGACACTATGAGCCCAACAAAAATGCATGAGAATCCCGTTGAGGATAACTTTGTTGCTGACGAGCATTATGAATCCGCACAAGATAATGATGACACACATCATTCAAAGGTTATTTTCTAATTTAAAAGATCAATTTTTTCTCATCATATATAACTGATTTGTGCGCTTTCTCAATACTTTCATGTTTCATGATAATAGTTAAGGACAAAGTTCCGCAATGATTATTCATTCAATGGATGGATAGAATAGAATGTTCCATTAATGAATTGAGGTTAGAATTTCAAGCAGAACACAGAGAACAACAAAAGTATCGAGATGCTGTCATGAAATTTATGGCTTTGTTTACTGACAGTTCTTCCAAGTGCACGTACAGTGATTCTCCAATTGGACGCTCGTACACGTTAAGAAAGTTTCATATGCTCTAGTAATGTTCTTTTACTTTTAAATTCTATGTGAGTTTAATATTTTAAAATTGCCGATTCGACAGGCCCCCGATGACTATAGTCCGTATACTGATGTTGGCAACCGTGATGATCACACGCCCATGTCGTTGTATAGTCTTTATGAGGATGTAAATGGTGACAATGTGCAAATCCTCATGGAGGCACTTGTTGGCGTTAGTAAATTTGGATGTCCTTACATACCATTCTATGTCTTTAACAGCCCTTTCTTCATTCCTCATTTTAAGAAAGTTAGGAATGTTAGGCTTTTACCTGCACTCTAAATAACGAACCGTGAGATTGATGAAATGAGTGTAGACATAAATCTATTAAGGGGCCTTGAAGATCTAAGGCTATTTAAGCAGTTTGATCAGTGGTTTGCTGACAGGATAAGTACGGATCGTCCCGTCCAACAATCCAAAAAATTCTTCGAAATACTTTTGGGCAATTCTTCAATGGGGTGGCTTGGTGATGACGTATGTGTTCTTAGTGGTGAAAATGGAGAAATTGTGTTCATCTTACTTTGTGTACATAAGCAATGCAAATTCACCTATTTCTACTCGTCCACAACATATTCACGCATATTTCTGCTTGATTAGTGAGAAGCAATGACAATATCCAAATGCCTTACCTTAGTGGATCACGCATACGAACACATATTTCTGGGTAATGAGTTTACGAACTAATTAATCATTGATTATAATTTCCTATCTTTTATAATGTTGAAATCTTGTTAATTCATTAATCCTTGTGTAATATTTATACTAGGTGTTCCTAAAGTAGTTATGGAATAATGAAGACTGTGATGTTCATTCAGTACAATATAGCAACAACTTTAACAGCCATATTGACAGGCAAGAAGATATAATGTCCAAACGGTTCACGGACATCAATGTGGCTCGTATTACTACTCAATCCTATGCACTGGATTTTGGTAACGATTTTAGAAAGTACCATTAGATAAATTTATGACTTTTTGTATGCAGATATTCATCCCCATGATTTTGAATGGTGATAATTGGATACTAGCCTGAGCAGACCTCTACACGAAAAGGGTACGGATTTAGGACTTATTATTGACATGTCTCAACGACAAAATGTACTTGGGTCAATTCAAGCCACTTAAAGTCGTCTTCCCTCAATAGCTTGAAGATATTGAATTCTACAACATTCGACCAGAGCTGCAAAGTGTCAACTCTTGGAAAGTAAGAGTTGTTAATGATGTGCCACAAAAAAAGCTTGGAAGTGGTGATTGTGGAGTTTTTATGTTGATGTTTACGATGTATTTGATGTTTGGCCCAAACTTAATTTTAATAGTGGCCACAGGCAATACGTTAGAAAAAAAATTATTGTAGATATATTTAACAACGACATTGGATTGTAAGCATATGTAAGTATTTCAAATGTTAATGTATGGATATACTATATTTTGATAGATGTAAATTTATATTACACTGATATATTTATGCATAAGTAATTCTTGATATATTTTATTAGTTAATATACAATTGTACACAAAAAAAAATACTCTATTACATATAATTGTTAAACACACCAAAAATAAAAGTCGAAAAAACATAAATAGTTGAAACGATATAATTAGTTTCAATTCGAAGCAATGGGATTCTTGCATATCTTGCTATTATGGCCTGGTTCGTTGCACCTCCCGCATTTCATAGTCCTCCGATCAACGTCTTCAGCAATAGAAGGTATTCTGAGCTCTCGACGACGACGAGGTGGTGGTGCTTCAATCGATGGGTGAACCCTCATTCCCTAAATTTTTACTAGAATGTCTCAATCAGTCATGTCGCCAACCAGCTCTACTGGTTGTGTATATGCCATGACCAATGATTTTTTAAAGTAATAATTAGAACAAAGACTTATGTAATCCACTCGGACAGTCAGACAAGCAGCAATTGCATGCGCACAGACAAGCTGATCGAGTTAGAAAACTCTACAGGAGCAAGTCTTATTCTGTATATCAATTTTCCCTTCCTTTAGACCACCACCCAAAATAGAGAATTGATACTGAGACAAAGGACGAACAGTCATTCTTTCGGCCAAAATTCTCCTCTCACTGACTATCTCGTCTACCTATGTTGTTAGTTGAGTAGGCATCGATTCAGCCACAATTTTCCTATTATAAAACCATTACTGCAATATTTTCCTAAAGTGATCAACAAGATGAGAAACAAGAAATTCTCGCAGCTCCCTCATAAAAGAATTCACACTCTCCACGATATTGGTAGTAAGTATATTGTACCTCATACCTACAAACTCATACCTTGCCCAATTACACATACCTACATTATTCTCCAAGTAATCAGCCGCCTCCGAGTAGAACATCCATAACCCTTCAAGTTGTTTCAATTCTTCATGTCCATGTGCTTTTGCTGCATTAATAAAAGCAGACTCAAATTCATCCTAAAGAGCTTTAGACATCCTGAATTTTGACTTAATGTTATTTTTGACATAGTAGAAATAAACACTATGAGCAATAATGTGAAATACTTTAAGAACGACTCTTTTCATAGCAGTGCATCGATAAGAGATAATTACTAATTCTGACCTATCGCCAGTCACTTCGTGTAACTTCGTCATAAACCATTCTCAAGCATCATTATTTTCCGAATCCATAACCTCAATTGCTAACGGATACAGTTGATTATTACCGTCCAAACATGTTGCAACGAACATGCTTCCACGATATAATCCCTTTAGATAATTACCATCTACAGCAATTACAGGCCTGATGTACTGCATAAAACCCTTGATGGAAGATCCAGGCGCTGCAAAGTAATATAAGAAATTTTCATTTCCATCCCGCTCGAGATGAGTAACAGTACCCTTTGTTAATCTTATAATAATAATTTTGATGATAACAAAAATTATATGTTATTGATTAAAATGTTGGGGCTATTAAAATGAACTTCTTAAAGTCATACATTTGTTTAAAAGAAACAAAACCTTTTCAAAATGATGAAACTGGAAATTAACGGTGATCCGTTTAGTTGAAAACGGTGAACCGATAATTTACAGTGATGAGAAGTTTTTTAGGCTTGAACCGTTTAGCACAAACGGAAAGCTAAGGTTCTGGAAGTTAACGGTGAACCGTTTAAATATAACGGTTAACCGATAAATTCCAGTGAGGAAAAGTTTTCTAGTCTTGAACCGTTTAGCTAAAACGGAGAGCTGAGTTTGTTTCAAATGTTCTGGAAATTAACCGTTAATTCAAAAACGGCTAACCAATAAATTCCAGTAAAAAAAAAGTTTTCTACTCTTGAACCGTTTAGCAAAAACGGAGAGCTGAGATTTGTTTTGCAGGTTACTGGAAATAAACGGTGATCCGATAATTTGAAACGGTAAACCGTTTATTTGGAACCAAAGGATAACGGCTAGTTGAAAAGTCAAAACGGCGAACCGGTAGAGACAAACGGCGATCCGATTATGCTCAGAAAGTCAATAACGGCTAGTTTTCAGCTCCAACTATAAAAAGGCTCAATCAAATTCAAACAAAAGTGATCCAACATTTGATATTTGAGCTTCCTACTGAGAAACAATCTTCTTTGAGCTTCAATTGTGTTTCATTTCATTCCCTCACACATTAAAATTTCAATTGTAATCATTTGGAGTGTGTGAGAGATTATTTGTTATTAAATCTCTATCATTAAGTGATTGTAAGTGTTGGGAAACACTTGGGTTGAGAGATTGTGTTTAATCTCTTATTGTAAAGGTCCATTGACACATTGGAAGTCAAGTGTAAGTGTTTTGAAGTCTTAGAGGCTTGCATAGTGGAATCCTCAAGCCCGGTGAGCTTGGAGGCGTGGATGTAAGCACGGTTGGCCGAACCACGTAAAAATCAAGTGTTTGATTTCTCTTCCCTTATCCTTTTTAATTTTGAGCATTGTTGAATTTATTGATTTTAATTTTGATTAAGACATTAGTTTTTAATATCGTGCAATTTTATTGGCTTAGTTTTTAAATACCCAATTCACCCCTACTCTTGGGTAGCCTAAATAGAATTTCACCCTCATTTGCTTTGGTCAGAACCTGACAGTATTTAGAAAATAAGTTACATGATTCTGCAAGGTTTCCTTGAACTATTTCAACGCCAACTTCTTTGGCCCAATATGCCTACTGATACGTTAATTGGACACCGTATTCGTACTGCATTTCTGCTCTAATGTCATTTGGAATATATATCCGTTTATCCTAGATAAATTTATCAGCGGTAAGATGACTAACAACTCGACTCCTTACTTGATGGAGACCACCAGACACTACCTCATTAGAATAAGTGTTTTCATTGTCAACTCTTCTCACAACCCAAGGAACATTCTGCTCATTTAAACCTCTCGTTGCTCGAATACGTCATTTACATGATTCTAAAGAACAATGGGCATCAAAGCGTGTCGTTGTGGACCGTGCAATTTTGATATCAAATTTATCCCTTAAGACAACTTTACTGTGTTCTAATTTTAACTTATTTTTCTCAGTGAACAATTTACCCAAACTAATATCAGCAGAATTACAGCTTCTAACTGAATCTGGAGCAAGACTAACGAGGAGATCAATTGTTGTCCTCTTTCTCGAACGGGCCATTAAAGGAACATGTTCGTTGTCTCTGTTATTAACAAGAGTATCATTCTGATACTTATCCTCATTATTGCTAGGAATATCAAAATGACCGATACCACCATCATCAACAGGACTATCATTACTGCGAAATTCATTGTTCTGGAATAGAGAGTATTGTGACCCTAACGATGTCGTTAATGGTAACACTTCTTCTTCAACATCCACTAACGTTATGTCGTTCCCATCAACAATGTCATTATTATCATGGAGTGGAGAGCAACGTTGCTGTAACGACATCGGCTGCTGTAACACCTCTTCTTCAATATCCGGAACAGAGTTATTTGCTCTAAACAAACTTTCAGTTTCTATAAATGGTTCAGGATCTTCAGCTGGAACTCGAGGAACTGTGGTGACAAATATATGGATGCATCCATAGTTAACAACATCAGCGGCCATGTGTAACACAACCTTCACTATTTCATCATTATATATGTCCATAGATAGTGAATATGCACGATAGATTGTGTTATTGAATCTCAAAGTTGTTTTCATCGTCATACTATATTCGTTAGGATTTATTTGTAAAACTTCATACACTCTTGCCAGAAATTGATCAAATGTACAATCTTTTCAAACTAAAAAAGCCATATTCTTGCCATCATGTAGTCCACACGGCCATCTACGAACGTCTCTCACCAACCACCGTAACACAATTGAAGCACAACTGAATCTATTAAACTTAAAGATCATTAAAAAAATAAAAAAAAAATTAGATTACATGCTATATAATAAGTTTAGGAAAATTTTAAGTTCAAGAAAATTTTTAGTTCAGGAAAATTTTTAGTTCGACCATGTAAAAGAATGCAATACACAATTTTAGATTTCATTCGTCTCGTCGCAAGCTTCGAAATGGTATATTATACGTTCAAACGGACACATGTAGCCTAAGATATGACTTTCAGAAAATTTCTGAAATTTAGTGAAATAGACAGTGGGATAAATGCCTGTCGTACTAATCAGTTTTGATTTTTTGTGAGATAGATACCTATCCCACTGCCTGTCTCACTAAATTTGGTGGGACAAACGTCTTCAACAAGTGAGACAGGCAGCTTATCTCACCAAATTTAATGAGACAAGCAATGGGATATGTATCTATCTTACAAAAAATCAGAATTGATTAATGCGACAGGCGCCTATCCCACTACCTGTTGCACATAATTTGGTGAGACATGCTTCTTCAACAAGTGAGACAAGCAATGAGACAGGTGCCTACCTCACATAATCAGTTCTTGTTTTTTGTGAGACAGATTAATTAGCTTATATGATCCTACTTATTTACTAAACTCTCAATATATTAAAAGTATATATTATGTGAGAACATACACTAACATTAATTAGCTTTCCAAGTTTATATATCTTCAGTTATACAATACTTGTTTGATGAAATTTGTTGATTTATTGAGAGTGATGAAAGTTTTGGTTAATTATTGAGGGTTGGGAACTTTTAATTTTGCTCAAATTTCTCAAGTGGCATATGTTTGAAAATTTGTTAAAAGTGCTGAGGTTAATTTAGTCCAATAACAGGATATTTAGCTAGTTATAATAAAAAAAAAATTAATGGACTAAATTTAAAAATTATGAAAATTTTAAGGGTATTTTTGTCAATTTCCTGATTTAAATCATTGGAGAATATATGATCCTACTTAATGTCTTTAACAGCTCATTGTCTGATCCTATTTCTGTCTAGCTGGAGTCATCTGGCAACTGAAACTCTTATTAATTTCCGCTCGCCCTTTGATGTCGCTGCCAGCAAAAGACAACAAGACTGGAAAATCCAATGCAGCAGTGAGTTATACGAATCTATTAATATATTTTTGGAGGAAAAAAAAAAAAAAGTGTTACAGCGTTACGTCCACAACGTGGGGACCATATTGATATCTCCATTTTGGAGATTATTCAGTCTTTGTTGTAAGGCTTGCACCCTAATTTCTGCATGAAGTTTTGTGGTTTGAGTGTTTCAACAACTAATTTTACTGGATTAAGAAAAAAAAATTTGTTCCTCGCCGGGCGACGGCCGCAAGTTCATCGGATTGTAATCACTTAAAATTATTTTTAAAAGATTAAAAGTTAAACTTCTATTGGGTTTATTGTCTCTGGCCTGTAGGCTCATTGTTACAAGACATTCTTGTTTTGAAAATCGGTATATCTTTGGCATGAACCTGCAGGGACTGGATATAAGCAAATTACCATATAATGTATATCATATAATCCACGGAACTTTTATCTTCCACTGCTGAAGTTATTTTCAATCACAAAAAAAGGCTTTATTGAGATTCACGCGAAACAAATCTCTAAAATTTATGATCGAAGAATTTGGAAGATAAAACTGCCCAATTGATCAGACACATCCTTTGCCTCGCTCTTAATATGAAATGAAAGATTCGAGTTTTGGACCTAAAATGTAATCTTAAAAAAAAAGAAATCGAAGGTTAGAATCACTTATAGCATAGTCCGAAAATTCTATGATGCAGGATGCAGGACCCGAAAATGGATTGAGTCCTAATTAAATAAGATGCGAGCAGCAACTGAGGAGCGAAGCCTGAAGCCTTCGTTAAAAAAGCATTATGTGTTAATTATTATTGCACGGTATGACTGTACAACTAACCACACATGCACTCGTTGTTTAGAAATAGAAAATTTTGAAAAATCGTAACTTTCTCCGCTCGCTCGCTTTCTATTCTGTTTATTGATTCGGCAGGCAAAGACCAAGGCAATTTCTCGCCTGATTTCACATTGAAGGTCAGTTTTCCCATCTGCGGTATCAATTAAAATCTACATTTTTCAATTGGGTCTCCCTTACCTAAAATGCATGAAAACTCTCCTCATCTTTTTTTGCTCTCTTTTTGATAAATAAACATCTGTTAGATCGCATCTGGGACTAAAAAAATTGAATCTTTTTTGTTTTAACATGCTTGAAATGTGCTTTCCTAGTCATCTCTGACATAAAGTCTCCTTCTTGCAGGGATTTTAAATATCCTTCAGGCTTCATTTTCTGATTCAGCGCTTCAAAAATTGATTTTTGATCAATTTTTCTGTTCTATCAACCTTTTGTGAAATACCTCTTTCGTTACTTCATTTTGGCGCCGTTTTTATCTCATTAATTCCTCTTTCAGGATTCTTGCTTTTGTCTAATTTTGATCAGTTTTAAGTTCCTACAAAATGCCTGATTCAGATCACAACAAATCCTTGATTCAACCTTCTTCTTCTCGAAAACTTCCTGATTTCAAGCAATCTGTGAAACTGAAATACGTTAAGCTTGGCTACCATTATGTTATTACTCATGGAATGTACTTGTTTTTGTCACCCCTTGTTGCTCTTATTGCTGCTCAACTCTCTACATTCTCAATTCAAGACGTCTATGACCTTTGGGAGCATCTTAGGTTCAATTTCATATCTGTGATCCTTTGCTCCACACTGCTTGTGTTTTTGTCGACCCTTTACTTTTTAACCCGTCCCCAGCCTGTTTATCTTGTCAATTTTGCTTGTTATAAGCCAGAGGATGCTAGGAAATGTACCAGGCAGATTTTTATGGAAAGGTCCGGGTTAACGGGAACTTTCGCTCAGGAGAATCTTGATTTCCAGAGGAAAATTCTTGAGAGGTCAGGCCTTGGAGAGTCAACTTATCTCCCCGAAGCTGTGTTGAGGGTTCCTCCGAACCCTTGTATGGCAGAGGCAAGAAAAGAGGCCGAGTCTGTAATGTTTGGTGCACTTGATGACTTGTTTGCGAAAACATCTTTGAAACCAAAAGATATTGGGATCTTGATTGTGAATTGTAGCTTGTTTAATCCAACACCTTCATTGTCTGCTATGGTTATAAATCATTACAAGCTCAGAGGGAATATTATTAGTTATAATCTGGGTGGTATGGGTTGTAGTGCTGGTTTGATCTCCATTGATCTTGCAAAAGATCTTCTCCAAGTCCATCCAAATTCCTATGCTTTGGTCATTAGCATGGAGAACATAACATTGAATTGGTATTTTGGAAATGAGAGGTCAATGCTTGTATCAAATTGCTTGTTTAGAATGGGAGGGGCAGCAATTCTGCTTTCAAACAAGAGATCTGATCGATGGCGGTCCAAGTACAGATTGGTCCATACTGTTCGGACACACAAAGGTGCTGATGATAAGTGCTTCTCTTGTGTTACCCAACAGGAGGATCCTACTGGGAGAATAGGAGTGTCTTTGTCAAAGGATCTGATGGCAGTTGCCGGAGATGCTTTGAAGACTAATATCACAACCTTGGGCCCTCTTGTGTTGCCGATGTCTGAACAGTTGCTCTTCTTTGCCACATTGGTTGCAAGGAAACTTTTCAAGATGAAAATTAAGCCTTACATCCCAGATTTCAAGTTGGCTTTTGAGCATTTCTGCATTCATGCTGGAGGGAGAGCAGTGCTGGATGAATTGGAGAAGAACTTACAGCTTTCGGATTGGCATATGGAACCTTCAAGGATGACACTATATCGGTTTGGTAACACTTCAAGCAGCTCTCTTTGGTATGAACTGGCTTATAGTGAAGCCAAGGGGAGGATAAAGAGGGGAGACAGAACGTGGCAGATAGCATTTGGATCTGGTTTCAAGTGTAACAGTGCAGTTTGGAAGGCTCTGCGAACAATTAATCCAGCTAAGGAGAAGAACCCATGGATGGATGAGATCCACCAATTCCCAGTTGATGTTCCAAAGGTTTCAACCATCTAATATTTATGATAGTTGCTTGTTCCCGTTTCATTTGCATTGCCTTTTTGAATGACTAAAAGATGATAGCATTGGTGAGGTCCTCTATGCTCGGGATTTATTGTATTTCCACTGTAGGTGAATGCTAGTGTTGGGATGTAATGTTGTTGCATTTGGTAGGAAATTTAAGGATAATTTTGGTTATGGTTTCACCTTGGCATTTAGGCTGATTAGTTTAGTTCTAATGAGTATGGAATTTGGGAAGCTAGTGAATTTCTTGCAACTGTACAACTAATTCTTTGTTTCTTGGAACTTGGGAACCAGATGAGGATTAGGCTTACTATTTCATGATGACATATTCTTCATGGGGAATTATGGGGAACACAGAACAACATTCCTCTTTGTATTCATCTTTCTTTGTGTTTGTTAAACTGATAATTGATAAATGCTTGTCATCAGTCCCATTTTTCATTAATTTCAGAAGATTTATCAGTAGTTGCCTGTGATTTTTTTATTAGCCTGGATTCAGTTGTTCAGTAAATTGAAAGGAATTTCTCCAAAAGTTCCAAGCTCTCGGGATTAGTTTTCGGTTGAATGTGAAATGCATCGATTTACGTGGGAACTTCCTTCAAGTCATAACCCTCTCATGAATTTGGATTCATCCAGTTATTACGTGTGTCCAGAACAAGCTATATCCTGCATAGCACATACTCATGGCGAATAAATATTCAGATCTAATACACCTATGTTTGATTGGTAACAGACAATTAATGAAACATTGGAAGAGAAGAACGGCGGTAACACGGACACTACCATTAAGGTTTAATGATAACATGTAATTTGGTTGAAATATATAACTTCTCTGTGTCCTAACTCCTAAGAGATCTTTTGGTACACTGGATTAAGATAGGATTGGATTGGATAACACTAAATTATATATAATATTATGTTGTGTTTGGTGTAATATCGGAGTGGAGTATAAATAATCATATCTTGTATTTGGCATGTCATGGGATTAGCTAGTAACTACTAATATGTCTTATATATTAATTTATCAAAATTATCTTAAATTTATTTTAAAGTGACATGTAATATAATCTAACTTAAATCAATAATTATTGGTAAATTTATTAAAAAATACAAAATCTACCCTTGATTTTCTTTTATATTTAACATATTATAGTTTTTAAACTTATATTTTACTGAATAATATGATCATAAACATAAGGAGAATATCATCAACAAATATAGTAAGAATATCTTGACCATATGGCTAGAAATTGACAGCAAGATTTGCTAGCTTATGAACAATCCCATTACCGTATCTGGAAAAATAAAAGAAATTCTGCATAAATGTCTCTTTTTAATTCATCCTGAATTCTAGTCAAAATCCAAAAAATTCCCTTCATGGAGCTACACTTTCCTACCAACAAATCCATAAAAAAAGTTCTCCCAACACAAATAATTAACCTCCAAAATTGATTTATACACATGAAAATTAATAGAAATTAAGAAACACTCAAATGCCATATAAAAACATGAAAACTCATTCTATTAAATAATTACAACAAATCAATAAAAGAGTAAAAAAAAAAATATTCAACATAAATTGAATTTTGTAGTCAATATTGAAGAGACTTGCTGCATGAACAGAGGATATTTGGCGATGAGAAGAGAGGCTTTGATGTTGAGAGCAATGGAGAGAATTTTTGGGACATTTTTTGAATCCCGCGAACAGTGATAGGCTAAATTTTAACTTACATATTATTATCTCACGCCCCCCTCGTTATAAAATTTTAATAATCTGTTGGATTAAATGGTGGGCTTCACCAATTTTATCCTATAATTACTTTTGTGTATCAAACACTGCATAAGGATCCAATCCCGTCGTTTTATACTCCAACCAAACGAGCCCTCTTAAGTATCCAAACATTGTGATTGTGTGTACATAGTATTTTTGCATAATTTGTGATGATATCATCACAAATCGTGGCTTCAATCATGCCTCTGTTAGGTTCTGTTGACAAAATTAACTTTGTTTGAATCATAATTTGTCTTTTGTATGGATGAAATATTGAATTTTTTCAAATTTCAATGTTAAAGAATTTCTTTACATATATAGTAATTTCTTCGGAAGTCGCTGAAATATAACGGCGTCGTGCTTGCCAGTAAAGACGCCACAAAGAAATTTTCGTAAACAATTGGTTAGACTATTGATATTACCATTTGTAAATGAGCAATAGATAACATCGAACATTGATTTAAAAATAAAGAATGGTGAAATGAGAAAGAATGAAGTGGCAGAAACATATATGTGTGTGTGTAAAATAATTCTCATTTTAATTTTGTTAATTGATTGGTTTTCCATATATACACCCCATGTATATAAAGATTTGCCGTATTTAATTTTTTAGTGTCAAACTTGCTATTTCATTTTGCCTAATTAAAAAGTAAAAAATAAATCTTATTTGAAAGATTCAAATAAATATGTCTTTTAGATTTTTTAATATTAATACGACTTTTTAAATAAGAAGTAGAATATTATTTAAAGAGTCTTTTGGAGATGCTTTAACTATACTCTAACTATTGAAAGAGCATATTTATAGAAGCTTGGATCGGTTGGAAGTGCAAAGATAGTACAATATAAAAATCAAAAGTATAATAATAATCTTATCTCTATATTGTCGTAATATCCAAATTATTATAAATTTATGTTATAATTATTACTCATACTAATCAAAGTACACTTGATACAATCATTGTCAACTGACGCCTAAACAACCAAACCCATTGACTTGATCGTCTCCTCTAGCCTTCTAGAACCGCATACATTAGGTTGCTAGCTTATCCTCTTTTCGTCGACACACATTTATTACCAAATTCAAAGTCTTAGACCCTGCAAGAAGTAATTGCATATGACATCAAACGGGCAAGCTGATTATGATATAATGAGCCACGCTGTTATATATCATTTTATGATACCGTAGAATCACATCACCTGTACAGCTACTAGCTCAATATACGGCTACATTATAGAAGATGTAGTTGAGGGGGAAAAAAAAAAAGAAAGAATGAAAGAAAGAAAGAGTTAATGAACTTACTGAATATATTCAACGTTAACGACCGTGGCCGATGGGTTAGCAATGGCTGCAAATGCAGTGTTGGAAAGAACGATAGTGGTGCCCGTCAAAGAAGGCTTGGAAACCAACGATTGTGCCCGATCAACGATCTTAAGTTGAATAGTACTGTTAATGCAAGTTCCCCGCACGGCTGCGCTTATGCATCTCAATTTATACTGCCTCCCACACGAAGCCCCATTGTCCCATATCCCTTCCCCGGCCGCCGCGAATAGATTGCCCGACGGGAACTGTGACGGATCGTTCCCGTAACATGCAGTGGCTGCGTCATATACAAGAGTACGTGCATGACTCTTAGCAATATATCATTAATAAGTTAATGCAACGTTGCTTTCGGACGCACACGCACACATATATATATACTTACGTAAGAATGGAGGCCCATACCGGGCGGCGGTGCCGACGTCCCCGCAGGAGTGATGGAAGAATATTGCTGCTAATAGGCAGAGAAATAGATGCATTGACGACATGAATGTGCCTGCCCGGCTGCAAAAATATTATCGTTGCGTCAATGAGTTTGATGAGTTCAGTATAATATGAATTGAATGTTATTTATTTAATTATATAATCTACGTGACACAGAAAGTCAATGGCTAATATATGGGCATAGAATACAATATAAAAAGTGTTAATTAATTTAGTGGTCATTATCTGACCAACGTGATATGCCAAGCCAAGCGGAAACTTTTTACGAACAAATTAATATGTGAAAACAAGAATGATTACAGTCGCAGGTAGCTAAACAAGATTTAAAGGCAGGTGGAATTGAGTGGGTGTTGTGATTTTGCTTCAAACATTGAGAAACAGATTTTAGTAATACTTTTTACAATTAGACAAATGTTTGGTTAAATTCATACCGTCATGTAAATACTTTTCAAAAAATAATAATAATAAAATCAAATTTATTTCTGTATTGTTTAAACAAAATTTTTAAAAAAAAAATCCCATAAAAAAAACGACAGGTTGGGAAAAAAAATTAATAATTTATTTTTAACTGTTGGCTTAATACGAGAATAATTCAACTGTAATAACAGCTGAAGGTGCCGACTTCATATAGTTTGTTCTAACTTCTAACGTCCAACTGTACTAAGCCAATGCATTCAAAATAATGGAACAAAGCTGCAAACTCGGCCGTCCGCTGTCGTGACTCGGAGAAATGGTCAGCCTTCAAAATGAACGGTGATCCATCGAGTGCGTGGACTCGGTTTTCGCCGTCTCCGGCACAGAAATTTTGTTGGCACTGCCAGGCTGCGTTCGGCTGCAAAAGAGGAGGGGAAGAGAGACGAGACAAAGAGAGAGGAGAGAAAGGAGAATTTTTAAATTTCTCTTGTTTGATTTCACTTGAAATTTTTAGTGGGAATGAATTGAATTTTTTTATCGAGACCAATTTATTGGTGGTTGATTTTCCAAAACTTTTATTTCTAAATGTAATTAAACAAATTTAATTATAAGTTAATTTAATTCAAAATACAAACTAAAAAAAGATTAAATCTTATCAATGATGCAACCACAAATGTAACATCAAATTTTTTTATATAAATTAAAAATAAAATAAAATAAAATGCGTTAGAAATTAAAATGAATTAATAAAATATAAAATATGAATTCTTAAAATCTAATTAAGCATGAAATGAATTACAAATGATTCAGAATATTAGTTGTACCGAAATTAAAAATAATTTAATTAATTTTTTTTATTAAGATTTGGGAGAGTTTTTATCAGTTATACACCTTCAAGGAAAATTTCTAACAAATTAAGTCGCAAAAGAATTTGAAAAATCCGCTGCACTTGCTCAAATAAAAAGATGATAATATTTCGTTCAAAGCTGATTTTTTCTTTTTTAAGGAAAATGAGTAAATAAATTAAGCAAAATCTGGCATGCATCAAAGAGTTAAAAAGCTCCTCAAGTTCGACGCTTCGACATATTTTAAGGTAAGAAAGGAAAACTAAGTTGTTTTAAACATGCAGAAATAGAATACCTCGCTCGCCATTCACCGGAATTTGAATTAAACTGCCGCCAATCGAAGAAAAGAAAAGTTTGAGGAATTTGATTTGCTCTTCTCTTCTCTCCTTCCTTCTCTCCTATAAACCCTAGTGCATGTTTGATTGGTGGGAACGAAAGGAAATGAGAGGAATAGGAAGTAGAGAAGGGGAGAAAATGAAAAAAAAAAAAAGTGGATCAATCTCAATTTTATCGTTTGGTTTAATATGAAATTCATTTGTTTTTTCTTTTATTTCTTCCTTCTCTCCTAGTTTCTCTTCTCGCGTTTTTTCTTTCATTTCTTCAAACTAAATATGCAGCGTACGTCATTCCTTTCATTGAAATTTTTAACATGTACTAATCAATCAAATAGATACAGACATTACAATTAAATATACAACCTTTGAAGATTTTTTTATACTCATTTGGTTCAATTTGAAACTCTGCCAATATTTACAAAAAAATCCCTAATGTTATATAGAACTAGAATAACATAGAGCTTTTTTTATTTAATTTGAACAATTATCAACATGAATAAAAATCAAGAATCATCAAACCATATTCTCAGAGAAGAGAATGGATTAATTACCTGATAAAGATTCCCAAAAAAAACGAAAATTATGAACTGTATTCTTCGATTTGAGATTGCTTTGCTTACAAATTCATTTACGGCAATAAGCTACATACATATACAGTGAGACCATCCAGATTTGGAGATCTATATTAAGCAAAGAAATCTTAGTTGTTAATGCGTCGGGCAGTTAGATTGTTTGTATATCAAGTCATTAACGCATTTCTTTTAAGGAATTTTTTTAGATTGGAACCTTCCAAATTAAGGAATAAGGATAAGGGTTACTGAGCTGCCAACCAACCGTTGTAAATGACTTGTTTAGCCTTGAAGTTAGATTTTTGTTTTTTCTCCTTTGATAAACGCGAAGCTAAACTTAGATAAATTATATGAATGACAAGTTGAAACAGATTTCTGATTATATTATTGGCTTAATTGTTAGTAATTAAGAAAGGAGACGGGCTTCTGAACTTTGTCCCTCTACAAAACTCAACAAATGTTTGCTTCCCAGTAATAAATATAATTAATCTAAAAAAATAGAGAGAAATAAATTCGCTTAAATTTTTGCAAACCAATTGAATAAATGAGACCCATAAATTGAAAAAAAAATAAGAAAATAGATTGATGTTAAATATGAAGCAATTTGCCGTAACATGGAAAAAAAATACCTGTTCAAGCAAAAGAAACAGAAGGGAAAGAAAATCGGTTCATTAAACTAGTGAGGATCTTTAAATGTAATTTCGGTGAGAGTGGCGTTATCAGTGTAGTGGAGGGGTGTTAAAAGCACAACTCTGAAAAGCGTGAAATAGAAATTGTCACAAGGCTATCCATTTGGTAAAAAAAATTATCAGGGCTGCCTACCAGACTTTGGGCCATCAATAAAGAGGCCCAATTAATCTAAGGAACTCAATTATTTTTTCATTAAAGTCCTATCCTAAAAATCAACCAAATATTTTTTATTTTATCTTTTTTGACGAAATTTATTATACTTATATAAATTGATACTCCCAACGACCAAAATTATTCTTCACTTGTCTCCTCTCCAATTCTCTCTCTCAAATTTTGATTTTTTTAATTTTTATTTATTTTTTTGGTTACCTGCATGCCTTCTCGTCTCATTAGCCATCTATGTTGACAATTGCAGCCCTCACATTGAAACTTTGAACTGCTCTCCTTTACATTGCTTGATTTTTTTTTTGTTTCTTTATAAATTCCTGCGTCTGAGCTCTCAAATTCTCTCCTTTTCTTTTAATTCATCAATTTTGGAGAATTGGATTTCAATTACTATTGTTATTTCGATATGGTTACTCCTTCTGCCAAGTACCCACTTGAATTCTCACTCACTTCTCATTGTCATGGAACACTTGGTCAGAGAAAGATTGATTTTTTAAGCTCTAATTTTTCTTATGAATTAGAAATTTCGAGAATTAACTTGTGCCCAAGTTCTAGTTCGATTCCTAGTTCAAAGGTAATTATAAAGCTTTTCCCTTTAACGAAGAAACTCGATTTTGAATTACTGTAAATGTTTGTGCTTCTGATGCTATATTGTTATACAATTGATTATATTGCAGCACCATTTATTGTTGTTATATTTCGTACTGCTAGTTTTTGACTAGATTGTGTTATGGAAATAAAATGATAATATTTTACTCTAAAGCTGTGGGAAAATATGCTGCTTGATTTGGAGAGGAGTCAAATTTCTTAAATAGTCTATTAATTTGCGTAATCATTGTTATATGGGGGGATAATATCTGAATTTTGTTGATACAGCCTGTGTCAGTTAGTCGAATATGTGCACTACCGGATATTGATGATTTCTTTTGGGACAAAGACCCTACACCCATACTTGATTTAGTTGAAAACCCTCTTCGGTTGAAGACCTTGACTATTAAGGTTAGTGCATGAGGTTTCTGATATTTTGTGCTTCAGCTTGTTTTGTAATCTTGACCATTTCATTACATCTATGTTGGGTTTGTGCAGGAACTTAAACAATTAGCTGTTGAAATTCGCTCCGAATTGTCTTCTATAGTGTTGAAAACTGACAAATCCTTAAAGTCCAGTTTGGCAGCCGTGGAACTGACTGTCGCGTTACATCATGTGTTTCATGCTCCAGTGGACAAGATATTGTGGGATGTTGGGGAACAAGTGAGATCATAATAGATGAACTTCTTTAAAATTTAGTGCATGGAGTAACAGCAGCATAAAAGAAGGAAATTTGACTGGCAGTTATGCTAATTTACTCTCTTTTGTTGGCAGACATATGCACATAAAATTCTTACTGGAAGACGGTCTCTCATTCATACACTGAGAAAAAAGGATGGCGTTTCTGGCTATACATCTCGATCTGAGAGTGAATATGATGCTTTTAGTGCAGGGCATGGATGCAACAGTGTGTCTGCTGGACTTGGTATTTCCTTGCCATTTATAAACAGTTCTTGTATTCTTATTAGAGAATCACAAACTTTGTAAATTTTCAAGCTGGTGATCCAGCTTTCACATGCTATTATGTAGATTTACTGTGATTTATATATCTACCAACCAAAGCACTTCTTTGGTTACATGAATTATTTGTTGATACTTGATAGTATATGTGTCAGGATATTGGCAATTATTTTTGCTTAGTTTATGTTGTACTTAAACCGAACTCACTAAGCTTTTTCTATAGTAAATTGATTAAGAATGCCAAGGAAGTCTAATGCTAGGACAAATCATGTATACAAGAGAGCTAGTAAAGGCAAAAGTGTTTTTCAATGCAAGCTCAGAAATCAATGAATTTTCATTGATTTTTTCCACATCAGGTATGGCCGTTGCACGGGATATTAAAGGGAAACGAGAATGTATTGTTACAGTCATTAGCAATGGGACAACTATGGCTGGTCAGGTCTATGAAGCAATGAGCAACGCAGGATATCTTGATTCAAACATGATAGTCATTTTAAATGACAGTCGTCATTCTTTACACCCGAAGATTGAAGAGAGCCCAAAGACATCCATCAATGCTCTATCTAGTACCCTAAGCAGAATCCAGTCAAGTAAATCTTTCAGGCAGTTAAGAGAAGTTGCTAAGGTATGCCCTCTCTAGTTTTCCTTATTTGCTTTTTGACTAAAATTGTAAAAGAATTGATTTTACTGTGTTTTAAAGAAATAAGGACGGAACATTGAAGAATGCCATTTTTGTTGAAGTTCAATAGTTAAGTTGACTGTTTCATAACTTTTTTAGAACAAAATTTTTTTAAAAAAAATTGGACATAAGTTGATTGTTTAATTATCGGGCAGCCCCCTTTGTTGGCATGTGGTATTTTGGGAAATTTTCTATTAAACATGTCGTAATAATTCTGGTGGGGTAATTGGCTTTGGGAAAAACCACTTTTGGGAATCATTTGAAATTCATTCAACATGCGACTATGAGGGATATTTGGGCCTTCAGGCTCTCTTATGCATTCTTCGGTGGTTTTTGCCCCAATGTTTAGCATAATTAAATTCATTATCTTTTGTTCACTTGATTGTCATTCATATTTTTGTAACCTTGAAACTTAATTTTTTTTTTTTTTGGGCCACAGGGTGTGACTAAGAGAATTGGTAGGGGAATGCATGAATGGGCTGCCAAAGTTGACGAGTATGCACGTGGTATGATTGGTCCACAAGGATCAACTCTCTTTGAAGAGCTTGGATTATATTACATAGGCCCAGTTGATGGACACAATATTGAAGACCTAATCTCTGTTCTGCAAGAAGTGGCCTCTCTAGATTCAATGGGTCCTGTGTTGGTTCATGTTGTTACAGAGGAAAACCAAAGAGCAGAAGATATCCAAAAGAGTGAGGCAATGGAAAAGCAGCAGGAAAGTATGTTATTCTCTTTACATTTTAATTTCATTTCATCATTTAAAAAAAAAGTTTCATTCAATTGATGACTATTGAGTTGTGGAGAGTTGAGGGTCGAAAATTGAACTTTTGGATTGGTTTATGTCTTCAGAAGAAACTGCTTACTGAATAGACTAGCATATGCAAGTAACGGATTAGTTGTTTGTGTTTTCACTTAAAAAGTTATGTGCTCTGGCACAATGACCATTTGGTGCTAAACCACCTAGTCCATCATTTTACATACAGCAGAAAGTAACCATCTTTACTGCTTTCCTGGCTTGAGGTTTACTTAACACCGTTTCTCTTATTATGCAGGTGCAAGTGACTCCAACTCTATACTCTTTGGTAATTATTCTCGGACGTATGATGATTGCTTTATTGAATCCTTGGTTATGGAGGCAGAGAAGGACAAGGATATCGTCATAGTCCATGCTGGAATGGAAATGGATCTATCACTTCAACTTTTTCAGGAAAAGTTTCCAGAGAGGTACTTCGATGTGGGAATGGCTGAGCAACATGCAGTTACATTTTCTGCTGGTTTGGCATGCGGCGGTTTGAAGCCATTTTGCATAATTCCTTCTGCCTTTCTGCAGAGAGCTTACGATCAGGTTCATTCTCCCTCAAGCTATATGTGTATTTGTATGCAGATGGATTGATCCTCAGAATTCTGTTTAAAAATCTCTTTGGTCATTTGGATAGCAAGGATATATTAGAATATGATTTTGAGATGGTAAAGGTCACACTTCATTTACGTATAAAAGAAATTACATGGATTAAAGACGTGCTTTGACTTGCAATAGAAAATGTATATAAGATCCACCAGTGTGAAAAGAAACTTCATTGATGAATTGTTTTTGTTATGATCTCTTTAGGTCATCAATGATGTAGATCAGCAAAGCCTTCCAGTGCGTTTTGTTATTACAAGTGCCGGTTTGGTAGGATCTGATGGTCCCACACAGTGTGGGGCATTTGATATAACCTTCATGTCATGTTTGCCAAACATGATTGTCATGGCACCATCTGATGAGGATGAGCTTGTGGACATGGTTGCCACTGTTGCCAGCATTGATGATAGACCAGTTTGCTTCCGGTATCCTAGGGGTGCAATTGTCAGGACAGACTTCCCTGTATATAGGGGAATTCCAATTGAGGTAGTCACGTGGCACCTTTTATGTACCTGTTTAATCATAACTTTTGAAATGCTTTTATGTTTTATCACCTAAGAGAATTGTATCATTGTTACGGACTCACCGTTGGTAATTTTAAGAGTTATTTGGTCATTACATGTCCGCCTCTTATCTTCTTCGTATCTTATGTACTTCAAAATAGCTTTATAACGTTGTATATGTCCACAATTATGAATTACCTGTTGATCTGTAGTTAAGGTAAACATTATCCAAAATATTATGTTATTTTTATCAATTTTATGATTTACTTGCATATTCCATTCTGCCTTTTCATTATTCTTCACTAGTCATTTTCAAACTTTGCTTGAATTTGATTTGAGCAGATCGGAAAAGGGAAAGTTCTCGTAGAGGGCAAAGATGTTGCTTTGCTTGGGTATGGGGCAATGGTTCAGAACTGCCTGAAAGCTCGGGCCCTTCTTTCAAAGCTTGGCATTGATGCTACTGTGGCTGATGCAAGATTCTGCAAGCCCCTAGATATTGAGCTGGTCAGGGAGCTCTGTCAAAACCATAGCTTTCTGATAACAGTTGAGGAAGGCTCCATTGGAGGATTTGGTTCACACGTTTCACACTTCATTGCCCTTGACGGACTGCTTGATTCAGGAGTTAAGGTGAGGGTTGCATTCACATCATGCTTGTTTATATTCTTTGATGGAGGGTTTGGCAATTGCTTGTAGTTTGGTCTTTACTGTTGCTGCACTATTCTTTATATGCAAGGAATCTTCAGAAAAATTAAGTAGTTATTTTTGCTACTTTAATTTCTTGGTCTTTAAAGGCATTTCTGTCGAGTATTTCTGATCACTTGCTAAATTTTCCAGTGGAGACCAATTGTTTTACCAGACAACTACATTGAACATGCATCACCAACCGAACAGCTTGCTCTTGCGGGACTCACCGGACATCACATTGCTGCTACAGCATTAAGTTTGCTCGGGCGTACCCGTGAAGCCCTCCTATTAATGTGCTAGAAACCCCAGGTTTTCTTTCTGCCATTTGAGTTTCCC
Organism: Luvunga scandens; assembly: GCA_030449905.1. Classification (NCBI taxonomy): domain Eukaryota; kingdom Viridiplantae; phylum Streptophyta; class Magnoliopsida; order Sapindales; family Rutaceae; genus Luvunga; species Luvunga scandens. Next base: position 1,457,042 of record JASUUG010000526.1, read on the forward strand.
AGATAGGTGAATTTACTTGGTAGAAAGGATGAGGAACCAACAAAAACATATAGATCAATTCTTCTTTTTTTTTTGCCGGGGGGGAAGGGAGGGTGGGGTCGGGTGGCGCGTATGCCGTTGTAAATTAATTGTTCATACGCGATCGCCACTTTTGTAAGTTGATAGCAATTGTACAGCATGGATAAGGAAATTACACATCGTTTGCAATAATGTCAAGCAACATGGTAATACTCCCTGCAACTGTCGCAAATTTGCCTGTGATGATAGGCGTGCTTTATACTTGATATATCTGGTAGTCAATGGCTGACTGAATAGGATTTTGGTTTAATTAAAAAGGGGCAGAATGGATAAACTACAAACTTAACGAGGCCAAAATCAGTACTCTATAATTTGGGGGGGCAAAGCATAAATTTTTCAGTTCAGTACTCTATAATCTGAGGGGTAAAAGATAAATTTTTCAGTTCAGTACTCTATAAATTGAGGGGCAAAGCATACATTTTTCAATACGGTAAATTTCCGTAAGACCCTTATCTTGAAATTATTCTTCGACCTAGGCGTATTAGATTCCAATCACCTCAAACGAATGCGTAAATAATAAATTGCACAGGATACTTGACCTAGACCTTGGCTTCAATTGATACAAAAACTAATTGGTGCCCGGCGGGGCTCTATGGACAAAGACTTTAGCCTAAGAATGATGCCCACATGGACTAATGAAGTTAATCATACGACAACGGCTAATCCAAGTGAGCCAATTCAAGTATAAACGAATTTGAGGCACCAAATATATGTGGTTCATGTCACGTTTTGAAATAATTTAACGTGTTATGTGTTCAAGAAAATAATCATCCAAATCAAATTTCCATGATCACTGCAATTAATCAAGCTCACGTTAGTTCATATCAAAGAACAACTTAACAAATGCAAGAAGTTGTTACTTGTTAGGATAATATGATGTACGCATGGGCGTGGTTAGGTATTAGGTATTTTCCATTTACAGATTCCTCAGTGCAACAGAAAACTGATACTTGCTTAAATTTTGCACGTTTCAGAAATCACCCATGTAATTGTAAGTTTTTATAATGAGCTTATCAAATAAACAATTATTTAATGATCTAAAATTTAACAAATCCTCGATAGTTAAGGAACCACCATGCGACTGTGTACGAAGATTAGTGTATGTGGGCAGCTTCGAAACCCGCCCAGTTCTTGAACGAAGCTCTTCTTTCTCTTTGGAGAGACCAATGTCACTTCATCTTACAGCACAAATTCTAGCTTCCCGTCACCTCTTTTTTTTGCCGGAAATTTAATCCTCCGGCGCCAGCAGACACCTTCATTTGCTTTATAGAATGGTTCAGCTGGGTTGTTAAGAGATTTTGCTTTGCTGCTCATGTTACAATGTATATATAGATTTTGCGGGCAGACACCTTCCTTTGCTTTATATTTGTATGAGTGTTGCAATTGAAGAAGGCCATAACACAAAAATTGTAATCTGACAAGGCCAAAAGCCCAAAACGTAGAGTATGCATAGAAACCATTAATTATACATGCATCCCATGCTTTTTGGTTTTTTTTTGGTTGGTTTTTAACAGAGTTGATATTTTGTTTCTCTATAAAGTTTGATGGAATTGCGACGATCTCTAGTTAATTTACAAGTTGTTTTTATCTAACTCTTTTGGTTTCTTACTGCATCACCAGCAATGCTTAAAACTCCATTTCAAGGGATAATAAATGATTTCAAAGGAAGAGCGGCTTGCTATCAGCAAGTTTGGATTGGCATTCATTGTACAGGCCTTAGATAACATCATTGCTTTGCTTTTGCACCAGAAGTTTGGGACTTGAAAAAAAATATATTAATTGTTAAATTTAAGCTAATGGTTTATTTCTAATTTGTTTCAAGATATTGGATTTCTTTGCCTCTGCTTTCCCTGTAATCGCCTTTGGAAAGCAATTAAGTAGGGATACAGGTACATCATTTGCAGCTCTTCTTATGATTAAACTGAAATCAAAGAGGATAATTTAGATGCTGAATATTGAGAATTTACTCAGAAAATCTCATTTTCGTCTTATGTTAGATGGAAGCCTCGGCACGGTCGAAACTTTAGCTTCTACGGCAGCTGTTCCTAGCTTGGGCTGCGTGGTAAGCAAATCATTTTCAGCGTTCAAAAATATTCAGGTTATGTTTATAACTGCTTTGATTTGGCTTAGTCTAAAGCACCACAACCAAAACTACTTGACAGGCTCATATTTACTAAAAGCCTACCCACGTATGCTTTGACAATGCTGTTTAGTTTCCTGAGGTAGGATATCGTTCTTATTACGTGTTAATTGTTTCTTCTCACAGGGTTTGAGTATAGACGGCAATCTTGCTTTTTCTTCTTGCAATATTCAATTCATGTAACCTCATCACTAGATTTAGTAGAATAGGAGGGGAGCTCTTTGGCATGTTGATTGCTGTTCTTTTTATTCAAGAGGCTGCTAAGGTATTTGCTTTCTCTATACATGATAAACAGAGTGGGTATTAAATAAAACAGATCACATATATATTGTGGTTAAATCATTTGATATGTGAATCACAGGGTGTGGTCAGTGAATTCAGGATTGCAGAAGCTGAAGATCATAAACTGGAGAAGCATAACTTCGAATGGCTGTACGCAAATGGGTTGCTTGCTATCATTTTCTCATTCGGGTTACCATTCACCTCCCCTAAAAGCAGACAGAAAAGATCCTGGCGTTATGGTACTGGTAAGTGACTATTGACTTCCATCATGTAATAAAAGATTATTGTGGTAAGATACTATTTTACCTTATTCTCTTTCATATTCTCTTTGATGACACTGTTTACAGGACTCTGCATCATTGTACCGTCGGACAGTAATCTCGGTATTGGTTGTCCGATGACTTGATTGTACTTTCTGTACATATCTAGATGAGATGCTTTATTGAAAACTGTTGTATGTTTTCTTATACTATAATGGTTAATATGCAAGTATACACAGTAAATAATATAATGATAAATATAATAATAAGTATTCAATATCGTTTTCATAAGGATTGATGTTGTTAAATTTACTACAGCAATCCTAACAGTGCAGTTTTGCTTTAATTGAAAGTAAAACTAATAACTTATTTAAACTAAAAAAATGCAATAAATAAAAATACAGTAAAGAAAATTTTCACGTCACACTCAAAGATGAACTCAATATAAATAGAGTAGTTGAATGATCAAACTCCCTTAATGTTTTTGACTTCTTCTTCAAATTTTAGGATTAGTTGCTACAACATCTGCTATAGCATTGGGAAAAATCTTTAAGTATCATCAGCTGTCACTGGTTGAATATCTTATATCTTGATACAATTTAACAGTGAACAATTGTTATGCTAACATAAGATATAATACTATACACTTAAGTTTTAATTACCGTACAAAGTAAATTCTTGTGTCTAGTTCATCACTAATTTTAGATTAAGCATAGCCCTTTTGGAATCAAATTAAAATCAATTTAAGAATTCCAATCTAAAATCAAGTGTTGCTCTGATATGTTCCACTAAAACAAATCTTTTTGAGGCTCTTTCTTAGTTAGTATCACTAAATAGGTGATCAGGCAAAATAATGAATTGAATAATTATTATCAAAACAAAGTGGTATAGCAAACATGCGGTAACATATAAAATCAGTCAATTAACCATTAAAATTGTTTATCACTCAACCACTAAATAATTTAGTTAATAACTTACGAAAGAAAAATAAATAAAAGAACTTGATCCCTCGAATACATCCTTATGATCAAATAGTAACACAAGAAAATAAGAAAAGAATGAAAATGACTGATTTTTTTATTAATCTCTACAAGTTCTCCTCTGATGTAGCCCTAAATCTTGCTCTTGAATTCTATTTTTCTCTTGATTCTTTTCAAGTTTTTTCTTTTTTGGGTTGACAACCCCCCTTCTTCTTTGTGTGCATGCTTCTTTTATAATTAAAAATTAAGGCAATCGAAAGTCTAGGGCGTGTATCTTTTAGATTTAGAAACTTCAGATCGCAATCTTCTAAGTATCTCCCACGAAATCTTCTTTGTCAATATTCCAGGATTGCTATAACAACGGTTGCTACAACAACGGCTATAGCACTTGCATTATTCCAAACTTATTTCAATTCTTCTGTTGCCAAGTTCGTTCCTTATCTGTACAATTCTATCACAATAACATTTCTTCTTGAAAAATTGATCTTTCAATTGCCTACAATTAAACACATGATCTAAGCACACAAATTACTTTAAAACAACACAATTTATTAAAAATAAACTAGGGTGGGTAATCATGCAAAATATAACTAAAATACAATAAAAATATGTTACTTACTCTTTAAGTAATCTTGATTTAAGTTTAAAAGTGTCATGATAACTCTCATTTCATAGAGTTATCAAAAATATTCACTGTCCAAGTATTTAGGTACACAATTATGGAAGAGTTGATATGTTTTGGAACACCGCCAATTATGCAAGATATGCCCAAATCCCAATATTATACATCTTCGCAGCAATGATCCCAGCATTGATGATAGGCGGTGTACACTTCTTCGACCACAGTGTAGCTTCGCAAATGGCACAATAGAATGAGTTCAATCTCATAAACCCATCTGCTTATCATTATGATATCTTGTTGCTGCGAATCAATGTACTAGATATGATACTATTTACATTTCTTGCTCTTCAAGTCATGTTTTCACACTTTTCTGAGCTCTTTCCCAATCAATATTTGATACGGAATTTAGACTGAGCACATTTGTCTTTCATTGTTTCAGACTTCAATTTGTGCGTTTCTTGGACTCCCTCCTTCAAATGCGGTCCGTCCACAATCCCCCATGCACACAAAGAGTCTTGCCGTTCTCAAGATGCAGATGAGATGCAAATTTTTGAGTAAAATTGACTTCCCATTGTCAGTATCAAAACCGAATTTATTTGGGCTCTTAGATGATGCGCTTGTGATTTGCAGCAAATGTGGAAGAAAATGGTGAAGAGTGCCAAGGAATGCATAAAGCAACATGAAAGCAACTCAGAAATATATGGAAGGATGCAGGCTGTCTTTCTAGGAATAGATACTTCTCCAACTCGACCAGATTTGATTCAGCCTTTTTCAGTACCTAAAGAGCTGTAGGACTTGAAGGAAGTTGTGGTGAAGGCAGATGATGGAGGGGATGCAATAGAAGAATTTGATCCCAAGAAGCACATGGATGCATGCTTGCTATTAGGGTTAATGAGCAAAGAGTGAGCAACACATTACAGTCATTACTTGTGGGTTTATAAATGTTTCCTCTGCCCATTATCAATAAGATACCTACCTCGGTTCTTTGGGGTTATTTTGCCTACACGGCCTTTGACAGTGTACAAGGGAATCAGTTCTGGGAAAGATTATTTCTGCTCTTCATTACCCCCACGCGACGTTACAAGTGAGTCATGAGCCATGCTCCTTAAAACTGTACATTTATGGAGGCAGACGACACCTATATCTTTCCTTATCAATTTGAGCTGACGATGCATGAATGGGGGCTGATGATATTTGGTTGCGTATATGAATATCTAACTGTAATCATTAGTATGCTCGAATTCTTGCTTTTCTGCTTAAAATTTTAATTATGCTTTGATGGTATGGTGTTTGACAGAGTCCTGGAGGGGTGTTCATGCCTCATTTATGGAGTTGGTACCCTACAAGATTATTGGTTTGTTCACAATCTTCCAGCTCGTGTATTTTCTGGTTTGTTTTGGGATAGCATGGACTCCTATCGCTGGAGCATTATTCCTTCTTCCGTTCTTCTTTCTCATCAGCATAAGACAGTACATCCTCCCCAAGATCTTGCACCTGATCATCTTCATGAACTCGATGCTTCTGAGTATGAAGAAATTGCGTGTTCTAGCATTGAGATTCAGGATGGTGCAAGTTCATTCGTGTCTAAATAATTTTTTCTTTGCAAGTCACTCAATTTGTAGGCATGACAACCAGTAATGTGAGCAAGAAATAGGAACACCTGAATGTGCAACAAGAAGATAGGGAAGATCAATTCTATGATGTGAGTATTGGATGAAATGACTGCTCAAAGAGGTGAATGGAAATTCAGAACTGTAGGCTTACAAGAGGACAGATTCTATCAGATAAGAGTAATTCGTATATACTTTTGCTGGTGTAACATAATATTCTGTTAATACTTTCTAGTAAATATATGCTCATGTAAGAATACTCATCGTTTCCAGGTACATCCATAAGATGTCCGGATATAGAAAGAGCCACAATGATCAGTACAATAAGCTGATTATGAATAGAATGGTGATTTTAGCCTGTGTCTGCCCAAAGAATAGCCATGATCTGCAGAAGAGTGTTGAAGAATGTCTCTTGTATACTCAGTCAAATTCTTGGCAACAGGAAACAAACGTCAACAAAGATTAAGATTGTGCTAGAATATAGAGTAGAAGAATTAGATAAAAGTACTCTAAATTTTGTTATGCTTGGAAGTAGGGAACTTCTTTAGAATAGCTGGGTTTTGTACCACTTCAATCATAAGAAATGGAGATATGTTTTCAGACACAAATATATCAATATTGGGTCACACATTTGTAACAAATCTTTTAACTAATTTTGAATGAACTCATTCAAGTTACGATTTAGATTGCCTTTTAACCTTAGATTGAAATGTTCTGTCTCTTGCGGTTGCATCTTTAACTCGAAAAAACTGACTTCAGAATATCACAAGACAGGGACAAAGAGGGTGTTTGTTTTGCTTCGTTTACAAGTTTATATAAATATTCCTGGGGAAGACTAGCAAGAAGTGCATAAACATACTACAAAATTTAAACAAGTTTGAATGTATTCTATTGTCTTCAAGCCTCTGCATTACAATTTCTTGAAGTTCAATAGGAAGAAAAAGTCAACTAAAATTTTAAAACTAAAATCACTTGTCTATCTATTCTATCCCAACATTTACGACCATTTCTAGGCTCCCATCCGTTCAATAACCCCAAACAATATGAGGACATGCAATGGAGGAAGAAGGAAAACCGAAATAAAAGAGGAAATATTCCACCAACAAAGCGGAGATCAAGGGTCTAAGTGAATCTCGAAAGTCTTCTTTTGTATTGCGTCAAGAGGAATGAGTATTGAGCATCAATGAATGATTTAGTAGCGACCATCAATTTAGATGCTCGAATCTTCAGCCATTTGGTTTCTTCAATTTCCATATGCAGGATCACTAACAAGAAATAGATGATCACCATCTCTGATAAGGCCTATATCATCAATTTCAGCTCCTTCTTTGGATAGAATCTTGGATGGAGTGAAGCCAAATTTTGCACTAGCAATGTTGAGTAGCTCTTGAAGTGACTTCGGCAGCAGAACAAGCTTTCCAGAGACTAGACCTTTTTCTGGGCAACTAATTGTCACTCTAGGAGGATAACTGCTCACAGTTGGGAAGTTAATTGAATGCTCACCAGTATTTGCCGCTGAAATTACACCAAACAGTGAATTGTAAAAAGTGTTTGGTCTTCGACGTGAATGACTATTCAACAGGTTGATCTCAGGGACAGCTGGTGCAACTTCAGGTGTATATGGAGGTATTGAGGGCTCACTGCTGTACTTCACCATGTGCTTCCTAGGATTCCACGCTTGCTGCTTCTTTGGAACGGTTAAAACTGGTGCTTTCCGAGGCTCTTGCTTCATTTGCAATAGAATTTTTATGTCTTCCTGGCCCTGGTGATCTGCAAGAGCCCTCGGCGTCCACCCATGGATATCTGGTTTATCAATGTCACCTCCTTGATCAATAAGGAACTTTGCTATTTCAATGTTTCCTTCACTGATTGCTGCATGAAGTGGAGTGGTTCCATTGCTTGTGAGCTGTGTTACATCACCTCCATAATGTACAATGTTCTCGAGTAAACGTAAGTTGTTTTGCTCGACAGCAGTGCATGCAAAATGACCAACATCACCAGATGATATCAAGGCACCATTTTTCGCGAGAACTTTAACCACAGAGTCATGCTTCCCAAACATTGCTTCCCATAGGGGGACACTCCCTTCTGAATCTGTTAAATATGTTACAAATTTAGTAGCAGACAATTCATTTTCATATTCATATAGGCCAGTGAAATAATAACAGCATTTTCATGAATTACCATCCCAAACTCGTGATACCTCTTATGTTAGGATCAGCTCCATACTCTAGAAGTAGAACCACACAGTGCTCATGACCTTTAGATGCTGCAATATGCTGTTGCATATATAACAAAATAAGCGTAAAGATGATTTGAAGGAAAAATTAAACCTCTTACACTCCCAAAGGGATGAAGAAGGAGTTGGATTTGCTACCAGTGCTGTTCGTCCATTATTGTCCAATTCATTTGGATCTGAACCCCGCCTCAGCAGCTGATGCAACAACAGATCATCTCCTCTGACCGCGGCAAAGGATAGACTAAGAGGCAAGTCCGTTCTTCCCTGAGCCAACTTTTGCTCTGTATCTGTCAAAATGCCTTCCATCATTGGATCCCCCAAATCTTTTAAATGCTACATCAATCACCAATATAGAGTATCAATGACAAAATTAATCAATGAAGAAAATAAATGAACGGACATGTAATTGCTTAAGAAACTACAACATGCCTGAAGAAGATTGTTCATGATTATTGTCCCATCTCCAACGTTAGCCTGGACAAGGCTTAGAAAAGCAGTACGGTTCAAACGAAGAAGCTGACTTAATCGTTTGGTTCGGACGGTGAACAACTGTGGCTTATAACACAGCAGACCGAGCTCACCAACAACATCTCCTGGCTTTGCCTCGCCAACAACCTGCATTAAACCATTGGAAGCAGCATTTGCATTACCATAGACCAAATGTCATATCACTGATGAACAATTATCAAGAAGAATCATTTCATCAACTTACCTGTTCTATTCCACCCTTTCTCATTATGAGTTCCTGTTAGAAATGCTAACACATAAGAAACTATAATTTGATACAAATGAGAACAATCAAAACTCAACAGAAGGGACCTAGAATAGTAAAAATGTAGAGTTCAATCCCTTACCACAGCACCAGTGACCAATAAATACAAGTCTGTGGGTGCTTCGTTCTGCAAAATTACATCTTCTTTAGGAGGGAAGTACTCTGCCTTCATCTCTGTCACCTTCAAATTCCCCCCAACCACCCCCCCCCCCCCAAAAAAAAGAAACAAACAACCAAACAAACAAACATGAAGATGCTATTGCGATTTGTGTTTGAATGCGCATACGTGTTAAAGTGAGATTTGTATTACCAGTTGGAAAAGTAAGTCGTTTGACACTCCACGGAACAAGTACACTTGATCAACCAATGAATAGAATAGAAAGTGTGAAATGCTTGATTGAATTGCTTTTGGAAGTGATTCAATTGTCTCTTGCTGCTGCAGCCCTTCTGAATCAGTTCTGTGCCTCAAGCACAAATGAGCAAGCATCTGATCTTGTAGCCGAACTGGCAGTTGGTTCCTTCTTGCAAAACTTGAGGCAGCTTGAATAGTGTCCCTCTAAAATAAACCCAAACCGAAGATATAAACTCGAAGTGTATGGTAGCCGAGGCACAACTGTTACAAACATGATCTGGTGTAAAGATAAATGCTCAAGAACCCCACAAGTACTTACAAATTTCCTAGTGCGGGCAGTGGCATGAACAACCAGATTGTTCATATTTCCAAGCAAATATGAAGTGAGTCCGAGATTAAAGAACATGAAGAAGATATCAAATATCCTCTCTCTTGTATTCACAGGATGAATATCACCATATCCAGTGGTCGTAAGTGTGGCTATAGACCAATAAATTGAAGTCACATAACGAACCCACAAGCTCTGTTGTTTGAAGTCTCCCAGGGTTTGCCCAATCCATGTACTCTTTGGGTCACGGTAATGCTCAGCCAGAAGATAGAAGGTGCATGCAGCACCATGAACCGCAAACAGAGTGACCTACAACATACCACAAGCCTATAGGGATCAAGTTATGGAAAATATAAACAAACTTCTGTTTTCCGAAAACATCTTCATTAAACACATGGTGAGGAATTTTGTAACATAATATACTCACACATGCAAGCTTTGAGTAGCGAACCCGAGTATAACTGTAGTTCCTGTCCTTTTCCAACCTAACATGACAAAAGAAATCAAAGAATTACTACACTTCAACACCGTCTGTCTAGTGTCTAGTATAATGCTGTCTACTAATTTTCAATTCAAAGTTTCCAAAGTTTTTCATTATTGAGCTTCCAATTTTCAACGGAGATGAGAGCGTTGAACATAGCTCCATTGTAGATGTACCAAAAAAAATATAACACAGGATGGTAGGAATGTTTATAATTGTTGTGTTTCTAAAAAATTAATATTGAGTAAACGTGAGTGCTGGCTTGTCCTAGTAAAATTGCTCCAATTTTGCTAAAAGAAACAGACATAAATTTTTGTCTTCTAGTAAATCCTTACCTGGCAAAGAGCCTACTAACTCTGCGAAGACGCCAGAGGCGAAGCATATTGAAGTAACCATAAGCCTGAAGAGCGGAGGGCAAAATCTTTCTACCAGCCTCAGAAGGGATGGTAGAGATGACGTCAAAAGCGAGCCAGGTTTTGGCGTAACGCCAAGCGATTTTCTTAGGGTCATCAACGAGGAGATTAGTAGCTTTGTCTAGATAGGCTAGGAAGAAGGTTAAAATGATGTCAATGGCGAAAATTGCATTGACAACATTATCGGTTATAGCCAGTGGACGCGAGGGTTGGTTAAGGAATCCAAATTCAAATGGGCACGCCCATGCCGTGTAGAAAACTAGCAACACCAGAAATGTCTCCCACAGTCTGTAAAAGAATACTAAAAAAGATCATTACATAACTTATGATACATTACGTGGACTGTTACGAAAACCAGAGGAGTAGATGTCAGCTGCAAAAACTTGAGAGTATAGCCGACTGAGAGCTTTCAATTGCGAACAGGATACTGTTATCAAACAACGATGACGCATTGTAGATATACTAAAAAGATAATAAAATGATGATGACGTAAAATAGGAAAAGAAAATGGGAACTAAATAATGAAACCTGTAACGGGGATCGAAGGGGGAAATGATGAAGCGGCGGAGAGTGATTCTGCGGCAGCTGCGAGCAGTTACGCCGAGAGAAGGAAGAATGCCGTCGGATATGCTGATTTGGCTGCCTTCGTCTTCTCTGGTAAACGTCCCCGTTTCATCTTTATCTTGCGGACCTCCGACTCTGGCATCGTCGTTGCCGCCGCTGCAAAACAACACCCTCCTCTTCTTTCTAATTGACATGTTAAGGATTGAAACTACTGAAGGGCAGAAGAGTGAGAGCATATAGGATTTGTATGTGTGTGTGAATACAATTAAGCGGAGCATGTAGTGTTTGTGTCAGTTACGTGATCACAGTGTCTATAACGTTGATTTACTCTTCTGCCCTTTGATTGTTTTGCCATCTGTTGGACTCAGATGGATTCAGTGAGTTCAGCTTTTGTCATCACAAGTTGAATTATTAAATATATGATTGGATGATTTTGAAAAACAATAATTACCATTAATTATTAATCCGATTAAGTAGTACAGCATCCCTTCGTATTAAATATCTCTTGGAGTGAAGTTTCAATTGATCATCTCGATGTCATGATTTATGTGGGTTTAAAGAACATGCATGCATGGCATGCAGAATATGGAAGTGGCACGTAAAACTTAATCTAGGGTGGCGACGGCGACATATAGAATTTCTTTTATAAGCGTGTTTCTTTCTTTAATTATATCTTCGTGGTTAAACAACTTATTCATAAAGTTGGGAATTAAATACAGAATCTGAGCTTTAAACAAGATCTTGCATGCCAGTAATCTTAATAAAGTAATGATTCTCTTAACTATTATCTTTGCACTTTAGTTATCCTTCTCTCAGCTAAGCTTTGATTTCATTGAGAACCGCCAATTCAAATGGTTCTAACTTGTACACCTTTTAAGTGGAACCCACTTCCGTTTAATTTCTGGCAACTTATATGCCGTACGATACGGTTTTGTTATTACAAATTGGCGTATGATGAGTGATCATTTATCGTCATTTACTGTCACATGACGGATTATATATCTGAGTCAGTATACTTAAGTAGAAATGCGAATTTTAAATTTTAATTTTACAAGTGTTGTCATTTACTATCACATCATGTTTTTACCACTCAAAACTTTCTTCCAATTAGTTTTGTCGACTGTCTCCAGTCAAAATGCACGGTGTGATTAATGATTTGTACCTTTAGTCACCACCAACCGACACTATATAACGATCTAAGCACATCAATAATGAATTTATATATTGTTGCGCAAGATTAACTTATCCCACAAGAGAATACAATTATTATATGCACTAAAATATTTCTATAACAATACTTTATGAAGGAATAATTTTCATCTAATCATAAATAATTCGAATCCTTATTTTGGCCAATTATAAATAAGAATAAATCTCGCATTATAATAAATTATAACTTTTCTAGATCTCATCTCTAAGAACTCACTTCCATATACTGATAATTATTTGTATATCATTAAAAAAAACATATATGTTATATTACATAAAAAGTTTAAAATGGAATAAAATATTTTAAAAAAAATTGTTTGGGACAATAACTTATTATTTAGGTTTTTATTAATATGGCTTTATATATTCCCAACACTATATGGATAATAAATATATATACTACCTTTTTGAAACTATGTCGAACTATTTTTTTGAAACTATGTCGATCTCTTTTATCAATGTCATTACATTAGTTTTTGACATGCCTTATTAATTAATTATCAATGTACCACATACTTTATTTCTTTAGGGATAACTAAGTCAAACTAATAATTTTTGTAGCTATACTTCTATTAAGTTAGAGACTCTTCACAATAATTAAATTAGTTTGGTCTTGATAATATGACTACAAAAGGGTTTTATTAGACAAATACCAAGACAAATACCAAGTATAGGTTAAAAGAAAAAAGGAAATAAAAAAAAAAGGGGTAAGGAAACGAGTATAATTCATGAAAAGGAATTTGTAAAGTTGTCTCTATTCATGATTCCTTACGGCTGGTGGTCATTTTGCATGCGATCGGAACTTTGTCAAGAATTCTCATGATCTCAGGCGCGTATCGAATCTCCCCATTTTTATTCTCTGATTGCCACCATCCAGCACATCAACAACGCATGCGTCCGCCCACTAAAGTTTGGTGATTTGATGTCTCTCGAGACTTCTCTGGCTTACTGTCCATTTCTCTCGCTCAAGGACTCTGGTGGTTTAGCTGACACGGCGTCGTTTCCCTGATCAATCCAACTACAGATTAGCCCTCCAGGCTTAGGCCCACGATGGATCGAGCTTAAAATGGCTCAAGAAAGCTTCGCAGCTCAGAAAATACTTTTATTGACTACACCCATGTGAAGGCAAGAAAATTGTGTAGGCAAGAAAATTGTAATTTTAGAAAACTAATTGAAAACTAAACGCAATATGTTGCTTGTCTTAAACTGATGTCGATCTTAGTTGTTGGTTGATTATGGCATAAAAATTTTGTAGAGTAATCTCAATTTTTTTTCTTAATTTTTTTTTAGCAAACTTGAGCTGTAGCTGTGCAAATCAATTAAAAAAAATGATAACAAAGAGGGATCCAATACTTGAGTGACAATCAATGTGTTATTCATATCTTAGACTGTAGAATATTAATTTTATATTCACAATTCAATAGATAAGTGAATGCGATACATACTATTTTTAGGTTTCAATTTGGTTATTTTAAAATTAGTTTTCTACAATTTTATCACACATAATTCAGGCATATATGTGGGTGTAGTTAAAAAGAACAAGCCAATGAATTTAGTAGCTCCGTTGATCCATTTTAAGCATTTAAGCCCAGTTTGAGTTCAATATCATGGGCCTACGCTTTGGAGGCTATTCAGTCGTCGAATTGACCAAGGAAACCACGCCTTGTCAGCTAAACCGCAAGATATCGCCAGAGTACTCCAGAGAAATCGAATCACCAATCTGTAATCCGCGTTGCAAAGCGAGCCAGCGAACACGAAAGTAAAATGGCGTCTTTTTGGCAGTCACTATTAGATCCAAAGAAGAGCTGGTTAGCAGCTCAGCACATGAAATCGATCTCAAAACGTCTCCGCCATTACGGTCAGCTTTTTTTCGAAACCCTAATTATTTTTGTAATTCTTATGTACCGTCTGGCGTACACGCGTACGTATTTGATTGAACTGATTTATAAGCAGGGCTTCGATACGACGATCTGTACGATCCGTACTACGATTTGGACATCAAGGAGGCGCTCGGTCGGTTGCCACGTGAGATCGTTGACGCCCGTAACCAGCGTCTCAAGCGCGCCATGGACCTCTCCATGAAGCACGAGTACCTCCCTGAAGATCTTCAGGTATTGGTTTCTTTTATACTGAGAAAATGCATTGAAGCTTCAATTTTGTCATAAAGCGAGCAGAAGTTGTGTGTAAAAATTTGGGAATTTAGTATCTGATGTTCTGATACGTTTAGAAGCTTGTGGTTATCTGTTTGTGGCTTGGTTTTGATATTGTGATTAAGTGATACAAGTTGGTTGCGCAGGTATTTTAGCTGGTTTATTTAATTGTTCTGCATTTTCTTTGTGCTTTGTCAGGCTATGCAAACACCGTTGAGAAGCTACCTACAAGATATGCTGGCCCTTGTAAGTATTTTAGAAATATATGTATATAGATAGTATTGTGCATCCTTTTTTGAGATTATGCATCCTTGTTATGTAACTGGGAAAAGAAATCAATAGGTAAGAGGACCAGATATTGGTAATATATATTTAAAGCCTCCATGTTTAATTAGTTTTTCCAGAGGACAAAATGTTGGTCTTTTATTTGTCTCTCACCTTGTTTAATGTGACTAAGCGGCCATCCAAAGAATTTTTTTTTTTTTTTTTATCTTTGCGGATGGTAGATGTAATTTCATAAGGATTAATAAATGGTTGTCTGATACTGTTTTTATGTGATGACAATCTTGATCAATCTGACAAGATTCATTAAAGTAATTTCCACTGGTGCTTCATGCAGTTCGAAATTCTGTGGAGTACTGAAATTCTCCTTTGTTACATTGTTCAAATGGCTATTATGATTCATATTCACTGGAGCATGATTTCTTTGTGTGTGTCTCTCTCTCCACCAAGTGAAGAGACTCCTGAGAGTTGGGGGGTTGGGGGGGGGGGGGAGGATATGCAATCTATACACACATAATAACACAGCCAGAGACATATTTACTCATGCATTCATATGTTTATGCATACCTACTTGAAATACAACATGAAGAGTCTCAAGTGTTCTGCATTGTTTATCAAATATTCATGAAAGCCTTCTTCTTGTCATTTCTTGATGAAGTGTTCTTCAACATCTTGGATATAGTTCTCTTAGTGGACGGTCATCTTGAGTGAAAGGTTCAAACCCTTGGGCATGATGCCATGTACTTGGGTTGTTGAATCTTTTTACAGAAATATGTAGGCTTAATTTGTTGGCAACCATACTTTAGTGTTTTCTTTCTGCTGTGTGTTGAGAATAAGTTTGGCAGTTTTCTGTCTCTAATAATGTTCCACTAGAACAAACCACCCCACCCCCCTTCTTTCCTCCCCCTCTCCCAACACCCTCCTCCCCAGCCCCCAATAGAGAAAAACAAAAAGATAAGTAAATTGAACAAAAATGGAAGAGTTCCTAAGCAGTGGATAAAATTAAGATATTTGGGTTTCATGAAAGTGTGACTTCATTGTTATTGGAAAATGCATCATTAAGGTTGAACTTTTGCTAAATTATCTTGTTGCTTGTGTTTTGCAGGTGAAGAGGGAGAGGGCAGAACGTGAAGCATTGGGAGCTTTGCCTCTCTACCAACGCACTATTCCATAAGCCATCATAGTGTGTTATGTAGCCAGTGCTGAACTAAGTGAATTTTGTCAATTGATGCAGACTGTTTTCAAAGTTGGGTTTCTCTGTCATTTGTGTCAGTACGTCAATGCTGTTTATACTTGGTTGTCATTTTACTGGCCATTTTGCAATAAATACAGATGACCAAACTTAAAATTTCCATTTTATGTTTGCCTTGCTATATGGATTCTCAATATTCTTGCTAAATGACAACTTGAAAAGTTCGGCAAGATTGGATTGTCACAAGTGTAGTTCCACGATTGTCGTCGCAGGATGATCAGTGTATATGATCTATCTAAGGCCACACGTGACAGTCACTTTGTTGCTTCATAGGATATCAGATCATTGAAGACAAATGAATTACAATCTCCCTTTAGCCCTTTGATTATCACTAATAAAGTTATGTATTGGCATCACAGGAATTCTCTAAGTTCGTCATACCCTAAATTTGACAGTGTAGTTTGATTTAGGCAAACCCACATGGTGAGTGGAGACCTTTTCTAACTTCTTATACTGATTTGGTTAGCGGTGGAATGGCTATTTTCGCTTTTGTTCTTTGAAGCTTATCTGCATATTCCAAATTTCTCATATTGTTTGGAAGATAACATTTTGATTTTTGCTTTTAATCTGTCAGATAACGTATGCTCATTTTTAGAAATGTAGTGAATAATGACAATTTTTACTACACCTGTAGTTAGACACAAGCAGTTTTTTGTTTCTTCCAGCTAATTAAAATCACCACATGCATATGCATGGAAACTGCGTGCCAAATTTTGCACCACAAGCCTCCCCTTCCGTTTGGCCCCATGTGCCGGCGCCTGCATTTTCTTGCATGTACCAGCTCTGCCGCTCTTATGAGATAAGCATTGGATTTGCAATTGCATTATGTGGAGGTGGTGGCGGCACAACTGCAACAGTGGTGGCCTAGTGACCCTTTGTGGAACCCATCAATGATTCCACTCTATTTATGCATCCTTCTCTTTTTTAACTCCTGTAAACTTCGGATTTTGTTTTTGTACTTGTATGGATCTACCGTACTTGGCATGTTCTGAAGGTTTACTGAGCGAAGCATGGAACCTCTTTTATGAACATAACTTGCTAGCAACTAGCAACGCTACTAACACTTTTATTTTTGGTAATATTCTTCTTGAACCAAGTCTAAAAGAGGAAGTAAATTCACAAGAATTTGCCAATTGTAATCGTAGATGATCTGTTGTCCTTATCATCTCCTGTTCTTGACATGCAGACATTGAAAGATGATCCTGACTTGTGCAAATTCGATTTATTATTGAACATCAGCATGTGATGAGCCGAGCTCATGCTTTCAATGAAGGAATGGTCATGTAACAATAAACCATCTTCCTCTCTGTCTCATCGCATTGCACTATCAAAGGAAAGCTAACAAATCGTCGATTCTTACGTGCAATTCACAAAACTCAAATCTCGTTAATTATTAGGCATGTAAAAGAAAAACAAAATTGTCCTTTAAGAAAGCAAATACAGAAATCGTCAGAAACGAGAATTAAACGAATGTCAAAATCAACAATAATGCAAGGAGGACTGTTTATATGAAGCATTGTAGGTTGCTAAGATGTCCCTTCTCAATCATTGAAGCCGCTAGGGTTTGCAATCTCAATCTACAAATCTATTGAAGATTCATCTTCATACGTAAAATATTTTGGGTGGATGTCAATCATCAAAACGAAACTCAACACAAATATAGTTTACATGTAAACGCCGGTATCACAATAATTGAAGAAAGAAACGAAGATGTACATCCAGTTATATGAAAGCATCCGTCGAATCTCAATCGAAAATGTGTTTCTGGCTACAAACTTTCATTTCGCTAGCACAGCTGCTCGTGTGCCAAGGGGTGGAAAGAAAAAAAAAACATTTAAAGAATAGGGACGTTGGACGTGAACAGCCAATTCTTGAATCTTGATCACTATGCTTTGCTCAAAGACACATGATTATCTTCTTATATTTCTTTATATAACATGCTGACATATGTGCCTAAGTTATTGTCAAGTTGTAAAAACTCTTTTTTTCTCATCATATAATGAAAGAGTTGGAGTCCATATTTACGTTCATTCCTTGTAAATATATATATTTATTTGTAACTGCAAATAAGTTTGACATTTGTCAAAGACAGAATCAGGCAACATTACTGATACAGAGGATGAGTATTATGGATTTATTTGGGCTAATTCCGAAGGCAATATGATAGTACAGGTAAGATGAAGAAAGAAACGGAAAAAGAAGAAACACCAAATCGAATGGAGGAAATTTCCGGTTAGCCAAACATCCCCCAGAAGAAGGAAGGGGTCTGAATCACACGCCTGTCTTATGATCTTAACTTTGAAACAACCTCATTTAATGCTCTGCACGTGGGTGCTTCACTCATTATATGTTTCTTGTCCAAACCAAGCGGCGGCTGCCTTGTCTCTTTCCATAACATCCACTAATCTAGCTAAGCCACTCAATCCACCAGACGGGCCTCTAATGTTATGAAATTGTTATAGAGGCAAATTGTTAATTTTTTTAATTGAAATTAATATATATGTTATTTATTTTTTATTATTTCATAACATTTGAAAAAATCACTGATATAAAAAAAAAAAAAAAGAAATAGAAGAGTAAATGGATCATTTATTTATTTGATAATTTATTTTAGAAATATAAAATATGTATTTACTAGAAGAAAAATATTTTAAAAATAATAAAAAGTACAAAAAAATATTTTTATTAATTTTTTAATTCACACCGAAACATATATTTTTTATTTTTAGTACTTAAATTTTTTATTTCAATTTTTATTTACATGATTTATTTAATTTATATAAGCATGAATAAAAATCTATTTGATAATACAGGTGATATAATAAAATTATAATGTAAGGAAAGTTATCGACAATTATGAAAATAATATGATAGTAAGTGATATTTGTTGATTTTAATAAAGGAAAAGCCAATGATCTTCCTAGTTGTTAAAACTTAAAAGCATTGTACTATTTATTATTTTGTTAAAACTTGATCAAATACAAAAAATTTTAAGTTAAGCAGTAGCTTAATATGATGTGAGAGCTAGTTTGAGGAAAGAAATTGAGGAAAAAAGAAAAAAAAAAAGAAGTATTCAAGCAGTTTGGATTTTGTAATCTCTCTCTCTCTCTACATTTGGTTTCTTCATTTTATCTTTGATTAAATTTAGTTCAAGTGGTGTACTTGAAAGGCTGTTAAAGTTTAATATTATTATTTGCATAATCTTTTTCTAATGTCGATATCTATGCTTTATAAAGTGCAGACCCGCCCTTAACCCGACCCCCACAGTCTACAGTAGTTTAAAGTTAACTCGACAGTAAGTCAACACCTATGAAGTGCGGCATTGCCGGACATCAGAGCTTATAAAGTACGGACATTGCTTGCGTAAAGTCTAATTTAGGTCCAATCATAACTACTGGGACCTTAGCTAGGATGGGGCAAAATGTCAGTTCAATTAAAGTTTCCTAAGAAAATGGAACGGATTTTTAAAGTTCAATTTGGTTTTCGATTGCGTTTGTATTTACGGGGGGAGAAAAAAAAATTGGTTCATTTATTGAAAACTTCTGAACGGAAATCGATTTCTGAATTCTGAACGCCAAATTGGTGAGGTTGGGTTCGGGAAGTTTTGCCCACCCGAAGGACAGTTTAATAAAAAGGAAGCTTCAATTCACTTCCTGTAATTGGTTATGCACGCACAAGATACACAGCACGTACCCGACAACATGAATTGTAATCGATGGTGCTTTTGCAACTTAAAGTTACCGAACAAAAATTCTCTCTGCAAAATTACTCTGGTCAGTTTCAGAAACTCCTTCGATTATTGCAGGGTTTCCAGGTTGCTGTAATCCTTGCCATTTGTGGGCACATAATGCGTCTGTAAAAGAATAAAAATGAAGGCCTGCCTCCGATTGCATCGTATGGCCATGAAAAAGAGGTGTTACTACTCATAAAATCACAATCAGTGATGAAATTAGGTCCCCCCACAATTTGTTCCTCCGCGCTGAAGCTTTTGACCAACTTGCTATTTCAGCGTCATAATCATCGTACCTAAAAAATTAAAAAAAAAAAAAACAATCTTAATTAAGGTAACGACCTTGTTAACTATGTTCGCACTTCTTGTTAATTATACTTAATAATTAGAAACATCGTCATTGTTTTTTTTTTTTTTTTGTTGCAGTCATGACAAATAGGTTGTTCATAGTGGGGCCTTTTTTTTGCTCTTTTTAAAATACTATTATTAATTATTAAATGAATTTGAGAGCCAATTTTGGCCTCGTGATATGATCATACAGGTTGAAAGTTTCCATGTCGGTCGCATTTGATTCGAGAATACAACTAAATTTCAAATTGACACTTTTGGACCCATTAAGCCATAATCCACAATTCCTTCGACGCATTGGATCTTTCACAAAAAAAAGTTTTACTTTCTTTCTCCGATCACAGCAGAAACAAGCAACATATAATAAATTAACCCGGCCCAAACTTCCACAAATTTAAAAAATGAAAAATTATACTAAAACAACACCATGTTTATTCAGTGACGGAGTTACGAAGGGCTGGCCATAGGTACTGGGAAGTGGTGGAGCTACGATTTTGACTCAGTAGGACGCATAGTGAAGAAACAACAAACTTGATTACTTGAAGCCATAGCTAAAATACATATACCAAAAAGGCCAAAACATAAAATTGCTAATTTCGAGTTTGAATTTAAAACTCGCAATCTTTCCTGTAAATTTCATTTCCTATGGGACGACCAACATCCTCCATTGCTGAACGTAATTCTACCGCCAATGCGGGAGATTTGGCTATGCCTCCGGTCTAGCTAGATGTAGCACAATATTTAACTCTGTGTCTTTTTAAGGCTTTATTTAGAATTAAAGTTGGGTAAATGTAATTTAAAAATTATAGTACTAAAGTGTTTGATAAATATTAGTTGTCGTATATTAAAAGATAAATTTATTTGATTTTATATTTATATAATAAAAATTTTATTATATTTTTATTAATTTTATAAAAAAAATAAAGAAGGAGAAGAAGAAGAAGAAGAAGAAAAGAAAAGGACGCGTAACCAAATGAGAACCGTTTGATGTAAAATAAAGAAATTATGAGGAGAAGAAACAAAATGGGAAAAGGGGAAGGACACAACCGTCTGCATATCTGGCTTAAGGTCCGGTCGATGGGGGCACATGGAGTGCTTAGCGATGTTGGATGAGGCTTGAGATTAAAGTCGGCCCACAATTTCATGTAATAATGTTTTAAAGATTGGCGAGGGCCCACGTTACATTACAAACGTGAAAGCCCAGAAACAAGCCACGACTTTGAGTTTATTTCTGATTAAGGCCATTCATTAGGCCAGCTCAGATCGTTGCCTCCTCTTTGCTGTGGCTTTTCCTCGTGGTATGTTTCTTGTTTTTACTTGTCTTGTAATTTGTAAATATCCTCCAATTTTTTAGTTAATTTCCTCCTTTTTTTCCCATTATTAATATGTGATGTAAAATTACTTTATTTGAGTTTATTTACGCATTCCTCTTTAAAGACAGTACTCGATGAATTGGGCTTGTAGATCGAAGGGGACCCAAATGCCAATTCTTTTTCTTTCCATTTTTCTACAAATTGAAGTAACGAGAACAAGACACAAGTGGCGTTTGCTTCCCGGCTATAAGACACCTGTCTTTGTGTAGATATGGACTGCACACATAAAAGAGAAAAATACAGAAAGTGAAGACTCCTTTTTGATGGGTCACTGGGTAATTGAAAAGTGAAAGAGACGATTGATTGACAAAATGATTAAAGAAAATAATTCATCTGCGACATAACTTTTCTTTTTCTTTTTCTTTTTTTAATTATTAAGGTTTTGATGTTAATGAGGTGAGGTAATTAATTAATTAATTATATATGAAAAACCGTAAAGAATAAGTTGTAAAAACCGAAAGCATTGGAGAGGGAAAGTAGCAAACTCCCTATAAAAATCTATGTAATCTCAATACAAATACAACAAATTAAACATTCTGTGATCGCGACCAATTAATTAATTAATATGCAGGCAAATGCTATTTCAGAACTTGCAACAGTTAATCAGCTATTCAACAGAACAACACGCAATCCGAAGATTACATGTTCTGGCTTATAATCTTCCAATAATCTCTCTACCGTGCACATGGTATTGCTTACAGTGTAATCCAAGCCCCGATTTGTTCTACATTACATCGGTTTAAGCATTATAAAAGAATACACACACACACACATATAAAATGTTTAAATTTTAAAATTTAACGTGCTGTAAAATTAAAAAAAAATAAACCGCATAATTTAAATTTATTAAACTCTATAGTTTTAATTTTTTTCCAACTTTTTTAGACTTTAAAAACTCAGACAAAAAACTTTGTATGCAAAGAGAGAGAGAGATTGCACGGGAGATGTGTTGTGGGACCTCTACATTATATAATGTATATTATATTAAACAAATCTGTGAGGGAGGCGCCGTAAAAAACAAAATCTAAAGACTAATGAGATAAATTAGATGACGGAAAAGCTCTTTCGAGCAAGTAACAAAAGATCGAACAAAAAGCTGGGGTGGGGTAAAATGTCGTGGCCTTGCATGCAGTTGCATGTGACGTTGAACAGCGTTTGTCTTGGACCTCCTCCAGACGACATCCAGATTTGGGGCATTAATAATATTAATAATTCAAGGGGCAAATGAGTCATTCGAAACCACTCCACGTGAAGAAACTGTCAAGAAAATAAAAGAATGGCAGATTCGTTATTTCCTCTAAAATCCAAGGGCTTAGTTCTGTTGGGACATGCATATAACCCCTACGATGCCTGTCTTTGTATTTGCTTTTACCTGCGCATTATTTCACTCACTCACTTAACACTCTCTCTTTCTCTCTCTCTTGAAAACTTGCATAAAATAGTATTAACAATGCGAGGCTCCATCTTCTTGTCGGTGTTTCTATGTTTCACTTGCCACCACATCGCCTTCTCCATTAGAGACGGTAAGCAAAATATTTTCCAATACTTACACATGCATATATATAAAACACACACACACACACACACAAACAAAATTTCCATATATTTACCTTCTTCAGTGAAAAAAAAAAACACATAAGAAATTAACAATAACAGCATCTATGCTCGATTTTGATGTTTTCAAACTTTTGGCCTTGTTCCTTGGCTTTCGGCTAGTTCAATGATTTTAGTTCATGAGGGGTCAAAATGAAAAACAAACAAACTGGGAAGGGTTCTAACAAAAAATTATAAATTGGAGGGTGCAAAAAGTAAGATTTACACAGGAATGGGCTGACTTTCATTTGAATCCTTTATCTTTTCTGCGTCTTTCTGCGGCAAAGACTGTTTTTTCTGGAGTTTTTGCGTAGAGAGGGAAGGCAAAGGGCCTTAAAGGTAGCGAGCATTGAAAGTTTGCTGTGGTTAAAATGACCAAAACGACCTCGTGGGGTAGAGTTTCCTTTGATGTGGGTTTTCTTAGCTGGGTTGAGACCAGAAGGGCAGAGGGTGACTTGATTGCAGCACCCAGCGGTCGTTAGCTCAGCTGCCAAGTTTTTCCAACAATGGGAATCAGTAATTCTCTGTCGTCAACTTGTCCTCATTCATGAGCTGTCAGAGAGTTTAAATTTCAAATTCTTTGAACCTTTTTCAAGGGTAAATATGTCATTTAATCCTCTGCGAAACAGAATTAAATCATGTGTGCAAATTCCTCAGTCATTTTGTCGATGAATACACATCGCCTCTCGAAATAATGATCTAATTTGGATGGCTAGTATGGTCATTTGATGATATAATAATACTGCAGGGCTGTTGCCAAATGGCAACTTTGAGCTGGGGCCAAGGCCCTCAGACATGAACGGGACAGTGGTGCTTGGGCGGTATGCAATTCCCAGATGGGAAATTTCAGGATTTGTGGAGTACATAAGATCAGGGCAAAAGCAAGGGGACATGTTACTCGTGGTACCAGAGGGGGCCTTTGCTGTGAGGCTAGGCAACGAGGCTTCAGTCAAGCAGAGAATCAAAGTGATCAAGGGCAATTACTACTCAATCTCATTCAATTTTGCCCGCACCTGCGCCCAAGAGGAGTCACTCAACATCTCTGTGGCACCTGAGTGGGGCGTGCTGCCTCTGCAAACATTGTACAGCAGCAATGGGTGGGACACCTACGCTTGGGCATTCCGGGCTCAATTTGACTATGCCGAAATTGTTTTGCATAATCCTGGAGTTGAGGAAGATCCAGCTTGCGGCCCACTCATCGATTCGGTAGCCATTAGAGGCCTGTATCCTCCTAGAGCATCCAACAGTAAGTTTTTTTTTTCTGTTTTTTGTAATTTCCCTTCGATTTTTTTAAACTGCATAGTTTTAATAGATGATTGAGTTTGTTTGCTTCATTAAGTATCAAACACTTGGCCTAAAGCTTCTTGTTTGCCTGACTCGATTGTAGAAATTTGATTGGTATATTTTCCCACACGTTTGCTGTGGGGACTAAATTAGGTGGGGACATTTCAAAATCAAATCTATGGTCATTTTATTTGCATGAATTTTATCATAAGTAGGTGTAGACTCATTAAAAGCTTATATGTGGTGAGGCTCCAAAAAAGGACACTATATTTAACTTTGTATTGTCTTGTGCCTGTACCGGTAAAATATTGACTGTCCAATTAACAACAAAGCTATGATTGCCTTGGCCTCGAAGATGGCACGATGACTTCATTAAATTAATTTGTCCATTTTAAAGATAATAGGTAAAATACATCCCGATCTCGAAAGCAGTTCGTTCTAGTACACAATTAGCCTCCAATTATTCTAAAAATAGACAGTTAGGCAGTAAGAGTCTGGCGCACATTGAGAAAAGCCTCAGGCGTCTGAGCGTACTTTTTGCTAATGATAATTTTTATATTGTGCAGAAAACATTCTGAAAAATGGGGGATTTGAAGAAGGTCCTTATGTGTTTCCAAACACATCATGGGGTGTCCTAATCCCACCAAACATTGAAGATGATCACTCTCCACTTCCAGGATGGTTGATTGAATCCCTCAAAGCGGTTAAGTACATTGACTCGGACCATTTCTCAGTGCCACAAGGCAAGAGAGCAATAGAACTTGTAGCAGGAAAAGAAAGTGCCATTGCCCAAGTCGCAAGAACGATCCCAGGCAAAACTTACACTCTGACTTTCACCGTGGGTGACGCCAACAATGCCTGTGCAGGATCGATGGTTGTTGAAGCTTTTGCCGGCAAGGATACACTCAAAGTGCCTTATGAATCTAAGGGCAAGGGTGGATTCAAGCGTGCTGAGCTTCGATTCGGGGCTGTCACTAACAGAACCCGGATCATGTTCCTTAGCACATTTTACACCATGAGAAGCGATGACTTTTCTTCTCTGTGCGGGCCTGTTATTGATGATGTGAAGCTGTTGAGTGTTCGCAACAGGGCATGAAGTGAAGTGATGTGAAGTGAATTCTAGAGCCATTGTTGAAGAAGCAAACCAGAGATGGCTGCTCGGAGCTAGAGATATATGAAATTATTATATAATATTATTCACTCTTTTGTTATACTACGAATTTGATGTTTTTGTTGCAAGGAAAATGAAGCGATTTCAGTGTGAGTTTGGCATAATATATTTGCTAATTATGCCAGGAAATAGTATATGTTGGCAGTGTGATTTTATAATTAAAGATTAAAGTTGGTTATGTACCATCGCCAACTAAATGAGGAATAATTTTTAATTATTCATTATCCACTTCTGTGATTACATTGTTTGTTTTATGTTTTGACGAATTAAACATAGAAAAAGAGCTGTGCTTAGCGTAGACAAAGATGAGAAAGATGAGTGAGATATAAGAGAAATTTACCCCCCTCTCTCTCTCTCTCTATCCACCCACTCTCTCTTTTCTTTTCCTTTTTATTTCTCTCATCTTTTTCTACACCAAACACAACTCTTAAACATATGGATTTATTAAATAAATAAAAGATGAGTGTAAGATTACTAATGAATTCCAAACCCAATAGTCAGCATGTCAGCAAACGGATAGATAATGTAAATTAGCTCAGGATCCAAGACCAATGAAAAGAAAAAGTTCAATTCTAATTGGATTTTTAACATTCCCATCCCGTAAAGGAAATAAAAAATCTTTATGAGGTGTCCACAGTCCACTTGTACCTCATCGTATCCAGTTCTTTTTTGAATTCGAATATTTACAATTTAAACTATACATTTAGGATACTTCCCACCATATATTTTCTATTGAAGTACTGTTCAAACACTTTTTAAACCCTCTCAAATATTCGAAGACGGTCTACTCCATTCATATTCAAACACTTTTTAAACCCTCTCAAATATTCAAAGACTGTCTACTCCACTCATATTTCGTAAGAGAAGGAGACTCAATTAGATAATGTCTACTCCACTCATATTCAAACACTTTTTAAACCCTCTCAAATATTCAAAGACTGTCTACTCCACTCATATTTCGTAAGAGAAAAAGACTCAATTAGATAATGTCTACTCCACTCATATTCAAACACTTTTTAAATCCTCTTAAATATTCGAATCAAAAACTGTCTACTCCACTCATATTTCGTAAGAGAGAGAGACTCAATTAGATAATAATTAAGGGAGATTAAAATTAATCTCCATAATACTTTTATAGAAGCTCGAACCCTTACTCTTACAATTGTAAGTACAAGAGCTCTCCATTGGACCAAAGGCCCATTGGTAATCGTATCCAATTCTGAAAGCACTTAGGCTGTTGCACAAGTTATAAGGCAGTTGAAGATAGGGATGGCGGTAGCTGTAGTCATGTTGTGCCCGTAATTCACTTTGGCTTGAAGCAGTTGCTCTCTAGACTCTAGCTACACACGCTGAGCTATCAGATTAGATCAAGAGAAAATATTTGATAAAATTTGAGTTCGAGAGTTGCGTGCACTAAAAGAAATTGGGAAAGTATTCAGTAGCAGTCGGCTGGTAATCTATACTTTCCTTCTTACATGAGATACAATAAAATTATTTAAAAGTAGATTAGGCTCATTTAAACTTAGATTCTTTTATTGACCAAGTAAAATTACTTTTGGACCAGATCATGACATAATCCTAACTACTAATAATATATACTTGAGATAATATATAAAGCAACTTTGAATCGATTGAATATTTATTACCTTACACTAGGTACGCCATAATAACTTGTAAGCTTCTTTTATTTTTGAGAAATAAAACTGTTAATGAGTAACGCTAAATTTAATTATTAAATCACTAGTTCAATAATAATATGGGTTTTCAGTGTTTTGACTTTTGAAAGACCCCTAAGACCTCCAAACAAATAAATAGTGGAGGGATACTAATTATGTGTTTATTATTTGGTAATCACAATCGAAATTTCGAAATGACCTAAAATTGAAATGAGAATTATAATAAATTGTTTACCTTAATTATAGGAATCGGAAACGGAACCAAAATGAGCTATATTATTATTGATATGTTTATTTAACTAAGAATTAAAACGAATTGTTTCAAATTATTAAAATGCCATTACTTAGATTGTTGGTATTACTATTATTTATTATATTAATTATTACTACATATTAAATTTTTTTTCAAAGTTGTTATTATTATTATTATTAATAAAAATGTTATTATTAATAATTATTGGCAAAATAACAATTAATAATAGTACTTACAAAAAAGTAAATAATGATAATAATTTCTTTTCTTTATTATCATCTTCTTCCTGTCAATTCCGTTTCTTCCTCTTCATCAACATCACAATTCAATTTCATTTTCATCATCGTCATCATCATATTTAAATCATCAATGATAATCATCATCCTCATCCATCATCATTGTTATTATCATCAATAATCCTCATCATCAACAATCTTACCATCAATAATCATCATCATTGATCAGCAACGATTGGAGAGCCTGACCATGACCACTGCCTTTAATGAAGAGTCTGGCACTTCGACGATGATGCTGCTTCTTTCGACTTTGATGAATGGTGAAGACTAAGACGATGAAGATCCGGGGACCAGCTGCTGCTCCATAGATGATGTGCCCGATCCCAGCGACTAGCTGCTACCCCACAAACGACGACTAGCAACAGTGTGCCTGATCCTGGTAGAGTGAGAAGATGAGGCCGTTTGTTTGGCTATATGGAGGCTTGCTTGCGATGGAGTTTGCTGGCTTTTTTTGTTATTTATATTTTTAATTTAAAGGAAGAGCATTTCTGGCTTGTCATAATTTCAAATGGGAGCAAAATTTGTCCTCCCGAAAATGGCAGGCTGCTTTCCACCGCCTCCTTAGGAATCAGTTTATTATTTCCTAAACTCAAATTAAGGTGAGCCCTATCTTTTTTATTTTAAATTTCTGTCCCTAATTTATAAAATAAACACTGTCAATAATTATGATTACAAAATACGATATTATTTTCTATCAACCTCGTAGGATTCAGTCTCTCCTTCCTGAAATTTAAATTGAGGTGGATCCCAATTTATGAAGCAAATATTAAAAATTATTTTTATTTCGAATTCTGATTTTCTAATGCGAGAAGTAAATACACTCTCCCACATTTTTTTAACCTCAAATTCATTTTGTTGGCTCTATAGCACAACTTTTTTAAAAGAACATCATTACATATAAAGTTGAACTATTAGCACCATTTCATTTATCTGAAAAAACTCTTATTTTTATTGCAATTACATTTAAGGACATATGTAAATAAATTTAAAGTATTAATTTTTTTAAAATTATGAATGGATCTTTTAAACACCCTTTAAAAAATCTTATAAAACCTATCATTTTTTAATCTACATTTTTAACCTCAATGAGAATAATAATTGAATTGAAACAAAATTTTTTAATCCATATTTTTAATACCCCCGAAAATAAGAAGACTTCTTTTTTTCCTCTTTTTTTTTCTTAAGACCTAAAAGTCCTCTCAATAATTTGTCAATAAAAAATTAATAGCAAAATAATAGATTCAATACAAAAATAGATAACTACGAAATAATTGAGTGCATCACTACTTAGAAAAACAAAAACAAAAAAATTTTATATTTTTTAATAAACTTTAAATGGGGTATTTTAAGAGTGTTGATTTAAAAAAGAAAAGGATGGGAGAAAGAGATGGGGTGTTTTTAGTAGTAAACGAAATATAATAAAAAATTTCAAGAGTTTCAAAGGATGGTCAATAGTCCAACTCTTACTCATGTGATCTTGGGTCAGGCCATATGAAATCGAAGCCCAACCGAAAAGCCTAACAAGAAACAAGCTAAGCCCACACATAATCACACAGATGAGTCCACAAAATCATTCCACACGTAAGAATCACGCAGATGAGTCCCAAAATCCGACGGTGGAGAGAGTCGCGTCAGCTTAACGCTAAGTAAGGAGGGGGATTTAGTTGGGCAGAGATCTCCTACAACACTTATCTCCCATTACAATGACATGTACCAATCATATATAAACGTCTCTCACAAGCTCTAATAAAATCTTTCCCTCCGGTTTAACCACTCACAGGCGATCAAAACCTCGCAGAAGGAATTAGGGTCTCCTAAAAGCTAAAACCTCTTATATAAACCCCCTTACGAAGAGCCAATTGCCAAACACTACAAAATACCCCGACACTGAGCGCTCTCTCGTTTAAATTCAAAATCCAAACGCAACGAATCAACTCATGGTATGATGATTCGTCTCTCTTTCAAGCTTTGCATTTTTTTTTTTATTGCCGTTTGATTTACTCGATCTGCATCTTGATTTGTATTTCTGTGTTGATTTTATTTGTGGTGTAGGCTCTGCCGAATCAGCAAACTGTTGATTATCCAAGCTTCAAACTTGTAATTGTCGGCGATGGTGGCACTGGTAATCAAATTGATATATAAATAAAGTTGTTTTTTGTGAATTTTTATTTTTATTTTTTTTGGATACTTGTTTATGGTATCTAGGGTTTTGTTGGGTTTATTGGAATTGGTTGTTTTAAGACTCGTGATTTATTGCGGTCTGATTACGGTTTGGGGTTTTGGTTTCAAGTGGGTTGGTATTTGCTTTATGGTTTTGTTGAATTTGGTATGTGTTGCTGACTGTGAGTTGATATACATTGCAGGGAAGACTACTTTTGTGAAGAGGCATCTTACTGGTGAATTCGAGAAGAAATATGAACGTAAGTTTTCTTTGGCTTCTATTTTATTTTCGCCGAAGGGCAAAATAAAAGCAAAAAAAGTTTTTTGTATTTTTCACACTTTGTTTTGATTACACTCAGCGACCATTGGTGTCGAAGTTCATCCATTGGACTTCTTTACCAACTGTGGAAAAATTCGATTCTATTGCTGGGACACTGCTGGGCAAGAGAAGTTTGGTGGTCTTAGAGATGGATACTAGTAAGTGACTACTTGCAAAGATCTTGTGATTTATTTATTTTTCCTTCTCTGTTAGATTTATTAGTAATTTTTATCAAATCCTAGATGTCTCGCTTGAGCCTTTGTTTCAGTACTTTAACTCTGATAAGTAGGTTTTAGCATTGATTTGTTTGGCTACAATACTAAATATTTGTTGATTGTGCAGCATCCATGGGCAATGTGCTATCATCATGTTTGATGTTACTGCCCGATTGACATATAAGAATGTTCCAACGTGGCACCGTGATCTCTGCAGGTTTGTATTGAACCTGCTTGTTTTTCTTTTCTGATTTCAAGTTAGAGCTTTTGAATGTTATATTTAATGTTTTTGCATCTTTTTGTTGCTTTCTTCAGGGTGTGTGAAAGCATCCCAATTGTTCTTTGTGGGAACAAGGTCGATGTGAAGAACAGGCAGGTGAAAGCAAAGCAGGTTACTTTCCACAGGAAGAAGAATTTGCAGTACTATGAGATCTCAGCCAAGAGCAACTACAACTTTGAGAAGCCTTTTCTTTACCTTGCCAGAAAACTTGCTGGGTATACACTATGTTACTTTTCAAGAGCAATTATAACTTTTGCTTCCTTTATGGTTTTGATGGGATGAACAGATTATTAATATCTTTCTATGGGTTGCAGGGATGCTAACTTGCATTTTGTCGAGTCTCCTGCCCTTGCTCCTCCAGAGGTGCAAATCGATTTGGCTGCTCAGCAACAGTAAGTGTCTTATCATAATCTGCATGACATCTATCTCTATCGCACACGCGCGCACAAGGTTTCTGTTATTTTTTCATCTTCCTTGCTAGTTTTGGTTTTTCACTATGTTCTTTGCTTATGTTTTTCAGACATGAGGCTGAACTTGCAGCTGCTGCTAGTCAACCTCTCCCGGATGAAGATGATGACGCCTTTGAGTGAAAGAAGACAATGGATCGTTTGATTATTGGAGTGAAGAGTTCAATATTGATTGTTTTGAGGATCTGTTAGTGTCTTTTGACATGAGCTTTGGATTGAATCATTGCTGGCTTATTATTGTGTTCCTTACGCTTGCCTAATTCATGTCAGTCTTTCCTTGTTCTTGTTTTCGTGTCTACATTCTCTGTTTACCAGCGGGGGAGCCATCCAATTTTCTGTAGGATGTTTAAATGATGCTCCATATCCTAGTTCATTTATATATTGTGTTGATAATTAAAGATTCAATTTACTGCTTACCTGGCTTGAGTTGAGTTTAGCATACCTGTTCGTTCTCTTGGTGTTTTTACGATTAACTGGTGAGGCATGAATGTGTGTGTGATGAAATGCTACCAATGCCCGGATTAAGTAAGGATATGATTTGTTGTGAATGAATGTGACCACTCCAAATTACAAATGTAAATGGTTCTTCCAACCTCCAAATGCCATCATCTGATGGCCTCACATGTTTGGAACCTGAGCTTGTGACCTTGTCGCCCTGCAGCTAATGTGGTGTACAGACGAGCTTGGGTGAGTTTTGATCAAGTATTAGGGATGTGTGTTCAAAAAAACCTAAAAGGTTGCTTGCTAGTTTTGCCATAAGGGAATGTGTTCTCGTCCCAATCTCCCTCCCAGGTCCGAGTAGACCACCTACTCCGTACGCACCGACTTTGGACTTGTTAATCTGTTGCTTTTACTTCCTTCAGAACCATGAGCAGAGTGCGCCCGCATATAAAAAATATTTAAAAGGGGTAGCATTATTCGGAGTGGTCAAATTCGGTTCGATTTTTTCACCCATGTGATGTACGAAACTGAACGCACTGTCGTACTTTCTCCCAATAACCTTGAGATTTTTGGGCTTTGTCTATGGCTACTTGACCACGGACGATGGTTGGTCCAATAGGTAAGATACGCGTACATTATTCAATTGTGTCAATGTGCCGATCCAATAGGTAAGGTACGCGTACATTATTGAATTATGTGTCAATGTGATACGAGTCAAATTTAGATTGGTGTGCCGTAGGGGCTTCGTCCCACATAATATTAAATATTCACATAACCATGAAAAATTAAGCAAGCACAAATCAAGAGATTTATTGAAACCAATCCACCGGCAAAGGTGAATTCTACAAGACCTTTGGTTAATTTAATCATCGAGCCAGAAACCCGCCATCTACAACGAGGTCATGCCCACTGACAAACTCAGAGTCACTGCATGCAAGAAACAACACAGCATCTGCCACGTGTCCCGTTCTCAACACAGCTCCTTCCAACGGCGTCTGTGGCTCAAACAGCTTCTCAACCTCGCCCACGGACATCCCATACGCGTGGCAAGTCAATGGCGTGGCCATCCCATGCGGCGAAACGCAGTTCACTCTAATCCCATGCACTCCCAGCTGCACGCTCGCTGATCGAACCAACCCAATCACCGCATGCTTCGACATATGATAATCAGTCCTCCTTTTGCTCCCGCAAGAGCCCGACACGCTGGCTGTGCACACAATACTGCCCCGTACACCGCCCTCCACCATCACACGCGCCGCGTGTTTCACACACGCGGCCATTCCACGTACGTTGATTGCAAATAATCTGTCGAAGGCTGAAAAGTCGAGATCAAGAACGGTCTGATCAGAACTACTCAGAATCCCGGCATTGCTAAACATGACATCTAGCTGCCCATAATTTTGGACCGTTGAGTCGACCAATGCTTTCACTTGACATTCATTGGTAACATCACAGTGCACGTAGTGGCACTTGTCGACACCAATTGATGCGGCTACTTGTGGGCCTAATTCATCTTGAATATCAGCAATAACGATCATACGGGCAGCGTGATCTGCGAAAAGACGCGCCGTGGTTTCGCCGATGCCGCTTGCGCCGCCGGTGATTATGGCCACCTTGCCTTCAAGTTTGTTCTTGGCGTTACACATTGAGGAATCTGCCATCACGATCAAATGACAAATATCAGAGCAAAATTAGATTTTAAGCGTCTTCTGTGGCCAAGCTAGAGTGTTAGTGTCCGTTGATAAATACTGAAGTGGTAGCTCGTTGGGGCCTACCACTTGGGCCAATTTCAACTATTCAATCCATGGGTTTTTTTAAACGTCATGGATTGCATTGCATATGTGTCCTACACAGGATGAAAATTCACCAGTTGACTCTTTTAATTTTTAAATGAGAAATAAATGCAATGAATCAACAATACGGCAGCTAATATCTATTAATAATATAGTACATTTCCAAAATCAAATCTGCCAAATTTAATCGACCGTCAACAAAATTTCTCCCTCTCTCTTCCGTTTTTTTTTTTTAGTTTAGTTTAGTTTACCAACAACTTAGCACTTTCCTCACCGACATGAGTGAGATTTAATCCTTAAAACTTTGAAAAAAGATTTTTTTCATTTCAATTGAATGGCACACATAACCTCTGTTAAGTAGGTGGGCACTTGAAGGGAAGCGAACCGAAATACTTCAGCTCGGTTCGGTTCAATCAATTTGAACCCTCTTATCGTAACAAACTTTCAGTTCGATTCAGCCAGTTTTCAATCCCTTTGTCTTAAAAAACATTTTCCCCACATGGATAAGCATAGAAATCTTAGCAGGAGATCAACAATCTCAAATTAAGTGGTCCGAAATAAAAAAACAATATGTGTGGTAGTCTCTCATCAGATTTAGCTAACTTCAAACTCAAAACCTCTATTTATGAACTTGATGGAGCTACATAATGAGAGATGCAAATAGTTTTTTTTTTTTTTTTGGTCACACATATTAAAAATAAACTCACAACTAAAACCCTATTTAAAATTAAATTTTTGGAAAAAAAAATGATCTAAAAATGATCTCCCTAAAACTTACAATTTTCTTGATTTTTATTTATTATCAATTGGGCTTTAAATATATGAAAATAATTGCAATCTCGATCATCCAATTTGCGCTGAATCTAAATGTTCAAAATACCGATGACTTAGTTTATATGCATTCACGTTGTTATGTTTGAAATTGGGCATGCGTTTTTTCTTTCACGCGCGGGCTTCGAATTAATGCCAAATGTGATTAATCAAATCGATGTGGCATTTTTTTTTTTTGGTTATAATTTAAAAAATATTGTTTCTTATTTTCAGAAAGAAAAAATTGACTCTCCAGCCAATTACGAATCAGTATCCAACGAACGCCTTACTTTGTTAAGAAATTGTATCCGTATTCCATTCGTAATTCTATTTAACTACTCTTTTACATATCCATCCACATACATACATATATACATACATACTTGTGTGTATATATATATTATAGTTTCATTATTTTCACTTAATTATATTTATGATGTATTTAGGCTCAAACAAAGATATCTTTTTTTCTTTTTCTTTTTACTAAGAGTGTTTTACATGATTACATGATTACTTCCCGTTACTTATCAAATATCTATTCTTATTTTTTTTAAAAAAAAAAAAAAGAATGGCGGGTCTATTACTTTCCTCCAATGTTTTCAAAGTTATTGTATATATAAATTTTCAAATTAAGAAAATTTTGAGTCTTGGTTACACAAAAAATGAATTAAGAGAATGAAAAAGAAAAATGGCGAGTAGGATATTATGAATATATGTTGTTTGGGGGAAAGTTTAGATGCTGACATGGACTAATGATTTGATGATAGATGACAAAGAAAGTCAATCAAGTGAAGCCAGCTCCCTCCTTGAATATTTTAAAGATGTTATACATATAAAGTTTCAAATTAAGAAAAGTTTGAGTATTTGTTAAGCAAAATATGAATTGAGAGATTGAAAAAGAAAGGTGGCGAGAAGGATATTATGAATATATTTTGTTTGAGGGAAATTTGGATGTTAACGTGGACTGATAACTTAGTGACATGTGGCAAAGAAAGTTAGTCAACTGAAGTCAGCTCATTTGATCGAATGGCAGTGTAGCTCTCAAAGGTCAAAAGATGAGCTTCTTGAGGAAAATGACAGTTTCGATAAGTATGGCTAGCATTAAGGGGTAATATCAAAACTCAAATTTTATTGATTAGAGTCAACACGTGAACAATGTGTGCCATCATAAAAGAAAGCAAAAATATTGTCCTTTGGTTAAGAATAAGCAGCCAATAAGAGTGAAATTTCTTTAGTAAGTAATAGGAGAAAGTCAAATCAGTTGTCTTTTGCTACTCCTTGAAAAGGAACATAATTACAAGGCCAAGAGAGTACCGCATACCCAGCTGTAGAGGTAAAAAGGTGATTGCAGGTTTCTTTACCTCTCAAGCTCATAGATGTCACCATCAAATGACAAAATGTAAAATTATTGAAATAGTCTTACTCATGGAGGACAAACCAATAAAAATTTGTTAGCTGTCCAAAAATAACAAAATACCCTCAAGAATATTCGTATATAAGTCCCACATGTTCAATTTTGAAAGGAATATCTATTTATCTCTCTCTTTTTGCTTTATCCAACCCTATGCACTTTTTTCTAAATCTGATTTTTTGAGAGGCTACTTCATCTTCTTCTCCTTTCATTTTTATCTCTGTGAAAATTTAGCTATCTCATCTCTTAAAGAAACTGTTCTTTTATTCTTATCCTAAGGAATTTTTGTGATCTCTACGAGACCTATATCTCCTTTATGTTATTACTCACCGTAAACAATCTTTAATGAGGTTTTGTTAATGGTGTAAAGCAAATCAAGTAACACTTCATTTATATAGTGGATTAGCGATTAGCTACTCTCGTGGATGTAGACCAAAGGACCAAACCATGTAAATGGATGATTTGTGATTGCGGAGGCTGATGAAATAAGTTGTTTGTGCTGTGTAGATGAAATAAACTACTAATTAAAAAAGTATCTTAGTGTTTGGTAAACTGTGATGTTGCGTTTACTGTGAGTTTAAAAAATAGAGTACATACGTTTGATAAAATTTATTACGAAAGTGTTGTTTTATTATATAATGATCAAAATAGATATAAATTTTAATTAATTTTTATTTTTAAAGTGTATTTAATAAATTATTTAGACATATCTTTTTTTTTCTTAAATACGTAAAATTAAATTAAAAAAATCAATTAAAAAAATGTGAAGAACTTCATAATTTGTTACATAAAATATGATAAGAATAAAGATATGATTTATATATTATGAATTATGGATAAGAAATATACAATTATCTTTTTATTAAGATCTAAGGTTATAATAGGAATTTTAAAAAAAAAAAATGTAGTAGCTTATTGAATAAACTGCTTATGAACAGTAACCCCGTACTTGCTTTTAAAAATTATTGACAAAACGGAGAAAATTATAAAGTAAGTTACTTTTTCAAAATTTACCAAATGCTATTTTTATCAAAAATTATAAAATAAACAACTTATTGAATTTGAACCGTAATCTCGAATTGGGCTAAAATCTTGTGTGTTCTTTATTGTTTATATTTATTTTCTACTTATTATGGTAGTTTTGATGTCCATATCATATTTCATTTATGAGTTCACATAAGTTATCTAACGAGCTCCACTCAGTTTCCTAGATAAGCTTTTTAAAGCTATTCTCGAGTTCACCAAACCTATCCCCTGATCTCTCTTAAGCTCCTCATGTCAACTCTTAGAATCAACTCTCATGAACTCCACTGAGCTATCCATATTAGTTTACCTCGTAAATCATCTCAGTTCATCTCTTAGATCATATCAACTATACCTTTTGCCTCAAACATAAAAAACACACATCTCAACCTTTACTAGCCCAATCTCCCCTTGAATATAAATTTTATTTGCTTTTATCGAATTTCACTAGGATCTAGTGAGAATAAGTATTAAATGGTTTGAATCGAATCTTAACAAAAATATGATTAAAAACATATTTCTTTTAACTTATAAAAAAAAAATTTCATATTCTTTTTAACGTTATATTTAAGGACATTAAAAAGTAAAATTTATATGACTAACAATGCCTCTCACAATTTTTTTGTTTGACAAAATGAAGGTTACAATATATAAATAAATAAAGGAATTTATGGAACAAAATTTTAACTATTTTTTGTTTAATATCTAAATAAGTGGAGGGGTCTTTTAACTTAAATTTTTTATTTAAAAAAGTAATTTAATATTTAAAGTTAGAAAAGTATCATTTATATCAATATTATTAATATTCACCTATAATTGGATTGAGTTCATGATTCAAAGAATGAAAACTCAAGTTGCATTTTTAAAGTAAAAAAACTTAAGTTAATTAACTCAGTTTTTAATGTGCTTAAAGCATTCAAAAACACTTTACTGTGTTATAAAATTGCTGAGTTCACACAAAATATTGAAGATTGCCAATTCCTAAAGAAATCGACTTTTACTGCTTACTCACTAGTGGTCTCATAAAACTTAATTATTGTCCTCACATTAAACCTTTAATGAAAAATCTGTAATTTTTTGTTTTTCTTTTTTTAAATTTAACAAAAATTTAAATCTAATACTTTTAATTTAATTTTTTTCATAAGATTATTCTGAAACAAATTTTCTCTAAATTTATTTTTTTTATTTGTAAAAGATATTTGATACAATAATTTGGACTTAAAAACATGCGTGACTGTTAATTGATTTATTTTCTAGCATTATTATGAAAAATTATTAATATACCTATCAAATGATGACACATTATTATTTACGATTCATACTCATTTAGTATTTACATGTAGTATCTCTTTTTTCTAAATTTTCCTTTTTGTTCTAGGTAACGTTTAATTTCTTTATGCCGTAATGAGTCGAAATTCTAAATTGACTAAAAGGAAATTATTTTTCCCTTTTGTTTCAGGTAACATTTAATTTCTTTATGCACCAATGGATCGAAGCTGTTAACTAACCCTAACGAATTAGGAAATCCTGACCTTTAAAGGAAAGGTAGCCCTACATATATGTACCAGTATTTTGTGTACTTCCCATTCGTTAACTATCCGAGCATGCATACTCTGTCCCCCTCTTCTTCTTCATCTCCTCATCCTCATGAACAATTGTCACCTTGTTTCTGGCATTTCAAGGAATCTTGTTCGCACCCGCAGACATTCAATGGAGTGTGCTTATCTTGTGCACAAACTGTAGGCAAGGGACACGGCTTATCATTTAGTTACATGCTCGAGGGTTTAGAGTTCGGCAAAGATGAAGTTACCCGTTTGAAAAGAATGAACTCAGAGATTGTGTTTGGGCAGAGGAAACTCCAGTTAGTTCTGGATTTAGATCATACCTTGCTGCATGCTACGGGCTTGGACATGTTAACTCCTGAAGATCATGAGTGTTTGATGAAACGAGCAAGTTCTGCATCAGACGGCGGTGACCTGTTTATGATGGATGGTGGGTTATTACTGGTCAAGTTAAGGCCTTACATCCGGAGTTTTCTTAAAGAAGCGAGCAAGATGTACGATATTTACGTATGTACCATGGGGAACCGACCCTACGCAGAGATGATTGCTAAACTGCTTGACCCCAAGTGTGAGTACTACATCAGGTCAAGATTGATCACATGCGAAGACTTAAAAGAAACGCGAAAGAAGAATCTTGATTTGGTTCTAGGGCAAGAACGGGGTATTGTTATAGTCGATGATACGGCGGAGGTTTGGAAGGATCACAAGGAGAATCTCATACTGGTGGGGAAGTACAATTACTTTAAAGGGGGAATAAGAAGCCGTAAGAATAATGATCAGAAATCCTATTCTGAGAGGAAGAGTGATGAGAGCGAGTTGAATGGGGCACTTGTGAATGTGCTTCGAGTCCTGAAAAGGGTTCATGAGTTGTTTTTTGAGAATCCGGAGAATCTTGTTCGGGGAGATGTTAGGAGTTTCCTGGGGAAAATTCGGAGGCAGACTCTTGCAGGCTGCACATTGTTCTTTAATGTTGGTGATGTCGGTCCTCAGGAATTTCCATTACTGAGGGGGAGGGCTGAGGAGTTGGGTGCTGCATGCACGGATGTGTACGACTCGTCGGTGACGCATGTGGTCTCAACGAGGCAAGCAACAGAGGGCCGTCGGTTAGCCGAGCAACATACCAACTTTGTCGTGCATCCGCGATGGATTTATGCTGCTTATTATCTGTGGAGCAGACAAGCAGAGAATGATTATTTTCCACTTTAGACATTTTTTATTTTCAAGTTGGCGACATTAATTTTTCCATTGATCGAATTAACCAAGTCATGACTGCTTGTATATTTTCTTCTTATTAATCTTGGATTGAAATTTCGGCAATTATTTCATTGATCGGATCGAGAGAAATTTGCGTTTGAGGCGTCTTGTTAATTACGTACGAATGAGGTTGCAATACATTTCCTTCCAGCTATGTATATCTATCTTTTCCAATTTCCAAGAAGAATAATTAACAATCAGAATACTCTGCAGGTAGATAAATTGTAATTTTTTGACAGTAATTAATTACTACAAACATCAACTTATTATTTTTAAAGAAATGAAAACTCAGAATCTTGAGATGCAAGATCACAACATGTTTCACTTGGAGCACAACCCCTTTTAGCTAGCGGCGTACATGTAGTTCCAAAATTTCCATCAATTTCTTTAATTACCGAGATGCATGTCCTTCAATTTATACTACAACCCGTTCATTATGAGTGAACTGATTTGTTCATTCTTCTTCTGTCAAAGTACAATGGCTGCTGCAAGCCTATGACCTCTGGCAATGTATATATAAGCAACGGAAATTTATATATACGAGGCGTTTAGCAATCAAATAGTAATTAGGATACGTAACGTTAAACGTCATAGGTAACATGATTCTAAGCAACGGTAGTATACAATTAAGTAATTAAAAGGAATCGCAACCAGAGAGAAGAACAAATATTTAAAGAAGAGATTTCAAATACGAATATGATAATTAGGAAGTAGCTTTACAAAAAATGAACAAAGTGAATTAATTTTCGTAAATAATTAATAAGGACGTAGAATTTGACTCTAACTTACGTTCCGGGCACATAAATATCTTATTAGATAATGTTAATCAGCCAAGACTAATTAGAATTGCATACGTATGCTCCGAAAACTGCATGTGCATGGGTGAGCATTTTTAATTGGAACTAAAATGTAAACCGTCCTAAAAGAATTTGATAACGTACGAGATCTACCTACGTTGAGGAAGTGAATGGTTAATACTTCAAGAGCAAGAAAAATTAGTATTCGATTTTTAGATGTTAATCTCTTCATCATCAATAAATGTTTTGATTTCCTTCTGACAAAAAGCAGCGTTGAGATGACTAGTAAAATTACGACGAGTACCCTCCCCTCTGAAACTGAGGAAGACATCAGATTTGCAAGAACAAGATGGCGTTGAAGCCATTAAGCAAATTTCTGAAATTTGGTATCAGAATGTAAGTCTATTTTCTACCAATTGATTTTCCCAT
This sequence comes from Luvunga scandens, assembly GCA_030449905.1. Classification (NCBI taxonomy): domain Eukaryota; kingdom Viridiplantae; phylum Streptophyta; class Magnoliopsida; order Sapindales; family Rutaceae; genus Luvunga; species Luvunga scandens. The sequence continues at coordinate 1,497,741 of JASUUG010000526.1, forward strand.
GACGTTCTAGTTTCCTAAGTTTCCTTTTCTCGTTTTCATTGAGGAACTTTCAATAAACCACAAAATACAAACGGGTCATTTTTTTTAACAGTAATTAGACGACTTTGTTTCAAACAATGGACTAACAGTATGCCGCTAAACTCCATAAGAAGGCTTTGACTTTATTTTGGCCGGCCACTTAGAATAATATCATTTAGTTTAATCGGTTATTATATATAGGCTGACAAAGACTTAATAAAAAGGTTATAAGAAATCTTAAAATTTAAATATAAATAGAATTAATAATCTGTCACTAATTAACGATAACCCCACTAAACTAGCTGCTAACAGAGCCCTCATCTCTTTCTCTCTCTCGATTGGTCAGCTACAAAGATTAACAATACTATGTGTGCTGTTTTCTTTGGCCACTTCAGATTCCTCCAGGGTTTGAAGTACTTTTTAGGCGAGCTGTTTCAGATTTGTTACCAACTGCAAATCTACTGCTACGTAAACAAGTCTCTTGTACTTCCTCTTGATTTTGATGTGGCTGTCATTGCGAGTTTTGGCTGCGGCTATTTGGAAACATTCCCCTTTCTAAGGAGTTCGTGAGGGTGGTGAATCTTTGTGGTCACTATCGTTTTAAGGAGTTTGTGATATATATATATATATATATATATATATATCAGTTAACAAATTAATTTCGGCAAATTTGAACTGTTATAATTACCATCAGAAGAAAATCATATGGGAGGCAACAATTCATTAGTACTAAAACATTTGCAAAAATAAAATGGCGATAAAACAAAAAGCTCTAAACAATACTGAAAAGCAAGTATAAGAAGATGAAACTATCTAAACTGTGTGGTTCAATTGGGAAATTTACAATTGGATTAGATTTTGAAAACTGAATGTTTTTTCTTTCAACGGTCTTCTGGATTGATATTGAAAATATGGGAAAAGTTTGGCAGTAAACTCAAACTTTAAGAACTAGAAGAGTATTTATCTTTACAAATTTAACATGATAACATAATAAATTAGAAATAATAAACGTGGGTAATTTGGACCATAAACCACCTAAGTGAGATGTAGGGGTATAATTATCATCTTACGTTTACGTTAATGTTTCTACTAACTTTTTCAATGGTGGAATTTAAATCCGGTTAAAGATTAAAATGAAACAAATTTAATTTTAGAATGACTCAAGTGATGTCTTTTAAAAACATATAACACTAGTGGATGCTAAAGCATTTTGGCGGTGGTACGAGAGGTTTGAGGTTAAAATTGCACTCACATGAATAAAAAAAGAGATCTAGTTTCAATTTATGTTAAACAATTTATTTATCGTAGGAGTCACTCTTGTGAATCATTGATACTACGTTTGATAAACCATATGAATATAGGAAGAACATCATCTCACGTGTGTGTTTGTGTTGGGAACAAACTAACTTTAACATTCCGTGTTGAACTTCGTAGTAAGTACATATGGTTTAAAACTTCACGAACATCGAAATACATGAACTTAATGCTAGACAGACTTAATTTCTGTCCAAAACTCCGACGAGTTTTAATAGAAAATGGAATGAAATACAAGCGGAGATTGTGTAAAATGGGAGTGGCTAGCTGGTATGCTTTTGGAAGTCCAAAATGATTTTGCATTCCCCTTCTTTTTTAAACGACAAGTCTTAGGTTGTGTAAGAATATTACACGCAGGTCCTTGAAAGATATGCGTCGCACATCCCGCACGACGTGACGGTTTACAAACTGACGCCAGATAGACGAGTCGGAAAGGTTCGCTAAACTGAGACGGTGGTTTCTGAGATTGAGATGAACTCAAGTGGCTCAGTTCAGCTCTTAGGTTTTGGGGGTTTTAATGTTTCAAATTGCTTGTTGTCACAACAAAGGCATCACTGTCACCGCCAATCTTTAGTTGTTCTTCCAAAGGTGCAAGTTCATCTCAAATTATTTACTACTGTCATTTTGCCTGGAGCTTGACAAAACAAAACATAAGAGATGCAGCCACCTTTGGAGTTGATAACGGTTATTTACTTTGAAGAATTCTCAATATAAGCATTATCTCTGTCACACAAAGATCTCAAGGACTTGATACTTGTGGTTTTATCTGCCACATGCACTCATGTTGTATTGTATGTATCAGTATTGCCCGCAGGCACAGGCTCAGGCAGAGGCATTGAGCGAAAAACTAATTATGTTAGCCATCAACTGCCCCAATTATGTATATCATGAGGAAAGGGAAGTCAGTAACTCCCAATTGTCATGCAAGAATTCTTCGATAGCTATTCAAAAGTCACATAATTTACCCGAAGAAGAAATTTTCATTTGTCTGAATTGACTCTTCAATTTTTGCTCAAAACAGCTTGTCAGATGCTGCTGATCAACAATATGACAATGTTTGAAATAGCCAACATATTATCAAGACGCAACCAGCCAACAACCAAAAATGATTTTTTTTTCCCACTCCGTTGCGCTTGAAGTTTGTGCTACAAAACACCATTACAACCAAAAATGATAATTTAATCCTTTCAGGAGCTTGAGCTAACAGAAATCCATAATCATTTGTTAACGACTTCTAGGTGTATTAACAAACATCCTGTATCTGGTGATTACAACAGCAGTAGAGGGCGTCAATCTTCCAATATTTGATGATTACAACACCTTGTATATACACCGTGTGGACAGTGGTTAACAACTTGCTGCAAACGAATTACTTTATAACATCTACAAATGTAGCTGCAATCTCCGACCATAGCCAGGTATTTTCAGGTTGCCTGCCGACAAAACAAAGCAACGTTGCTCATCTCATAAACTTTCTCCTCATCCAGCGGACAGAGTTAGGAGCCTGCCAAAGAATTTTGGGGTGGGGGAGGGGGGGTGCTGCTCTGTGAAATCCAACATGACTTATAACAACATTAAACTTTGTTTATTTTAGATCAAACTCTAAACAAATCTGAAACCCACATTTCGGACTACGACTCACATTTCACTCACGCAACCCTGTTCATCACTTTCTCTGTGTCTCCATCTGCCATCTGGTGTCCAATGGATACAAACACTGAAATAGTCATCAGGTTAGAAGGCCGTAAGTCCCCAAGAGAAGTCAGACTAGACTGACTACCATAAGCAGAATGTTACAGAAAAGTAGCCAAAAATATTCAGCTCTTCTACCACCAATGCAATGATCACGTTTAACATTTTATAAACACTAGAGTCCACTATGAAAAAGTGTCGTAATACCCCTGTCACAATACCCACGCTCAAATTCTGACGATAACTTTGTTATAACTAGCATGACAGTAGCTTTTTCAGCAATTTTACCAGAAACTGTGTCAAAAACTGTATTAATATTTTGAACAAGAAAAGGTCATCTTTTTAACACATCTTGGCAGGGAAACGGGAGGTCCAGCAGATATTACATAGACAATGCAATATTCAAAGGTACTGCAGAGAGTAAGAGAGACACACACCCACACATGTGCACACACTTGGGTTTTAAACCTACCCCCTCTAAAACCCAAGAGAATGATCTACAAACTAAACACATGCTTTATGCTGTCATTGAAATTGAAATGAACGAAAAAAAAAAACACCAGTGAGCCAAAAGTGTCAATAGGTGCATTATTCAATCTAAAGTTAGATAAGTGACCTTCCATATCAGGATTCTGCTTTGGCTTCCATAGAACAGGATGAGTTGATAATCCCAAAACACCTGGAATGAACTTTATCTATGGAGAGCATTGGATGAACTTTAGCTTTACATCAACTGTCTCATTTGGAGAGCATTGAATGCTGATAATGCCCCATTTATTATGCCAAGGGAAAGGAGGTAAACCCCAGCATCATCTTTAGACCTTTGGAAGCAAGGCATGCATGCCTCCAACATTGGCCCTGGAAAACACAGGGATGATCAACAACATGTCCAAAATGAAATATTCCAATGCTATCAAGAAAAACCACTGTCTAATAAATTAGATCCAGCAGCATTTGATAAACAAATCACTAATATCCTTAACTTTTGAGGTAATACAAATGAATGAAAGGAAGCAGCAACAAGCAATCTCATTAGCCAGGAGATACAATAGGTATCAATGTTAAAGCCTTATACCCAAAACAAACACCCAGTTAGCAACCAAAAAGCTCCCATATTTTTGCGAAACATTTCTTTAATCAATGTGACTGGCACTGTAGAAAACTGGAGACCTCTATCCAATATTTATGCGTAAATATAAACAAAGTAAAATATTTGCTAGCCACCCTGGCATCCAGAACATTGGAGGATGAGTTGATATTTATATCTTCAACAATCATCCTCCCATCACATTTACAAATAGTTCCAAAAATATAAGTGGAATCATAGAGAGAGCATATCCTTGGCAGCTGCCAGTTACTCAGTACAACATGGTCACCACTAAACCATCTAAGGTTGCAAAGATATTCAAGATCTCTATTTTGAAATTACAACAAGAGTGCTGAAAAATAAATAAACAATGATAATGAGAATGGAAATATCTACTTTTATTAGCATTATTCATACACAATTTCCAAGTTACAACTTTCTGCTGTCTACGCAATTGCAAATATTAACAAATTTGATAAACCGGCAAAAGCTGACAATTAAAGCTGATTCTTACAAAGTAGTGCGGCACCATAGGCAATTAAAGAAGATTATGTTTTCACAAAAGGCAAAAAGTAGAATCCCTAAACTCAGTATTCACCAACGTGAAGGTTTGTACCAGATATTAAATTCCTTAGCTCCATCAAATGTTCATCGTTTGTGATGTGAAGTGTAATGCGGAGGTTTGTCAATAATGCTTCTTGTTCCCAACTCAAGGGACCAGAAGCATACAATGCCTCAAGAGTACAACGATAAGCATGCAACTCTAATCTATGGATTCCTGCTGCTACACCCTCTCCTAGAGGAAGGGGCATTTTCTCTTCCTCATCTCCACGGCAAGAAAAAGATTCAGCATCACTATTAAGGGGATCTGCATCTTTAGAACAACCTGCTAAAAGACGACTAGACAAATCACTCGTACTGTCACTAATAATACTACAACTACCAACAGAGCATATATCACTATCAGAATCACTAGCTTCTGAGCTCCTTCCATAAGAACACTCAACAACACAATATGGTTTTCTCCTCTCTGTTTCATAAAAGCCATTTGTTTGATAGTTAGAGGAAGTATGCATGCATGTTTCACCCAGACTTTCTCGTGGATTAGCAACAGCATCTACCTTTTCAAGTAAGGAGGATGGATTCCATGAAATCACTTGTGGGCACTCACTGCCTTTTTCAATTGCTCTCCTCTTCTGAATGTTTCCAGAACAAGCTTCAGCAGAAGAGGAAAAAAATGGGGAGGCTCTTTTCAATGTTCTAGCTGAGATAGCATGTGACTCCTGGAAACCAGTGGTGTTTCCACCAGCTTGCACAGATGGAGTATTAATCTTCTTAGGAAAGTTTGGTGTTGACACCCTGTTGGACTTCACAATATCTGAACACCCTGAACCCTGAGAATAATAGTAGCCAGGAAACAATTAGTTATAGGCAGAAATGACTATAGCAAAGACAGTGAAATTGGGAGAAGGGGCACAACAAAGTCGAGATGACTAAACAAGACTCAACTGGTTAGAACTTAGCCAGAAAACAACCATTCAAGTATGCATAATTGTAATATTAGAGGTTTCATGAACAACTAATCACAATAAATGGCAAAGACGAAGAACTCAACTGCATCAAACAAACGATAGAAATGATCAAAAAAGACAAATGAAAAACTATAGAAGAGCCCATCAAAATATTTTCAAAAGAATTTACCCAACACAGAAATGACAAGTATAAAAACATTGGAAAAAACAAGAGTAAGACAAATGAAGTGATAAAAGAAGGGGCAAATTTTACCTTCCCAATCACAACCCATTTATCATCCTGCCAAGATTGCCGCACCCTTATGTTTGATTTGTGGGTTTGGAATTCCCTTGAAGACCCAAGTACCCTAACTGAATAGCACTCCCCGCCCAGAACCTTCAAAACTGTAGCAATTTTCCAGGAAAAATCATCAAACACTTCCACCAGGTCGCCAGCCATCCAACTTGTCACATACTGCACAGGAGGAGGACAGGGCCTAATTTCCTTCCTTGACACCCTCTCATGAGCTGTTTCTTTAGTCTTGTCCGAGTACCGAGCATATCCAACAGTGTAATTGTGCCCATTGCCTGATATAATTACAGCACACCACCAGGCACCAGAAGGCACCTCGCTTTTAAAAACCTCAACTTGGCTCCCTTTCTTGAATCTCATGATGACTTGCAATATCTGCAATAACCAACAAAAATAATATCTCAATAAGACATCAACCTAACATATACTAATTCAAACCACTAAATCATAATACAATTGATAACGACTGTTTATGTTTTTAGCATAGTATCTCATATTAAATAAATTCCCCCCCCCCCCCCCCCCCAACAAAAAAAAAAAAAGAGATCTTTTCATATAAAACAAAAATAACAATGAAAAGTTCAATCTGCAAAATATATTTCTGTTTTTTAAAACAATCTTAATAAAATTCCTAAAACTTTTTCAAATTGATGAAAATATTATACAAATATCAAGAGCATCAATCAATTAATCAAATCAAAACGAACTAAATTAGATAAATAATTCAAGTTGATCACACAGTCACAAAATCAAATAACTTAATAATAAAGAAAGAAATATTTTTTTTAGCAATCTTAGAAACATCAATCTTTCAAAAGAATAAATAAATCATTAAACACGTAAATATATAAATGTCAGATCAAAAGTGAACAAAATTAAAAGTGCAGCAAAAAAAACCCTAATTTTCTCCATTACCAACCTTTGTACTTCGATCGCACGAAGCGTGATTGAAGAAAGAATCAATTATAGATCTTAGAGTGTTTCTCTTTGAAATATTATTTGCAATGTCTTCGTTCTGTTTCGTGTTTTAGGGTTTCTAAATTGTGAAGAAGAATACACAGAAAAGATAATATTTATTTGCCGATGAGTAATTATTATTATTATTTTTTTTAAATACACAAATAGTTTTTAATACGTGGGATTAAAGTTTAATCCCAACCAGAAAAAGGTCCCCTTGACAGTGATTTTTGTTCACTCGCATTTTGGAGCGTGAAAGAACTCTTTTATATATTGGCTTATTTTTTATATTTTTTTTAAATATAGATTTGGCAAAATAAAAATATTTCAAGTTGTTTGAAAAAATTATCAAAGTCTACCTACTTCGTTTCATTTGTAGTAAATATTGGGGTAAAAAGTTTATTTGACCTAATTGTTTGATCGTCAAACATTTGTGTGACAAGGGGTACAATAAAATAGTGGATTTTTTTTGTTAATTTACTGTCCTTGAGCTAAGATAACATGTACGGCAATTCTATGGTGTTGTCATGCAATATTTAAAAGAAATTTAGAATATCAATTGATTAAGGTGGCGATTGTTTTTTAACTTAATGATTTAAAGTTACTTAACTTAATTAATTAAATTAATTAGAAGTATTTATTTTTATAACTTAATAAGACTTTTCATATAATTTTGACTTAATAAAAGAAGTTTTTTTTTTTTTGCTTTTTATTGAATGGAAAAATTTGAATTAAGTCAATTAATTTTTAATATAAAAAATATCTCGATTTTATAATTTATTTTTCATGCACATCCCAAAACTCACCCATTGACGTTTATCACAAATAATCTTTTTTTTACATGCAACAACTTTGAGATGAAATGATAAATCAACTATTTCAAGTATCTTATTAGTTTTTTTTCCTTATATTATGTACTATTATTGAGAATTAGTAATAAAATTTGAAATTTATGATATTTTATATATTATAATTCTATAATCATTATGTATTCACTTGAATGTAGTTTTACTTATAAATATTAAATATTATGGTATTTAATATATTTTTTATTTGATATTTAAATTTAATAAAGATACAAATGTAAAAGTACATATTTTGAGATTTTTTTAGTTGAAAAAATGAATAACTTAATATTTATTTTCAAATCTTCAGTTAAAAAAAATAAATATATTATTCAGATTCAGACATTTAGGTATATTCATAATTTAGATTAATTCAAATTTATTAAGATTTCAGACGGAAAAACAAACGCCATCTAAGTAAAAATTCCTTTTAAGTGATATAAAACCTTTGAAGTTCGAATCTCATTTCCATGAATAAGAGCTTTATTTCCATGATTTTCATGGTTTAACAGAAAAAAGAAAAAGAAAGAGAGATCAATTTATTCATTTAAACTCAAATGTGAATTTCTTAGTTAAGCTTTTTAAAATGATGTAAATATTGAAAACATTCCCAAAATCCTTGTTCAAAATAACAACTAATTTTTCCAGTAAAATAGTTATTGTTCACCTGATCCATTAAAAATATGTGACACCACAAACAAATATCCTAAAAAATAAATATTTTCATCTCCAAAATATTTTAGATCAAGAATGAATAGGAAGCCTTTAAATTCGGGTAAGTTGTGCTTACCAAACTAATGATTGAAAGAGTTAGTATCCTTAAGCACGCATGAGTCTTGATTTGGTGTGTACAACTTGGCAAAATCTTCTTATTAGTTCTTCCTATAATACAAATGACATCTGAATCAAGTTATAAATCGTCAGCCAGGCCATTGGCTATTTGGCTCTGGCTAGATCGTACAACACTCTTTCCTCCAAATTTGGAGCAAAAATTCCAGCCCTCATCGGGAACTCCGCGTATTTAAATCATGGGTAGAATTCCCCATCGGCGGTGTCTAACATTATCCTCATCATTGTCTGTTTCTTTCTCTTTCAGGATGTTGCTTTTGTAATAAAATTTGACAATGGTCATAATCAGACACAGATATTCCTGCTTAAGGATCTGATTCTCATGCTGAGAATCAAGAAATGCCAGATTTTGAAATTGAAGCAGATGATGTACTATATCATCTGAAAACAGCAATATTATTTATTCAACAGGCGATAAAGCAAATGATAGACTGAAAATCTATTAAAAGAAAACAATTAGGTAGTATGACATCCTTGGCCAATATATGAATTAAATAAAAATGGTTATAAATCAAAAGTTCATTGTTTAACTCAACTGCATATCCTCAACATAAGAAGCAGACTCAAAAACAACAATGTCAAAACTGCAAATCAAAGTGCTATGTACATATTATCAGAGACCAAGAAAGTTAAAAATTTTGTACAAATAGAGTTGCAATAACTTGTGCTCAGTAACTAGTAAGACTGCAGATTGCATACAGGATTTGAGGATTTGTCCTGCTTCTATGACTCAGGGAAGAGATTAAAGAGCTGAATCTAGAACTTAAATAATTTCGATTTTTGACAAAATAAAAATCAGGAAGTTAACTACAAACCCATTAGCTGCCTCGAGCTTTTGGTTAGCGCTTTTCTGTGGTTTGAGTCATCCTCGGCAGATCATGCAGTTCAATCCCCATGCTGTGATGTCTCCTACAGGGCTGCAATTCTGTCTCTGTCGGAGACTCACTCTTTTCTGACTTGAGCTTGATCCATTAGCTGACATGAGCTTCCAACCAGCACTTTTCTGTAGTTAGTCATCCAGGGCAGTTCAAGCAGCTCGATCCTCATGCTGTGATGTTTTCTATGGGCAGGCATCTTCTCTTTCTTTCTAGCATGTGTATCCGATCTCCTCTGCCAGAACAGATCACAAAGTCATATCTGTTCTTTCCTTACTCAGGCATACCTTGGAAAAGGGTACATTGATTTGTTTGCAGTGGTTTTGAATACATACTACAGCTCACAAAGTACTTCATTGTGAAAGGATTTAATTGAAGCTGGCAGGAATTCTGAAACCAGCAAAACTTGCTCATTCAGGCCACTGAAGCTCTAGAAACAGATTTTTCCCCTTTGACCTTTCCATTTACAAGAATATCATAAGTAGTGTCATCAGGTACAAGTCCTTTGTCAAGCATTTCATTATGCAGTCTAAAAGCCTCTTGCAAATTCCCCTCCTTAAAGTATCCAGCAATCAATGTATTAAAGATAAAAACATTAGGAGTCAGACACTTTCTATTCATCTCATCGAAAATCTCGCGTGCATTCTCTAGCTGTCCTTTACTATAGAGACCATTTATTAGAACAGTATATGTGATTATATCCGGCTCAATACCCTTGGAAAGCATCTCTGAGTAAAGATCTGATGCTGTGAGTAATTTACCCTCCTCCAATAATCCAGCAATTAAAGTAGTGTATGTTTGTAAGTCACAAGGAATCCCCTCATTTATCATTTTTCTATGCATGTCAAGTGCTGCTTCCATGTTACCTAAATTCCTGAAGCCGTTAATCATGCTATTGTAGACGACTGTATTTGGAGATAGCCCAACTTCAAGGAGTTCAGCAAAAAGTTTACAGGCACTTTCCATGTCTCGTCTTCTGCAAAATCCATATATAAGACCACCATATGCAGTAACATCCAGTTGAAGACCCTCATTTATCATCTCATTTCGCATTTTCAAAGCAAGATCAATCTCATTTTTTCGGCAAAACCCGTTAATCAGGATACTGTAAGTGACAACATTTGGGGAAAGTCCACTTTCATACATCTCTCTGAAAACTGTCAGTGCAGAGTTTATATCATCCTCTTTAACAAAACCATCTATAATGCTGTTGTAAGTCAAACATTTGGGAATAAATCCCTTCTCAACCATCTTCTTCAGCTTATCCCAGGCCACAGATGTGCGACCAGCTTTGCACAAACCATTGATAATTATGTTGGATGTGTAATCTGTTGGAGAAATCTTTGCATTCTCCATTTGATCCAACACATCAAAAGCACGTTCAGCATCACCCTGTTTAAAGTACCCATCTATTAGAACAGAATATGTGACAACATTGGGTGTTACTCTCTTTTTAAGCATCTCTGAAAAAACACTGTATGCCTCATCCATGTTCTTTACTCTGCAATGTGCAAGGATCATGTTGTTGTAGGAAACTACACTAGGTCTTACACCACTGCACCCCATCTTTTCCCATAAATTGCAGGCTTCACTTACCTTACCCCTTTTACAGAGCCATGCCAAGAGATCATTATACGTGAAAACATTTGCAATACCACTGTCAACTGCCTCGTCAAAGAGCTTGTATGCCTCTTCCAGTAACTGAGCTTTCAAGAATCCACGCAACAATGAATTCACTATGAAGACACTAGGCTTAATACCCATGTGTTTCATTTGGGTGTAAAGCTCATAACCCTTTTCCACCTTCCTATTCGTACAACAACCTTCAATCAACACTGCAAAAGTAACCTTATTAGGACTAAGGCCATCTTCCTTAATCTTATCGAACAACTCCAAAGCACTGCTCAAATCTCCTTGCTTGTAATATCCCTTCATCAAACTAGTTGCAACCACTACATTCATTGGCGTCCCACAGCTCATCATCTCATCCTTAAGTCTCAATGCCTCCATCAAATTTCCATGCTTCACGCAAGCCCCTATAAGATTTGTATATGTACCTTCTGAAGGAACCCGACCCATATCTCTCATCTCCTTCAACAGTCCACCAGCTACTTTCAAATTGGGTTTCCTACACAAAGCATGAATAACCATTCTATATGCCCTAGCATCAAGTTTTACTCCTAAAGCCTTTGCATCCCTAAAGTACTTCTCAGGGTCCTCGGTCGTATCTTCTTTTAAGCACGCACGCATCATTACACTTATTGTCACTGAATCAACACTTAAACCTTTTAGGTTCATCTTATTATAAAACTCCTTCGCTTGATCAATCAAATTTCTCCGAACTAATGCATTCAAAAATAAATTCATACTTCGCAGCAATGGAATTATATCGTGCTCTATCATCCCATTACAACACTCCACAGCGTCATTTATTTTATCAGCTCGAACATAGCTATTCAACAAGTAACTGAAAACCCGAGAATCCAAATGAAAATCAAACGTTTTCGCACTTTCGATCAAGTGACCAATAATCGCAGCCGATGTGGGTTCTGAATCGCCTGAAACATAGTGATTAAGCAAATTACGAGCATATCGATGAGACTCTGAGTCTTTCATCAAAATGTGAAGCAAAACACAAAATGTATCAAGGCTTTTGAGGAAGCCTCGCTGCTTTTCGACCCGTTTGAAGTACTCGAAAGCTGAAATTGGCTTGCTTTTGCAGCTTAGAAGAGAGTTTATCACATTGGTCTGTGATAAATCAGTGGGCTGAAGAGCATTTGATTCGGGGAAAATTGGGTTTCCGGGAAAATGGGAACCTGAGGTGATTTTAGCGGGAAAATTCTCGGAAACTGGAGATTCTGTTGAGATGGGCTTTTCGGAAGACTGTGGTTGTGAGCATATTGATTTGGGGTTTTTGAAAGAGCGGATGATAAATGGTCGGATTGGCGAAGAAGTAAGCGAAGATCTCATCTTTTTTTTTTTTTTTTAAATGCTTGCTTCTGCTGGTTACGGTTAAATAATAAAACCCTCGTGTTCGTGTGACAGGCTTAGATGGAAAGAGACGAACTAGTAGAGTGGCATGGGCTGGGCTCATACAGATTTCGGCCCTCATTGTTTTCATTAAGCAGTTAAGACATTCAAGGTTTATTTTTTAGCTACTGCCACTCTGTTTCTCTTGTAAAACCCCTCTTGTTGGGTACTTACGATTTTATTCTCCAACTAAAAAGGCAAAAATTTATCCAATTAAATCCATCTACAGTTTTATACTTATTAATTTTCTTTATTACAAACACTTTAACTTACAAACATAAAATAGAAGTGAATGGTAAGACTAAAAATTTTATATAAATTAAACTTTATCTCAATTTATGTCTGTACAGAAGATAATTATGTGAAGGTTTCTTAAATTACTAATTTTACGAGCATGTTAAGGAACAATCAAATATTGTACTTTTTTTTTAAAAATAGAATACCCAATTAAATTAAAATACATACACTCGAGTTATCTACGTCTTCTTTATTTATTTTGAAGAAGACAAGTGTAATTATATTGCAAGAACATTGAATACATATTTGAGGAGTTTGCCTATGAAATTGAAGAAACTGCTCTATAATTAAGGACTTAATTGAGGAGGTTGGTTAGAAATTAAAAAGAAATAGAAATTAAAAAAAGGGGTTTGATAAGAATAATAGAAGGTTGCCAATAGCACCATTTCTTTTTAAGAATGATGGCATTTGTCTCCTTAATCTATCTCACTAGGCCCACTTTTTAATTAGTATTACTTATTTTAAAACCATTCTTATTGAAAAATAAAAAATAATTAAAATATAAATATTTTTTTCTTCTCTCTCAATTAGCTTTTCATTTGTCTCAAATTTTTGAATTGATTCAAAATTTTAATTAAATATTAACTCTTAAACAAATCCCAAATTGAAATGAAACAAAATCTTAAATTATTGAACAAAGCAAAACCAATATCATTAATAACAATAAGCCCATCACTTATTTATAAAATTTAATAAAACCCTATATTAAAACTTATCATATGCTCTGAAGGTGATGTATTGATGGTGAAGAAGTTAGATCGAGATGATGAACTTTTTGTTGATAAAGATGGGTGATAGGAGTGATGGTTATACTTTGGGGGTGGAGAATAAAATAAATAATTTTTATTTTTTATAAGATCATTATAAAGAAGTAATAAGATAAATTGAAAATTGGGGTTAGTGAGATAATTTGAGAAGGTCAAATAGCAATACTTTATTTTAAATTTCATAATTGGAATTGGCATCCTTTGTTTAAAGATGGGTGGAGATATTTTCACTTTAAAATTTACTTTGAACACTCATTTACTCTACATATATTTAATAATTTTAAAATATTGAAGTTTACCTAAAACACTTATTCAAATACCTACATTGTCTTCACTATTCATTTCATTAGTTACCTTATTTCCTTTTTACACCCAATAAAATATTCATCATCACAAGCAAAATATCCAATTTTTTTTCATTTTTAATAACTTTAATTTCATTTCGTAACTATATTTGATATGTGTTTGTTCCTCTTTTCAATGATGCAATTTAATTTTGTTTTCTAAACTCATGAAAGCATATGGATTAGATAGAGTACATATCAGAAAGCAAAATTAAAATTTTTAAATGAATCTTTTTTTTTTATGGGAAATTTATTATTCGCACACTCTAAATTTACTGTTTTATAAAAAATGATATAACATTCTAAAGGTGTATCAATCATCCACCATAAATTGACAAAAGTTATCTATAGACTACCAAACCATTTGCTGCCGTTTGAAAGTTAACGAAATTGCAATGAATTGATGATTTTACCGTTGAAACTTAAATTAAAAGAAAATTATCATGTGTATACCCTTAAATTATTTTATTATCACTTATATACCTTTAAATTATCACTTACGTCATATGAAAAGACCATATTACCCTTTTGATGTCATCATATTTAAACAGTAACTAACAATTTGGTGGACAACAAATATATTTTGTTAACTTAAGATGAACGACTGATATACTTTAAAAGTGTTTTGATAAATTTGATAACGGAGTATACTAAAGGTATACGATTGATAATTTCCTTTCCTTGATTTTCTTTGGTCTTCTTATGTTGGATTGGTGCAATTTATTGTCCTTCCTTTGTCTCACTTTCTAATCTATTTCTTTGCCTCGTTTCTAATCTATTTTGTTTCAGTTACAGAAGATGGAACATGTTTCTTGATGTTTTCCTAGTAGTTCTATCAGCAAATAAATAAATAAATAAAAGTTTAGTCCATTACCATAGACAATTTCTCAACATGGACATTGATACCATTTTTCATTGTTGGTGTGGTTTATTGTAGATAAAATATGATAGTGGATAAAAATTTACTAAATTAAATTTTATTAAATTGTCCTTAATAGTAAATTAATATAAAGTTAATTTAGTAGTATAAAAAATTTATTAAAATGTTGAGTTTCCAAGATAAATCCAAGAGTGCAAATAATAGTCCGGACTACAGTCAATTTTGGCTGCAATCTGCAGATATGGTAAATTAGTTTCTTGCCTCTTTTATCTCCTGCTAAAGCGAGTAAAGTGAGTCTGGTCATCACGGCATAAAGAGGGAATTTTGTACAGTGCTCCATATTTCCTATGGAAGAACCTACTGTAATGTGTTTACAAAATTGATACAACTGGCTTGATTTCAATATCCAGCTTCCTTGTCATAATGATACGTAAATTAGGTATGAAAAAGCCTCAGTCAGGAACTATGAACTTGAAAAGGAAAGACAGCAGTAGGTTATTAGGATCAGTCACGTCAGCCAAAAATTGGTAACTTGAATGCATCTTCTCTGAGAAAGTTCCTGCATTTGCTGAATGGATACTGAGCTAAACATCATGAAGCCTGGGCAAACAGATACTGGAGGAGGGGAGCAACAACTGCAACACTTAAACTGTTCCCCAGCAGTGCATAACTGCAGCAAGAAGAAAATGACTAATCAAATTCACTAAAGACCAAATATGGTTATGACCATCTGTCAACAGGAGTTTGGTTCATGCAGTAGATTTCTGTTTATACATCACAATTGGAAAGGGGCATACAGAAAAATACCATACCGTTGTCTGAGGCTTAAGTGATGTGGGAACTGAAAGTCCTCCGGGAAAGAATGCAAATTCGCAACCTAATTAACCAAATGACAAATTTATAAATTATTAGACTAAAGATCAAACACTAGACAGTGATTAAACACCAAGTCAAATCTACCCACCTCCCTGGGGGTAAAGTATCTGAGGTGTTGCTCCTTCAGTGAAGATGCTTTCCCCTTATTCTTTGGCTGCATGTCAATTAAATCATAAAGGGAAAGGCCTGGGCAAGGTACTGTTACAACCTCTAAATCACTAAGAAAAACTACATCAGACAACTTATGACATAGACACCAGCAGCGTTGAAAGGACAACCATGGCATTGCATAGAACAACAGATTTGACCAGATGTCAACAGCCCAAATTGAAGCTGGAGCTAAATTTAATCAAATCAGTTTGGCTAGGTAACTATGCAGAGCAGAAATGAACCCACCAGAAATAGACAGATACAGAACCACATGATATGTGGGCATATCACACTAAAATAGAGCATTTTACAAGAGATGAAATCTGCATTGGAATGCATAAATAATATGAAGCAATTAAGCAAAACTCTATATTAAAAGAGCATATCATCGAATAAGCTAAATTTAAAAGTCCCAATTTCAAGTACACAACTCTCTGAAAGAGAAAATGTCTAGAATATAATCTTACTTGGACAGTAGCCAACAGGGAGCCAGTACCTTTCACGTATCGGTAATAGCTCTTTGTAAAACAACAGCATCGCTTTGAGTCTGGATATACAATATCTAATCTCTATTAAGGATTTCTCCGGAAAGAAAGAAGACAATTTAGAAGGAAAAGATGGTATTGTAGGCACGAATGCTATCAAGTACTAAAAAGAAGCAAAACAATAAGGATACCCATTGCACTTCCCCACCTCTCTATCAAGCTCAACGGGACAAGAAAATGGTCTATGGAGACACATCTATCTACTTCAAAAGTTTCTTCTGCAGCTTCAAAATCATCAACTGCAATAGTGCCAGTTGAGAGGAAACCAGTTTCTGTCTTTACTCGGTCACCAGAGTTACTGAATTCCAGAAACCTCTCCACTGGCTCACAAGACTGTAGCAGTTTATCCCAGCTGTCATCAGGTTGATCATGTTTGGTGATCACTGCCATATCATCATGCCCCAGCAGTGGACTTGGAGACCACAGGAGTTGGTTATTAGGCAGTTGGCATCTAAAAGATAAAGGTTTCCTTTTTGCCTGCCATGGTAAATGAATACAAGTTACTTTCATGGAGAACCTTTCCAAATAACTGAGATAAGATAAGAAAATGAATAATCAGTATCTGCATATATATCCGCCAGAAATAACATATCATCACCCATAAAGACTGAAGAGCCAGAACATCCTAGTGTCTTTTAAGGAAAATCAGACTTCAAAACCAGCTATAACCACCATCTTGAAATTACCATTACAGCATAACATTGATATATGGGATCCTCACAACTCTAACAGAAACTCATTCACTCAAACACGGTATCTGATTTAATTCTAAATCATAACAATAATTTCTATCTGTAACAGTCTAATATAGGGAAAGAAATAGTACATTTGAAACAACTGCAATATTAGAAAAGAGACAATGACAATTAAAAGTAGTAACTAAAAAGGCCAAGTAAAACAGCATAGAAGAAACATAATCACATGCGCATGCACACGTGCATACGCACAAAGTAGATGATGACTACCAAGCAAAAGTAGCGCGGCCTGGAGTATGGCACACCGAACTGTAGTGGGCTCAAAATAAACTCTTGCGTAAGATAATCTGAGTTGGCCAATATCTCAATCATTTTTGCATGAGTATCTGAGGTCTGAAACCAAAAAGAAAGAAGAGACAAGAGATAAGCTAAAAAATTTCTTTCACTAAAATTTGAAAAGCAAATTGAGAAGATGTTGTCACGGGCGGACCTCAAATCCAACAACATTTTCCACAAATAAAATAACAGGAGGTTTCACAGTATGTGGTATAAGTTCGAGAATTTTGAGAAACGAAAATGCCCTAGCATCACTTGATTGCTTTTGTAGCCCTGATCATGAGATATTCACCAATCAATAATTTAATTTATGAAAAAGAGAAAGTAGACTGTGAAGAGGAACATTTCACCTTGCCGAGTGTAGGGTTGACACGGGGGTGAAAGAAGCCATGCGTGTGCCCCATACATGTCAAGCTCAGTTGCAGTCAGGTTCTGAATGTTTCCCTATATTAACCAGAACACTTACACGATGAAGGACCATATTGTGTCTACATGTATTGGAATACCAAGCAGATTAACAGTTAAAAGCAATACCCATCAAAGCTCCTACTTTTTGAGCAATTCAAAGCCTAAATACAAAATTTTGAAAACCGGCATTGGAAAAATGTTAATCTTTGCTCATATCAGGAGATAACCACAAATTTTAATAATTAAGGGAAAAAAAAAAACCTGATGCGGGCGATGACGAAAATTGAGCTCATAAACGTCATTAGCTTTGTCATTAATGTCAAATGCTTCTACTACTTGTGCGTTCACGCCAGCCTTCATTAATGAATACCTCTTGACAAAAAATGTAAACACAGATTTGAAGTTAAGAGTTAGTTCAATTATTAGCACATCAAAGAGGATAAGATAACGAATAAGGATTTAGGGTTTAGAGAGGAGCTTACCATGCCACCGATTCCACTGTAAAACTCCAGCACTCTCCATGCTTCGCCGTCGTTTTTGCACTTATCCTTCTCCATTTGATCTGTTTCACTCTGCTTTCTTCGATCTTCACCCCGGAGAATGGTAGGGCTTAAGAATGAAGACAGAAGAGTTCAGATTCTGATCATATTTTAACCAAAATTTATGCAAACTCCCGAAAATACCCTTAATATCAAGCACCAGACTGGGTTTTTTTGTTCTCCGATAGATACAGCGGTGTCGTTTCAATGGTCTCATGGCAGACTTAAAACGCAGTGTTCGCCCATGCTCTTTGCAAATGACTTTCTTTTGGCCATCTAAGAATTCATTGAACTCTCTCTTGTGCTGACGATAGGGTTTGGTTCGCAAAAAGCAGTTCAATAATTAGGAAACTTGCTCTGCATAAAATTGTAGTCAAATGACTCAAAATTGATCAATCAACCTGGGCTATTTGATGAACAAAATCCAATCAGATTCACACTTATCAATATTATTTAAATGTTTCTAGGTATTTACGTGGTTATGAAGACACAAAATTCTTCATAATATAAAATAGGTGAGACAAAGATCCCACAAAAAGTTATGAAATTTTACAAGCTCCGTCATACATAAATGGCCATACTACAAAGAATAATGCAGGTAGCTGGACGTGAAGCTTCTTTCTACTATTTTGTCTCCCGACCCGTGCCAGCGACCAGCGCCCAAAGAGCTGAAATTATATCCCCCCCAGAGAAAATCATTGCTTCCCAGTTCCAACTAGCGGTTCTTGAACTGTGTGTTCAAGCTTGATGGCTTATCCAGTTATCCTAAGAGAAGCGCACAACTGAGTCATGCATGATGGCAACCTGCCATGAGATTTGCAATTAATCCCAACTTATAAACCAAGTGAATAGAAGGTCGTACGAATCCTCAATAATAAAGATGTAATCCCTACATATTTTACATCCAAATCAAATAGCGACAAGAATCAAATTGCTTTCCATTCCCAGACATTTTAGTTACCATGAATAATTAGATCTGAAAAAAATCTGCTAAGGCGATGACAATCTACATAAGCACATAAAATACATGGCAAGGGATGATAAGCACCTTGGATTCCATATATCACCAATAATCCCGGCAGGAGCACAACCCATCTTTGAAATGGTGGAATCTCTTAGCATCTCGTATAATGAGTTCTCTGCCGACAATTTTTGATATGATCTTCAGCGCACTATGACAATCGCCGCAAACACGAAGATTCTTCATGATACGAATAGGAGCACGAGCTGGGCTACTGAGGAGACCATGTGATACAGCAAGTCTCTCGCTATGAGCAAGAAGAGCTTCCTCCTTGCCTTCCTGGTCTATGTCATGCAGCACAAATCTCGTCTCTGGAATGTAACCAGCCTCTTTCATCTGAGCCCTCAAACCTCTAATCAGAGCATATATCTTATCAGTCTCCGGATGAGATGTATCTCCAGCTCGATATTCATGGACCTTGCTCCTTACTTCTAGAAGATTTTGACTCACCAATTTCTTATGCTCTTTCTCTTTTGCAAGCTCTGAAGCATTAACTGGTACAAGGCCTGCCTTCGACTTTTCATTCAAACGGGAGGAGTCTAGCTGCTCAACAATCTCAGCACAACGATCACCAAGCTCTAAATTTCCATGAATTCTACAGAGATTCATCAATTTCTCCCAAACATCAACATCTGGATCCATTGGCATCTTTTCAATGAACTCCAGAGCTTCATCCAGATATCCTGTGCTTCCCAGCATGTCAACTATACTCACATAATGCTTCATGGATGGGACAATGCCATAGTCCTTGCTCATTGATTCGAAGTGCAGCATTCCCTCAACAACATCACCCAAAGCACTACAAGCAGAGAAAACACCAATGAAAATTTGATCATCTGGTTTCAGTCCTGCTTGCTTGAACTGAGAGAAAATATCAACTGCATCCTCTCCAAGACCATTCTTAGCAAGCCCAGTTATCATAGTGTCCCAAGACGTCAAATCATGCTCTGTCATATTGCTAAACACCCTGAATGCATCTTCCATAGAGCCACATTCTGAATACATTTTTAAAATCCCATTATACGTGCTAACTCTGAGTGGGGACAGCAATCGTTCAACATATTCATGCACAGCTTTTGCTTCTTCTAGTGCTTTTGCATCCCCGCACGCCTGCATTAACCGTGAAAATCTGGTTAAATCCACAGAAATGCACTGCTTTTCCAACAACCCCAAAACTTCTACAGCTTCCTTCACTTTCCCCTCCTTAACCAAACCATCCAGCTCCTCAAGGTTTCCATTATTTTGGCTACTCTTAGAGGCCTCAGCAAAGTCATCTTCATGTTTACAATTATTTAATACTTGAGATGCCGTCATCCCATTTTGAATATTCCTTGAGTAGGACTGGTATTGTCCGTCACTAGGATTCCGCTGTTCCTGCCTACGACTTTGGTCCCACTGATACTGTCCACCATTTTGGTTCTGCTGATAGACACTCGGGCTGTTCTGATGAATTCCAAAATTTCCAGAATAGTGACCACTCGGTGCTTGCTGATACTGCCCAGTGTCCTGCATACGATTACCATTAAAGCTTCCCAGTGATTCTGAAAATCTTTGTGAATTAAACCCATTATGGTTTTGCATCGCTTCTCCAGGTCCATAATGAATAGGACCATACTGATTTTGCATATTTGCGTTACCTCCACTCCTTGACATTTGTGGTTGATCGCCACTAAAGTTTTGATGCAGTTGCCCATTATTATACCAACTATACCCATTAAAGTTTCCATTTTGCTGAAAAGTATTATTCTGAAATTCATTTATATGGCTCTCACTGTTAACCCCACCATGATACTGGTAAAACTGATTTGAATTCTGCCGAAAACCCCTAGAACTCTCCCCATAAATCCCATTCGAATTTTGCTTTACATATCCATCAATTTGCCCATAATGGCCTTTAAAGTTTCCATTTTGACCGCTTATGTTGCTGCGGTGTTCACAACTAAAGCTTTCTCTATAACCACCACTAGCTTTCTGACAATTCTCAACTCTATTCTGCTTCAAACCACCATAATTTTGCCCATAAAACCCCCTAAAATTCCCATTTTGTATAAGGGGGTTGTCCCAATAGTCATTTATACGCCTCTCCGTAAAACCCCCATTGGGATTTAAGCCATGCTCATTTGATTTTTGCTGAAAGTCTACAGAGCTTTGCTCAGTACAAAACCCACTAGGGTTTTGGTCATTTTGTAAAGAATCATCTACATAATATCCATTAGGGTTTTGAATATCAAATCTTTCGGTAGCAGTGCTGAGATTTTTCAATAAATATAGAGTTTTGATTGAATCACAAGAAGTAAGAGAGGAGCCTACCTTGGATAAAGCTGTGAGAGACCCGATTGTAAGGGATGAAGCTGTACTTCTGGACATTTGAAAACTCAAATCCAGAAATTTACACAGAGAGAGAGAGAGAGCGATGGCTTTAGAGAGAGTAAACGGGACTGAAACTGCAGTCGGTTAACGCTAAAAACCTTAAACCCTATTGGGCTACAGATCAATTGGGCCCTATTTATGGCTTAACACTTTTTTTTTGTTTGAGTAATTACATCTGAGTCCGTAATTTCTACTAAATTCTTCATTAGTCCCTTACCGTCCAATTTCTTTAAGAATTCGAGTTGTTAATGAAAATTAATGAAGCAAATGAGTAGACCTATACTAGTTCATTACCTAATTTAAGGGGCAGCAATAGAAAAACCTAATCATTAATTTGCTGAACGAATTTTGACAACACGGAACTTAACAGAAGGGATAAGAGGATTAGCGGAACTACGAATAAATATTTACCATTTGCTCGAGGGATCATTACCCCAGGCCATAAAGGGGAGGTCATAATCCTCTATACTATAAAATCGATTTTCAACCGAATGAAAAAGACAAATAAAATTATATTATTTAAAATTCTACTATTTGATAGAACAAAAATTATATTATTATAAAAAAATAAGATTAAAAATTCATAATAATCAAAATTAGATAATTCGAATCCATTATATAGAATTCTAATAAAAATACTATAATTATCTAATAATTAGTAGGAATATATATTATTCCAAAAGTTGTGAATGCAAATAAAAAGCATTTCCGGAATAAGCTTCGCAACTAGGTGGTCTTTGTAATTGTGAAATATAGATTCCTTGTGTGAACCCTATGAATTGCGTGAAAGTAGGATACTGTTGAAGAGTCTTGACCAATTTAAAATATCTTTTGAGCCCTATCAATCCTTCGGGACCCAAATAAAGTGGTAAAGGTTTGGAAATATGTCATACAGAATTAATGGATTCATGGTAAAAACCCCTATGATGCATTCCATTCCAAATTTTTGGCTGATAAAGGGATTAAATAGTATAGTTCTTTTGGTTATTAGTGTAATTCTAATGTGTAGAAAATTCATAAGAGGATAGTTTTGCGGTTGTAAAAAAATAATTTTTTTAATTATGTCCAAAAAAGATTCACAAACTAGTTGAATATGTAAAAGAAATCCTTTATTTTTTATCACTTCGACTGCATAAAAAAAATAATGTGACATTTCGTTTTTAGTCCGAGAGAATAATCAGCTACATTGGGACTGAGACATGGCCCAAACTCGTACAAGAGGTAGCAGTAGGGAAAAAAAATAATTGCCAACCTTGATCGTTACAAAGGACGGTGCCACAATATTGAGCCCAATGCTTGAGAAGAAAATTAATATATATATTATGTAACTTACCCGTTAGACCTTTTTTAAGAAGGTTCTGTTATTAACATGTGCCTCTACCATACTTCATATTGTTAGTTTCCACCAAGAGAGGAATTAAGATGTTGTGTGAGATATTATAAAATCAATTAAAGAATTGGAGCCCATAAAAAAGAAAAAAAAGTTAGATTCGTGGACATTCTTATAAGGAAACCCTTATGATACTCGAACTCATGCCTTATTGAGCTTGTTATTTATTCTGCAACAGCAAATGGTATTCACAATCTGGTTAAGAACCATAACTAAAAGACCTGAACTACCACTTGAATTTGGAACCTACATGCTGATCAAAAGGGGAACATGAAATTCATTTTATTTGCCCTAGCCCTTAATTAATTTTGCCAAAATCGAACTTCCTTTAACTTTTATTAAGCACTTTTGGTTATGTTGATGCTTGAACCAATTTAATATTCTCCATATTACTATATCTATAGAGTCAATAATTTTATATGAAAAACTATTATACTTGGTTGTATTAGCCAATTTTCACATCAATAGCTTTTTTCACAAAAGTAAGGTAAGGAACTAGACCATATGTGGCAAATACTCCCTTCCATTTTGGATAGTAATAGTATGACTGACCATTGTAGGTATAATGGTAGATGCTTGGGAGCTGTACTGGAAGGTGTGGTTAGATCATCTTTTTTTCAGGGAGAGCTAATGCTTGTTGGTTAGAGAAAGGCAATTACTCATTCTTAAAACCAACATTCTTAAGACCAAAGAGTGGGGATAGAAAATGAGGGAAAGCTCTCTATTCCTGGTTCTCTTGTAGTTGAATCCTCTAGAACCACAAAAATCCCTAGTTAGACTGGGATTCCAACTCATCACCTTTTGAGAGTCAAAGGGGCTTCTTACTTCGTAACCAGATCCTCTTACATTGTTATACGTCACTAACATCAGGAAGTGGAATAGTCTAGAATTCAAAGTAATTGGCTGAGCCGTTAAAGTAGCTAAAGTGGTGATAAATTCCATTAGTAAAATAGGACTTATGAAAAGTTCATCTATTCTCAATCGCCAGTCAAACTCGAAAAAAGTGATCCATTTATAACTCTTTGAACACTGGCTACATGCTTAACACATGCAAGTCAGACAAGACGTGACGTTTCCAATGGTGGACAAGATCACGTCCTTTAAGTTGCATGTTGCTTTCTACCACATTGTTTTAAACAAAATTTTAAAGTATTGCCTCTATTGAACTTCTTATGTCTCTTTGAACATACTAAAAAAAGAAGGGCGCACAAATCTTAAAAAAGCAAAAGATGGAAAGGTTGATAATTTAAGCTGGTATCTTGTATTATTCATGTTGTGTTAAATTTGGATTAATTAAAATTAATTGTGCCAAGATCTCTTTTAGTAATGGTGTCATATTCATGGCGCATGCTTAATATATGTTCCATTTTTAAAAAATTTCATTTATTTAATATGTTTGTAATTTATATTTTTTATATTAGTTATGCGATCTACATACTCAAAACTAAAATATATTTGTAGTACGAGTTACATAGCTAATCAATTTTGGTCTATAAATAAAAATAATTAATCTTTGTTATGGTAAAATGGAACCTAAGGTCTTTTTCGTTATGATTCCCCGTTGCTAGAACGTATGGTAATGGATTCCCACTTGCTAGAACGTTTGGTAATGCTTACTAGGGCATGGCAGCACAGGCCAACTGCAAACCCTTTTTTTTTTTTTTTGTTGCTTACCTCATCCATTTGTTCAATTTGTAGATATATAATTAACCAAAAATTATTGTTTAACATAAACGTCATAAACTTTTTTCTTGACAAGTATTGCTTTGATCTCATAATATATATAACTTAAAAACTGCCAATGAGCTGTCCTTATGCTCAATAAGTTCGAGTCTTGGTAATGATTGAGATTCAACACTCTTTTTATACACGGATTTATTTGTGTCTTTATATTTGGGAGAAAATACATTTTTTTCCAATATCTCCCTTCAGTATTAAAGTAAGGGTTGAACGTTGGACTGTGCTATAATAAGATTATTAAAGAGAATCCCAATCGATTTTCAATTATACATATTATTATTTGAGCTCTAATTGTAATATTTCAGTATATATTTAAAAAAAAAAAACTTAAAAGCCGTACCCCACTAGCACGTAAGCCTGGTTTTGTGAGCTCTAATCCCCGTACCTTTAGTTGTAATTCTATCAAAAACAAGGGACTAAGATGTTGTTGCTCTTTATTTTTATGTTTTTTTTAGCGAAACTTGCCCTTTTTATGCTTGATAGTTAGTTATGTCGCAGGCACGGCAAACTTATCTTATAAATAAGATAAAAAATGATATAAGGACCGAATTTTTGTAATATATATACAGGGATGTAGACAGCTGCCCATGCTGCAATGATGATACATATTGAAAAACAGCTAAATGCTTAAAGAATATGCTACAAAGTATTTGTATCTTTGAAATTGACGTTAAATGGCTTGGAGTTCTCGCTGAAACTATGAAGAAAATGCAGTAACAATGTGGCCTATTAACGGAATCAATTCAAACAACATGTAAATAGTTAAAAAATTTAAATTATGACAAAAACGATACCGTCATTGATACAGCTTATCGTGAGAATCAAAACAGATAACTCCTAGTTATAAACTCAGCAAAGCATCACTTTAGATACGCTGTGAACCAGTGATTGCTACGTTGAGATAGGAAGTTGAAGATGAGCAATTCATCATTCTATCTCCCGGAAAATCTTGCCCCAGATGAGGCAAGTCCGGGATGGATGAACAAAGGAGACAATGCATGGCAACTCACAGCAGCGACACTCGTTGGTATGCAAAGTGTTCCGGGGCTTGTGATTCTATACGGAGGAGCAGTGAAGAAGAAATGGGCAGTGAATTCTGCTTTCATGGCATTCTATGCATTTGCTTGTGTTCTTGTTTGTTGGGTTCTTTGGGGCTACAGAATGTCTTTTGGGACCGATAAGTATATAGCATTCTGGGGAGCTCCAAATGTTTCCTTAGATCAAAAGTATCTCCTTCAGAAGGCATTTCTTGGAAAGTTTCCCAATGCTACTATGGTGTACTTCCAGTTTGTTTTCGCTGCAATCACTTTGATTTTGATTGCCGGCGCCGTGTTGGGACGTATGAATTTTTATGCTTGGATGATGTTTGTGCCACTATGGCTTACTTTCTCTTACACAATTGGAGCTTTTAGTATATGGTGTCCCGATGGCTGGCTCTCCAAGCTAGGATTATTGGATTACTCCGGCGGCTATGTGATTCATCTATCTTCTGGAGTTGCTGGTTACACTGCCGCATATTGGGTATATTCTCAAACAAACTAGCTCAGTCTTGTCAGCCATATTTGTTAATATATAACTTCTTATTTATTGCAGGTCGGTCCACGTCTAACCAAGGACAGGGAAAGATTTCCTCCAAATAATATCCTTCTAATGCTAGCGGGAGCAGGGCTGCTCTGGATGGGATGGACGGGGTTCAATGGAGGAGACCCTTATGTCGTAAGCACGGATGCCTCCCTGGCAGTTTTAAACACTCATGTGTGCACCGCAACAAGCTTGATCACTTGGCTCTTGCTGGATCGTATATTTTTTGGCAAAACTTCCGTCATTGGCGCTGTTCAAGGCATGATCACTGGTCTGGTTTGCATCACGCCAGCAGCCGGTGAGTCACAAAATCCGAATACTAATAGTTCCTTAGCCTATGCTGCTTTGTTTGGCTAGCATTTGCTGAAAGTCCTAACACAAAAATAAATGTCTCTTGTACAATGTAAATGACATAGGGATTGTGCAAGGATGGGCAGCAATTATAATGGGACTATGCTCTGGCTCAATTCCGTGGTTCACAATGATGGTTGTGCACAAAAGATTCGCTATGCTACAGCAAGTTGACGACACAATGGCAGTACTACACACTCACGCTGTTGCCGGCAGCCTAGGGGGATTCCTAACTGGTGTCTTTGCAGAACCAAAGCTGAACTATTTGTTTTATGGTTACTCTACACAATATGTAGGCCTTTTTTATGGTTTTGACATGGGAAAAGTTGCCGCTGGATTTGGACAAACAGGCATTCAACTGCTGGGAATCTTATTTGTTGTGACACTTAACATCACTGCCACAAGCTTAATCTGTCTTTTCATAAGAATATTTATTCCTCTGAGAATGTCTGATGAGGATATGGAGATTGGGGATGAAGCTGCTCACGGCGAAGAAGCTTATGCTATTTGGGGTGAAGGGGACACGTCTGAGAATTCGAGATATGATGTTGAACTGCCAGTGAGTACAAAGAATAGAGCTGCCTGAGTTGGACGGAGATGACATGGCACGAAATGAAAGCTTATTATGTTTATATTTTTATTTGAGAAGTGAATAAAAGCATTGAAATAACTGTTTCATTTGTAACTTCTTTTATTGTTTCTTGTGGAATATGCAGAGACGTAAAGAACTTGCATGCATTGTATTCAGTACTTAAGTCGAACATGATGTGTAATACTCTTCTGTATTGTTTGTTTTTCCCCATATTATGTTCCCAAGACAAGATGTTGGAAAGGCAATACAAATAGATCGAACTAATGGTGAAAAAAAAAGGGGAAAGAAAGACAATTACATTGCGCCAAACACAAACATCAGAAACTAAAGCAGCAAATTTCAGTCCAAATTTGACAATCCCACTTTTGTTTATTTCTTAAAATTCTGACCCCAACTATAACCGACCTACAAATCAGATCAATCTGAAAACCAAGAGTAATGAGAAATTTAAATAGAAGTAGGGTGCGTTTGGGATTGAGGTGCTGTAGCTTTTAAGTTGCAGCTGTTGTGAAAGTAAAGTTGTAACTATGAAACAAAAATTAATATTATGAAGTAAATATAAATTTTAAATAATAATTTTAATAAAATTACTAAAGATATAATAGATTTTTCATAATACAAGTGAAAAATCATATTAATATAGTTTGTAAGCTTCTTTAATGTAATTAATTTTCAAACACTTTAAGATCTTGTAGCTTTTGCCTACAATACCGCTTAACCTCAATACTAAACGCACCCGTAATGGTACATCCGACTGGGTTTACCATGTTAATTGAAAAAAAATCAATTAGCCTTGTAATTCCGACCAAGTGTATAGTTGCTTTTGTCCACCTTTCACTTTGTTTAGTATTTTTCTGAAGATGTCCACTCCTACCAGAAGTGTAATGAAAAAATAATTTCATCAATTTTTTCATCAATTTTACAAGCCAAATTTGAACCTCATAACGCTTATCATAACCCTAAAAATTTTATTAAAATAACATGTAGAACTCTTCGAATGTAAATGAAGGATAAGATTATAAGTAATTTACCTATAATTTTTTGCATATAATAAACGGAAAATTTTTTTTCAATGGGGAAAAAAAGTTTATTTAGGTAAACTTATAATGATAGAAATAATAATTACTAAAACGATGGACCATATAAGAAAATGAAAATGCAAATAATGTTGGGACTTGGGAGGATGGAATAGTGATTGCAAGAAATGATAAGGGTAATAGAGACAAGCCATGTCGAAATATAAGGACAGTCAAATAATTTCACGTGGCAGTAGAAGTAGCTAGGCGCAGGCTCCTTTAAAAGGCCGATTAGGTTTTCTCATTCTTTTCCAAAACTCTCTCTCACTAACTGGTTCGCTCACTCAGCTCATATCGTTTTGCAAGTTCTTTTGTGTGGCTCCGCGTTTCTCAGGTGATTTTTTTTTTCTAGGGTTTCCGGATCGTCCTCTCTCTCTTAAACATTAATATTTTAATTCAATTAATTATTTATTTCCTTTTTTATTTTCATATTAATTTATCTGATGCGTAACCTAGAAGACTTTTTTTTTTTTGAGATTGAATTTGTATTTTTGTGCTTCTGTTCAGTTTATACCTAATTAATGGTTAATTTAATTTTTCAATTATTGTTAAAAAAATATTTGGTTTTAGTTTAGGGTTTTGCCGGAATTTAGCTAGGACTTAATGATTTTGGCTTGATTCGATATCTTGCTTTACTTGATTCTACCAGTAGTAGGTTAACACTGGGGAAGAATTGGAATTATCTGATGGATTTGGCCCAATTGAAGCTATTTGTAATTTCTTTTTTCATTCCAGTACTGCAGGGCAACTATGTATATGCTATTTGTAATGTGTAGTAATCATTTGAGCTGTTGGTGCTGATTCATGGAATCTAACTTTGCTTCATTGCATAGGGCATTGTTAAACTGGCTTGATTTGTTATATTGGAAAAGCATAGATGGCAAAGAAGAAGAGTCTGCTCGTTTTTATGGATGTTTCAATTGATGGTGATCCTGTTGAAAGAATGGTTTTTGAGGTATTATTGTTGCTGCATCCTGGTTTTCAGTTGTTAACTTATTGATTACTGTGAATTTTTTTCCCCAAAAAATATAAGCTCGCAGCTAGAATTAATTGAATGAACCTTCAATTGCACAGCTTTTCTCTGACATTGCTCCCAAGACTGTGGAAAATTTTCGAGCACTTTGTACAGGTAACACTTGTGCAGTCGCTTCTATTATTGCATTTTTGCACATGATGTTCTTACAGTCAGAGATTTATCTGGTGTAATAAGCCTTTTTTTTTCCTGTTTTGCTGATACTTTTCTATTTTTTATTGATTCTCAGGAGAGAAGGGAATTGGTCCTAGAACTGGAAAAGCATTGCACTACAAGGGGTCCTTTTTTCATCGTGTCATTAAAGGTTCCATGGCTGAGGTTTGTTGATTATCTTGTTTACATTTAATTTTCGACTTTGATCAGTTCGAAATTTCTTCTTCTTACCTTGTTAAACATGGCTTAGAAGTGGTCTGTCTTTCAGTCAGTTACTTTAGTCAGTTACTATTGTTTATGCTGTAGGACACAGGGCTGATGGTCACGACTGCTTTTCTTGTGATGTAGTTTTAAGGTTGTACTTACTAAGTTGGCTATACTCAAAATTTACTGAACTTCACCATGACCAACCAGTTTTGTACACCTTAAATGTCCTCTACTTACCAGTGTGCTAATACTTTAAATTTATTTTGCAGGGTGGTGACTTTGTAAAAAGAGATGGTATGTATATTTTGCATAGTTTTTCATTCCTTCTATATTTCCATGTACATTTGATGTATTTATTTCATCATGTTCATAATTTAGGTATTATTTTGTTTTTTTCTTTTTAGGTTAAGCAGATAATCTATTATTCTTTTATTCAAAGTGGTAATAAAAAGTGTCTGAAGTTATGTGTTATCAACTCATAAGGAAATTTATTTATCAGTTATATATGATGATAGTACACCTACTGGTCCTTCTTCCCTTCCCATTACTGATAACAGCAATGAATGTGGTGGTGTGGATGTGAATCCTGAGCTCTTTCTGGAACCTCTGTGCATCAATAGCCAATTCAGAGGGAAATCTGACTTAAATAGCAAGATTGTTAGATAAGCTATTATTGGAGGTAGGAAAAGATATGCTACAAAAAATGAAGGTATCCAAAAGTAACTGGAGTACATGATTTTTGCTGGGTATTATGCTATGGTTACTTTTTTGGTCGATAATTGTTTCGTGGGAGTTTGCTTTGTGTCATCCTCTCAGGCTGTGTTTTCCTGGTGACTTCTATTTTATTTATAATTCAATTGAACAGAATTAACATCAGTGATTTTCATACAAGATTTAATTTAGAACTTGTGTGGGAATTTTCTGCTTTTTTTCACTTTTGACTAGGAAAGTGTGTTTAACTTACTGATTCTTGCATTTGATTGGCCCTGACAATTTCATTTTTTGGTGCAGGGACTAGTGGAGAAAGCATTTATGAGGGGAAATTTCCTGGTGAGAATTCTATCTTGCCACTTTGAATCTTCCAAAGTTAACCTCAGATCATGATATCTGAATTGTGGAAATTTTAAATAAAGAAATTAAATTTTTTTCCATAAATTTATAGATTACATTGCAATTGTACAGTTTCCTTGACACCATTTATAATAATGCATAATTTGCAATATTCTCATTGATGTATGTATTTATAATTTATGATTTGTGGATATTTAATTATCTGAGTGGTTCCTGATTATGTATGACAAGCAGGTTGTGAAACGTTTGTTTGACTTGCCCAATCGCAAGGTGCTTCCAAAATGCCTCTTTTGGCTGCAGTGTGTGCTTAGATACTATGTTTTTTTTACTCTATGGTTTAACTCTGGTATACATGTGTATATTGTTGAATTTCTTGCCATTTTGCCACATCTGCAGGAGCTTTATCTAACCATAATTTTCAATTTATCATGACATAAATTCTGAGCATTTTGAATTTCAGTTCCAGACTGTCAAAAATGATCAAATGTTCATTTGTCATATATGAAAGATGAATCTATTACGCCATTAAAATTTGACAGCATTGCCTTTGCATGTATATTCTGCTATTATGTGATTTTTCTTTTGGTTAGATTCACGTTTCTTCTGTAATAATAGATTTTATTGTTAACAAGTGGTAGTTGTGGCATAATTGCAGATGAGTCACCGAGGCTAAAACATGATAGACCCGGCCTTTTATCCATGTCTATTGCTGATCGTGACACACTAGGTTCTCAGTTCATCATCACCTTTAAGGCTAATCATAGTCTTGACAGGTATGTGTGCGCGACCGCTTGCTGGTTTTGTTACTTCAATTTATTGACTAAACAATGTTCATTATGGAATTATTTAAGTCCAGATCCAACTTTATGAATGAATTCTTTCTATTTCAGTTTGTTTAATGTGCCATCAAATCACCTAGTCTCTGTTCTGTCATTTTTATCAGGAAGTATGTAGTTTTTGGGGAGCTTGTGCAGGGACACGAGATACTGAAAAAAATTGAAAATGTTGGTGATGAAGAAGGGAGACCTACAGTAACAGTGAAGATAATCAATTGTGGTGAAGTTAGCGAGGGTAATAAAACTATTCTAGCCCATTGTTGAATTGTGTGGTGCATTCCTATTGGAGAATTAGTTGTCAATATCATGTATTAAATTGATGGTCTCTATATTCCAGATAAAAAGAAAGGAAATAAATTGAGAGCAGGAAAGGATGCTTCCCTGGATGGTGGCAATCATGAAGCACGGAAGAAGGGAAAGCACAAGAAATCTTCGAGAAATAAGAGGAGGAAGAGAAGACGTTACTCCTCGTCTGATTCAGAGACCTCTTCAGATTCTGAGATGGAATCATCTGAATCCGATAGCGATTCTGACTCGTACATGTCCTCTTCGTCATATATTAGTTCTTCTAGTGATGATAGACGTAAAAAGAAAAAGAGATCTTCTAAAAGAGACAAACATAGGCGTGGAAAAAGAAGAGATAGACGCCGGGATAAAAAACGTAAGAGGCGTGATAAGAGATCCAAGCGCAGATCAAGAAGGTTTGATTGTTAATTATTACAACGAATCCAAATGTGGCTAGGTTTCTGTACTGTCTATTATAGTATCCTCTGTTCCAGGATGCCATCATACTAGTGTGCATGGTTTTAAGTTTTAAATTAAAATGCTGAGAGGTGGATAGTCATCTAAATGTTGGGTTGTTCTTCTGGTCTTTATCAATTTCTAAAGAACTGTTCGCTCATCAAGTAAGCCATCACAATGCAAGCCCCCAAGGGCATGGTCGGGTTGGTTGGCAGTGTAGCTGTTGCCTTTATAAGACCCGGGTTCGATCCTTGGGGGTGTTAAGGCGGGTCAAAATTGTATTTGGGCTTGCCCCCCCCTACCTTTTTTTTTAAAAAAAGAAAAGCCATCACAATGCAAAATAATGTGCACGAGAATAGAGTCATACTTATCCAGAGGATAGGACATGCTTGTGTCTGCATTTAAGAGAATTATTTTCTCCTTTCATTTCTGAGGAGAGCAGTCACCTGTCTTATGCTTCTTGCACATGCCTTGAGTTAATTATTTGAGGGTCTATTTGTCTAATATTGCATTTGTGCAATTTTCTCAATGCTGCTATTGGTTTTTTTTCTAGAGTTTGTGTAATTTATTGTAGTTCTTCTCTCGTTACTATGTAGTTTTTGGAGTCTATGCTGAAGTTGTCCTTTCCTCCTTTTTCATTAGGTCATCAGATAGTCTTACAGACACTGACAGTGATGGTGAAAGTGATAGTAGCAGTGAAGATGATGTTCTTCATGTTGAAGGAAAAGACCGGAAACGAAAAGAACCTTCTCGGATAGCAGGTACCGTCCCATTTGATGACTGTTGTCTCATTTTTATAATGATTGATTTTGCAGTATGAGCTACATAACAATTTTTTTCCCCATATTTCTGATCATAGATTATTCTCCCGACATGTCTTTCGCATATCATTACAATCTTCCATTTAATTGGAGGGAAAAAAGTGATCATTAACGCTTTTTATTTCTTATTAGAGCACGGGGTTTGGGGTTCTGGGAGCAAGAGTCTAGCATCTATTCAAACTACATTAAGAACTCATAACCATGCAAACTTGCACAGGGTTAATGGTTGGGAGTCTTCTTACTGTCTGGCTGGCAGTTTTTAGAACAAAAGTGATTTCAAGTCTTGGCTTGAGGCATTTTGTGTATTGAGGTTTTGGATATTTCTTCTGATGTCCTCTGTGCTATTTTTGTGCAATAATCTTCAGTTGGCCATAAGTCTGCTCTAGCTGCAGAGGAAGCTGCTTCCTTGCTGCAGAGAAAGAGGGAGGATGATATGTCCGAAAAGGAAGAGGGTGAAGAAACTCCCAAGGAAAATGGTGAACAGCGGAGCAATGGCATTCAAGCAGGTGCTAAATCTGTCAGATCAGATGGACAACCTGATGTGGTAGATGATCATCCAGGCAAATCTAGGTCTACTTTCCATTCTTCTCACTCAGTTATTCTTTATGCTTAGCCATTCTTCCCGATCTGGTATTTTATTTAAAGTTGATGAGCAGGAGCCGAAGCATGAGTCCTAGGAGGACCTTGAGTAAGAGTATGAGTATTAGTCCCAGGAGGAGCCCGGGGAAGAGCCCTAGTGTTAGTCCAAACCGAAGTATGGGCCGTACACCGAGTGTGAGTAGAAGTCCACCTCCACAGAGGAGGAGTATCAGCAGAAGCCCTCTTGGAAGCGAAAGTAGTAGGAGCCCTGCTAGGAGTTTCAGTGGAAGCCCATCAAGGGGCAAGAAGGACAGGGGGATCAGCATGAGCCCAGTGAGAGCCAGGTCTCAAAGAAGCTTGAGCAGGAGCCCTCCAAGAGCAGTATCGAAAAAATCTATCAGCAAAAGCCCTGGAAGAATTTCAAAAAGAAGCATAAGCAGGAGCCAAAGTAGATCTTCTCACAGAAGCAGAAGCCCGGGTCGATCTCAAAGAAGTATGAGTAGAAGTCCTGTCAGATCTTCTCGGCGGAGTGTGAGCAGAAGCCCAGTTAGAACTTCTTGGAGAAGCATAAGCAGAAGCTCAGGCAGGGCTCCTAGGAGAAGCATTAGCAGAAGCCCGATTAGGCCGCCAATTCGGAACAGTCGTCGCAGTTATTCAAGGAGCCCTAGCCCTGTGAGAAGGGCAAGATCGCCTCCTTCAGTTCGAAGAAGTTTGTCCAGAAGTGTTTCCCCCGATGGTTCACCCAAGCGCATCAGGAGAGGCCGAGGTTTCAGTCAGCGCTACTCTTATGCTCGAAGGTACAGAACCCCCTCACCAGATCGTTCTCCTGTCAGGTCTTATCGATATGGTGGTAGAGGTGATCGTGACAGGTTAGTGGATAGCCCAATTAGTTTTCAATTTCAAATGCTTTCCTTATATGGTGTTGGTGTTGGCCTGAAAATTTTGCGTCCATTTGGAACTGTACTACTAATTATACGATTGGGATTATGGATGATGCTAATGATCTCAAACTTTGTTGTGCTCCCCTTCCCTCCGGCCTCCTTCGTTTTTCAGATATTCAACTTATAGGAGATACTCGCCTAGGCGCTATAGGAGTCCACCCAGAGGAAGAACTCCACCACCAAGGTATATGGTCCTATTATGTATATTTTTACATCTTTGTTTTGACATGAATGGTGTAATAAGCTTAAAATGCTTTGGAAATTCTCTCTGTACTATACTGTTCCAATAAGGCTCATTTTTTTAATATTTGTCATTATCTTCACTGCAACACCTATTTGCAGATACAGAAGCAGGAGAAGCCGAACTCGAAGTCTATCTGTATCACGTAGCCCCCGCTATCGAAGCCGTCGACGTAGCCGCAGCTATAGCCCCATCCAAAGCCATTCACCAGTTGAAATTTCCAGATCTCGTGTCTCTCCGAGGAATGAAAGGCGAAGGTCACCTTCTTGGAGTAGGAGCGCTTCAGAGTCAGGGTCTTCACTGGACTCCCAATCACCAAAGCGAACAAGCAAAGGACGTTCAAGATCATCATCGGGAAGCCCAGACGGGAGGAAGGGCCTGGTCTCATATGAAGATGGTTCTCCTGATTCAGGCCGATGAATCAGAAAATGTAGTGCTGTTATCAACAATGAGCTAGTTTTATTTTTGGATGAAGGGTAGCCTTGTCATGGTCCTTTGAATCGACTTTTAAATGTTGAGGTCTCTCAGACTAGTGTACTTTGGTAGAGTTTATATTTAGTAGTTGAACATCTATCTAGTTTGGGTTTAGATTCATATTTGACGTGTTGTCGAGAACGGCTTGTTTTGAGTCAATGGAGATTATACACCGTTTAGAGACGGATAGAAAAAAAATCACAGAATTTTTAATGTGGTGTGTTGTTAGCTGCAGGTTGTCGCAGCAATTGAACATGTGACCATTTTTTCGAAAAAATTTCCACAAAAATACTAGCTGCTGCTTTGGAAACAGTATACTAGTAGTTATTGTTTTGAGGAGAAGCATGAATTTACGTGGACCGCAAGACTCTTTTTGCCCTCATTCGTGCATTACAATACGGCTACATTTTGGTTCATTCCTCCAATTATTTTTCCTTGAGTATTCAGTCTCTGCCGTTCAGCACCTCCTCTGTATCTTCAACCCGTGACAGTAATGTGGGTGGATCTTAAGCATTTGGTTTCCATGGTGTTGTACTGTTGTTATGTATCTTGCTTGCGTATGGTACAATTATTTTGCCATTATGGCCAATTATTTGGCGTTTGTTTAAGTAAACGGAAAAATTTAGTTTGTCTGCATAATTAAACTTCTTTTACCAAATCGAGAATATTATTTAAACTACAGACTTTTCACATAAATATGTTTGCGTCTAGCACTTGGATGCCTGAGGTGAGACGGGTATGTACTGATAAAAATGACAGATGCCTTGCTTTTGTTTTCCCATGAAGTCATAAAATATTGAAACAATAAGTTTGCACTCCAGGACGTGAAGGATTTTCCAAAGCTATTAAACATTGGAACTATCTACACAATATCCTGACTTGAATGATAGTCTTTATAGATTGTTTAAGCATTGTAATTGCTCGGCATTCTGGCAATACCATCTGCTTTTCTGAGATCATGTCAGCACCGCGGGTCCGTGAAACCATCAACAATTGTGTCTCTCGAGCACAATCAGACTCCTACGAGGATCAACAAAAAGCTCTCCAGACTTTGGCTTCCATAACCAAGGTAAATCCCCAGTACAGGAGCTTGCTCGCACAAACTGATGGAGCTATATCAACTCTTCTTGGCCTCTCAAAATCCTCCTCCCCCATCATCCAAACTCTTTCGCTATCCATCCTTCTCAATCTCTCCTTGAATCCTGACCTGAAACAGTCTCTTGCCTCGATGGAAACCATTTACCGTCTCAATTCGATAATCCAATCCTCGAGCTCCCAAGAAACCGTCAGGTTAGCTTCCTCTTTGATTTGCAGCTTGGCAATGCTGGACAAGAACAAGGCCAGGTTTGGAGTAGCCGGGACCATTCAAGTTCTTGTAAAGGCAGTTTCGGCACCCAGTAATCCTGCTAGCCATCATCTGCTTAGTTCGTTAGCAGAGCTGGTGCAGTTCCATGGGAACTCCACTCTAGCTGTCCGAGCAGGCGCAGTCTCAGAGTTAATCCATGTGATAGGAAGCACGGAAGCTGAAGACCTCGCCGGGACGTCGCTGGCTGTTCTGAATCTGCTTGCCAGGTTTGATGAAGGAATCATTGCTTTAACAAAAACTGACCAGATTGTGAGCTTAATGGTGGATGTTCTAAAAGGGAGAAGCATGTTTAGCAAAGAGGGTGCTGCCGATATTTTGCTTCGCTTGTTTGAAGAAAGTGAGGGTTGTGTGAGAGATGCATCGAGGATGCCTGAGTTCTCAACTCTGCTGGCTGATCTTTCCATTAGAGGGTCGACTAAAGCTCGCGAAAGGGCTAGTCAGTTGATGAAGAAGATGATGGATGCTAATTTGGATCCCTATATTGATGCAAACTCCATGATTTACCAATGGTAAGCCACAGATCCAGGCTTGAGATAAAAAATTTTAAACTGTATCAACAAGGAGGTCTTTTTATTTCTTTACCCGTTGATGAATTAATTATGAATTGTATGATTCAGTTGAGGTGACTGAATGATGAATTTTTTAAACAATACTAAACACTTTTGTTCTTAAGGTTATCAAGACTCGCGGTGATCCATTGATTTGTATATTGATCTGTGATGAGAAATTTCGGCACATACACATTCACCGTGCGGTACATGGTGCCAGTTTTTTTGTCCATAAATATTATACTGTTTCGAAGCTTCACGCAAGATTTATGAATTTGCCAGTTGCCACGAGGGTCGTCAAATATAGGGGCTGTAGCGTTTGTTGTTGTTTTTTTTTTAAAAAAAATAAAATTTAAATGCGTCTTAATTGAGTTGAAATCTGAATAGATTTGAATATATATATCTGAATAATATGTTTATTTTTTATTTTTTCAATATCTAAATATAAGTGTTAAGTGATTTTTTTCTTTAAAAAAAATTTGAAATATAATATTTTGACATATATAACCTCATAAATATTAACAATACTTATATTTATTATTTAAACACTTGATAAGTTATAAATAAATTATTTGATTAGTAAAAAAGTTTGATAATATTTACCTTAACAAAGCATGAAAAATAAAATATACATCTAACACTTGTATTTTTTTTTTACATTAATATATGATACTTATAATGTTATTTTTAGTATATAATATTGATTTTTTTTCTTGTTAATTACATAAGTCAATCAAGAATTGTTTAATCATTTGAATTAAAAATAATGTATTAAATAAAATTTAAAATCTATTATAAAATAGTAAATATAAATACAAATAGATGGATCTATTATAAAACACACTCACCTTAAATACATGTATATAAAAAAGGGATAAATAAAAAAATAATAAAACGATAGTTTATATAATAAAAAATAAATTTATTTAGTAGAGGCAATAATGAGAGAGAATATTAAAGTTCTATTTATATATTTTGCCATTATAATAAAAGTCAGAATATTTAACTTTTTTCATTTAGACCTAAACATCTTATAATAAGATGCAAGTGATAGAAAACAAACAAAATAAAAACTGTAACTGTCTGAAAATAATTAAGATTTAGACTTCATACCAAAAAAAAAAAAAAATCCTTTAATCTCAATCAGTTAAGACATTAAGTCCATTATTTCAACTTAATGAAAATTTTCAGTCACTGAGTTATTAAGTTATTAAACTAATTTTTTTCGCTTTTTGTTTGATCTAAAATGTTTAAATGATACATCACTAAAAAATATTATCCAAAATATCCCTATTTAATTAATTAATTTTAATCATTACCTAAATAATATTTAATAATTAATATTATTACCCAGTTATATAACTTGTGATAATGCAGTGATAGACTATTATTATTTTTATCATTTTATTTTTTTCAAATCAGCATTATTTATCTTTGTATTTTTTATGAATGTTTTTCACATAAAACATCAAAAGCTATAATAAAATTGATTAGCATATATATTAGTTAAGAATATTAAAGAATTGTATTCAATCGAAGATGATTTATGTTATAATAATTTATTATCTTATTTATGTTCTTTTAAGATATTTATTATTTTTTTATACTTATAATTTGTAAGGACATAAATATAAAAATAATAATTTTCATATTTTTTTTTAAATTAAATGAACAAACAATTTAATATTTACTTTTAATGATTCAGACAAAAAAAAAATCATTCAGATTCAGACATTCAGTTTTATTGAGAATTCATATGAATTCATATCTCTTCAAAACAAACGCCACTTTAGAGTAAATTTTGCTGATTAGGTCTTCAAATTTGCATATCTTTATTTTAGTCATTTTAAGAATGTCTAAATACTAATTATACCGATTGATAGTAATATAATCTGATTATAAATACTATCTGTACTAGTTGTAGTCCAATAGCCTTGTATCCTAGTATTTACAAAAAAAACAAAAAAGAACATCTTCCGAATTTTATCATTTGAACAGATTGTTGGATACAAGTATTGTTTGCTTTTATTTTGATTTATATAGTATTTTATTCTCCCTAGTTTGTTATCTTCTTCATTTATTAACAAATTAAATTTCATCTTTCCTCTCAAACTTAGGGTTTTTACCCTCTCTTTTTGTTTCCCACTAAGTCAAAATCCTCCAATTCTAACATTGATTACAATAAATGAGAGAACAGATTTAAAATACATATTCCTATGTATGCATAAAAACTATCCGGATACACTAAGAATTTATCCTTCAGTTTGCATTGTGAAGCTGAAACCAAAGCCGTAACTAACATCAATTAATCGATATAGCTAGAAAATGCGCAGGGCATGGGCATGCTGGTTTAGAAAAACAGCAGCCATGAGCCATGTCACTGCAGGCAAACGCAAAACTAATTTACTAGTCAATGAGGTGTTGAAATTGGACACTACTATAGCATTTAATCAGGTATATTCTCTTACTGGGATTGTTTATGCAATATCAATATAAGTCAAATAGATTCTTGAATATTTTTTCCCTGCCGTGTCATAAGAGTTAGTGGTGGGGGCATGAGGATTATTTACATACTGTAAGTCATCATATGAGAGATTCCACACGTTGCAGTGGCTGACATATTTATACAAAACTTTGGGCCACTTTTGTGTCGATGTCAAAAATTAACGATGAAAATGATGAAGAGAGAAAAGTAGAATATTTTTGACAAATTGACGAAGCGGACAACAAAAAGCAAGCCAGAATCGTCATTGAGTTGAAGCATAGGTGTCGTGATGCAAAATGAGAGAGGTCACTTATTGTATGCGTACAAACTGAGGTGCCAGATGCGAAGGGGCTGGGACGTGTGTAGGGAATACAGTCCTGTTAGTTGCTAGGAAAGTTATGTCACTAGCAGAAATCTGCTCTGATATTCAATTGGCTCGGCGCTAAATGAAAGCAGGAGAAGTAGAATATTTTTAAAGAAAACTTTCTGGAGCACCAATCTTTATCCTGTTGACTATTTGTCTTTGGTGTGTATTTCAACTAATTATAATAATATGTATAAACAGTGAGTGAATGAATAGTAATATTTTAAGAGTAATTCAATTGGTGAAATTTCGAAAAACAAAAACCTAATAGTTCTTTGATGCAATGGATATAAGAGTACTTCGCATTTTGGAACTCTAGAAAAAAAGGCCCACGAACTCAACTCGAAACACGAGATCAAAATTAATAGAAAACAAATTAAAGGGATGCTCCATATATGAGATTATTAGTTTACTTGACCTTCAAGCAAACTTCATTGCGTTTGACCTTAGATTCTCAAACTAAACTGATTTGTGCACAAGGTTATTGCAAGAAAGATTCTATCGAACAAATAAATACTTATAGAAATTAAAAATAAAATAAAAACGAAGAGGCCGGTGCAGTGCAGCCAGCTATCTAGCTGGTAGCATCTAGGTATATATTTGAATTAATTTGTTCAAAAGAAATATGGCATTTGCGTGCACGAACAATTGAGCATGGCTACCGATAACGGCAAAAAGAATAATATTAGGTTTCTGCTGTTTCATCAAAGTGCTGCGAGGATTGATCGATAAACGATACAGCTATGTAGATTCTTGATCATCAATGATCTTTTGCAAGCCGTATAGGCCCGTGAAACAGAAGACAAATTAAAGAAGATGCAAAAGTTTCAAGCTTGCATGCACAGCCGTTCATATTTTCTTGCTTTGCTTATTTCTTGTTCACATTATAAACTCATAGAAACTTCTGTTGATAGCTAGGTCTGTGGATTGTAATTGTACCAGCAACAGTATCTCTTTCATTATCTTCATGACATCATATCTGATGGATTTGTAGTGCCCCCTTTATATCATCAACCACACTGATATCACAATTAAGGGTTGATTTTGCCATCATTACAGCTAAAGGGGGAGGGGGAAAAGGAAAAAGAAAGGGGAAGGCAATAATTATAATAATAATGGTGATGTATCTTGATTCCACTGAGTTTGAAACCAAATGAATTTGATGACTAAGAAGCCGCAATAAAAATGGCCAACCGGAATTTGAAACTTCGAGTTTATTAATTTGTGTAATTCAAGCTTCAATTGACAAAGCGCACTTTGGCAAAATATCGATTCCCTTCTTGTGTCAGCATCTAATTCAAAAAGCTTCTAGTTAATTTGAAGAACAAGTTTTTTTCCAAATGGCTTCAAATTAACACCCAAAAGAAGAAAAAAAAAATCCCACTTTGTTTAAATCAAATTCCACTTTCTTAATTAATATCTAAAAAATCCCACTAACATTTTTATAAGAATATGACAAGTCTAGCACCTAAATTGTACGAAAAAATTCTTGGATCCTTTCGTTCACGCTAGTTGCTTCTTTGACTTGTTTATGAAGCGCACCGAAATACGTTCGTTCTTTAATCATATGATAAATTTGTCCTAACTGGCGGGGCCGGCTACCTTGCACCTGCTGCAAAGTACTCCCCATGTTGTCCATTCGTGAGTTAACCGTTAGATTCAACTCATTAGATGCTTCAATGGCATCGATGCCGTCTTTGGTTTACAGCTTTATTGCCCTATTATTCGCTGAAGAAGCGAAAAAAAATATCCAAAGGTTTCACAATCTTGACGCCAAAAATTGAATTGTTCGAAATTTTTACACCTAGGTTCGTTTGCTTTGAATATAACTCTATTTAATCTACAGTAAATAATTTGAACATTTAGTAAAACTATATATTAATTTATTAATAATATTAATATATGAGCAAATAATAAATACGTTCATTTTGGTAATTATGAGCACAGCTTTTTTATTTCGAAAAATCATCACTAAATATGACAAATAGGATTTATATGTTAAAATTTTGAAAACCATATTATTTTTTAATTTTCGATAAAAAAAAAAATAAATGAAATGAAATACGCGATACGATCGAACTGAAAAGAAAAAAAAAAAACAAAACTGGGAGTAAATTACATCCGGAGCAACATAGTTGTGTCCCGAAGCGGCACATCAAATTGAAACCGCGCCAATTAAAATTAATTCAGCGTCCGAAAGGAAGAGTGACAAGATCACAAACCACGGGAAGCACGAGGACGAGGAAAATAATCGAAAGAATCGAGGAATTCCCGACACAAATGGATTATAATAATGTGGAACTTTTAGCGTGATCTTCAATTTGGGCCATTAACGTTACGCGATAATAATCATATAATATGATGCAGTGTTTGGTCTTTTGTGGGAGAGGTGTGGTGGCATCAGCATATGTTCAGTGTACATAGATAATTATATATTATGATTGTCGAAACCATGGAGAGAGACACATAAAGTCTCAAGTAGGGCCACGATGATGATTATTCCAAAGGCAAAAGTTTGGCCATTCTTCTATATTTTGAGGGAATTTTCTAGGATATAACCACGATCCCTCTTTTATTAGTTGTGGGGTATGTGTTTTATATATATGTGTGTGTGTGAGTGTGGGTAGAGTTGACGACTCAAAAAGCATTGCTGCGAATTACTAAGTTAATTACTATCCTTTTCTAATATCATTATCTTTTTTTTTTTTTTTCATACAAACATATTTTTAAACTATAAATTTTAAGAGACTTAGGTGGCGTTTGTTTTTCCGTCTAAAATCTAAATAGATCTGAATTTATCTGAATTCTGAATAGATCTGAATGTCTGAATCTGAATAATGTGTTTATTTTTTTTATCTGAATCTCTGAAAATAAGTATTAAGTTGTTTGTTTTTTAAACTTAAAAATTTGAAAATATATATTTTTACATTTGTACCCTTATTAAATTTAAATGTCAAATAAATAATACACTAAATACTATAATATTTTAATATTTATAAGTAAAACTATATTCAAGTGAATACATAATGATTTTGAAATTATAATATATAAAATACCATAAATTTTAAATTTTATCACTAATTCTCAATAATAGTACATAATATAAGAAAAAAAACTAACAAAATGATTGAAATAGTTGATTTGTTATTTCATCAAAGTTATCCGTGTAAAGATGAGATTATGTGGGATAAACGTCTATGGGTGAGTTTTGAAATATATATGAAAAATAAATTATAAAATAGGGATATTTTTTATATTAGAAATTAATTAACTTAATTCAGATTATTCTATTCAGTAAAAAGCTAAAAAAATTAACTTCTTTTATTAAGTAAAAACTATCTGAAAAGTTCTATTAAGTTATAAAAACAAACACCTTTAATTAACTTAATTAATTAAGTTAAATCACTTTAAGTTATTAAGTTAAAAAACAAACGCCACCTTAATTTAACTCTTTTAAATCGCGAGGTTTAACAGTGTACTTATATTAAAAAGAAATGATGACACATGTACATGAGTTTTACGATTGCATCTCTCTTCTAAAATTTTGCATAAAGAAATATTGTTGTTGTGAAATGTGAACGAGTACTTTTAGATTCAGAGAGCCTCAGACTACAAATTAAAGAAGAACGAAAAGAGTACAAGATATGGTGGTCACCCATGCTCGAGATTAGAA
Organism: Luvunga scandens; assembly: GCA_030449905.1. Lineage (NCBI taxonomy): Eukaryota > Viridiplantae > Streptophyta > Magnoliopsida > Sapindales > Rutaceae > Luvunga > Luvunga scandens. The sequence goes on from JASUUG010000526.1 coordinate 1,541,723, forward strand.
CGTCTCCATTATCATTCTTTTTATTTTTCCCCTTTAACTTTCTTTCTTCCATTCATTCAATGTGAAATAAGAAACACTTTCTCAAAAGCACTAGATGACACCATTTTAGAAAAAGCTTTTTTTTTTTTTGGCCCCTGCAAACAAAACCATTCCTTTCATATTTAAAGTTTAAAGAAACCGAGGATCTATTTTTGCAGAGTTTACATTTGCAAAATGGCTAATTTATCCTCTTCTCTTCATAGACTGATGGGTAGTGAAAAAAGTTGTAAATGCACACAGGGGACTCCATTTCCTCTGATTTATCGTCTAACAAGTCAGAGGGCTAAAATAATTAAGGAAAAAAAAAAGAAGGTTTAAATGAAAATTTATTTAGCTCCTTTTTAATGTTAATTTTATACTTCTGGCCCCCTTAGCTTTACAATTCCGATGTTAAGGGTCTGTCAAATTTTCATAATTTTACATCGTGACCTTAAATTCTCCTATTCGACGACGACACATAAAGGGTCACTTTTAAGTTTCATGATTAGGGTAGGGGTTTATCCAGCGTAAATAGAGGTGCGATTCCCTAATCGTTTGGCTTCAGTGAGGGCACCTGACAAATTAAAAAAAAAAAACTGATATCGAATCTTAAGGCGTATGATTTTGTTAGCAGGACACATCACCGTCGCGGGGCCCTCTAAATACGCTGTAATGGAATAATAATGCAGTCCTAAGAAGGGCACATGTTTGTAAACAAAAGTTACGAGCGGCTTTTTACTCATTTCACATTTTGACATTAGGGAGCCCATCGTTTCAATTTTTTTATTTTTTTTATTTTTTACTTGTATAAATTATAAAATATACCCACCCAGCGAAAGCAATGAGTTCAGAAGTCCTACGACTCGATCTCTCTCGTTAATATTTATTTGTAAACAACCTATTTATAAATGTGTGGACAGTGGCATATCTCATTTGTTGTATTGGCTGCAGATGGGTAAATATTTATATTTTGAGTTAATTTTTTTTGTTTAATATCTATATTTAAAAAAAAAAATACTTAAAAATATCTCTATTGTTAAATACATTGTACTCTTTCTCTTTCTTTTTCTTTCATTTTATAATAACCCCTTGCAATAAAATTAATTTATTGCAATATAATACAAATATTACTAATAAGCAAGTAACAGTTAATTTGCTAATTAATTTTTTATAAATAAATTAATTAATATAAAAAATATTGTTGTAAGGGTATTATTATTAAAAAAAAAAGTAAGTGTATAATATAATTAACTATAAGGATAGTTTAAGACATTTTTAAAGATTTAAGAATTAAATGAATACTTAGGTAAAAATATCAAGCTTATATAATTAGGTAATAATAATATCAATATGCTTTCAAAATTGAGGCAAATTGTATTCCAAATCACTCATCACCACTGATCGCGACCAACATTTGTACATTACTCTCTCTCTCTCTCTCTATATATATATATAAAAGAACCAAAGAAACTGAATGTGTGACACATTTAAGGGACATTTTGGTCACAGGAAGGGGTTGATGCGAGAAAATGACTGGTTTATTTTTGCACTTAATAGCTTCTCTGTGAGCCTGTTTGGGGTTTCACTGTATATGCAGTGTGAACAAACAAAAAACAAAGTTGTGGGGAAGCAAGCAAAGCCAACACAGCTATAGCTAAAGGGAAAGAGAAAAAAGCTCATATGCTTTTTGAGTTTTATTTGAAGACTGTACTATAACTCTGAAACGCCACTTAAGCATATGTGATATATTCATTATTATTTATCTCCATTTTTATCAGATCTTCTCCATTCTTGTAAGTTAATTCGTGCTAGTTTTATTACCACATTCAACTTGTAAATATTTTAAGAAGAAGTTTTTTGTATAATGGGTATCCGTCAATAATGAATATTTTATATAAAAATTGGATTTTTTTTTTCCTTTGTTCTTTTTATACTTGTGGTTATATTCTTGGGTTGTTGTAGTTGAAGTGCTTTACTTTCTCTCCACTGTCTACAAGCATAGATTCTGTTTCACTCTCCGCATTGCAAGCTCAAGATTGTGTTAACTCATATTGTGCATTGACGATGGGTTTCGGATTCTTTGTTCATAAAGAGTGACTGCTTTTCTTTTCTTTTCTTTTCTTTTCGTCCTTTTCTTTATCTCTCTCCTTTCGTCTGTTGCCTTTCACTTTCTTGATAGTTTCTTTTGAAGGTTTTCAGGCAGTTTCGAACTGGTGTAAGCAAGAATAGTTGATGTAGACTGATAGGTTGCATTCCGTTTTCACCCTTCGATATGGTTATAAATAGAGATAGTGAAAATCAGTTCTTGTTCATTGCAGGAACTCAGCTTAACATTGAAACAAGTGGTTTCGGTAGTGTGATCATTTTGTTGCTCATAATGAGTTACAATAGCACCCCTACGGGTTCTGGTTAGTCTTTCTTTCTTTGTTTATGTGATGTCGTATTTATCAGTTAATTAGTAGGAACTCTTGTTTATGAGGGTTCAAATTGCAACATTTCAGGTAGTCAAACTAGAAGACCATTTGAGTTTGGAAGAACTCATGTGGTTAGGCCCAAGGGGAAGCACCAGGCTACCATAGTTTGGCTGCATGGACTTAGCGATAAAGGATCAAGGTATATAATGCTAATTTTTCATCGGCTCTTTCCACTATGGAATTACCTTTCTTGTTGTTCTAAGTTTAAGATGATAAGTCTTAATTACTAATTTACATTTCAAATTCTGTTTTGGGAAGCTTGATCTTTTTATTGTCAAGATTATTCTAGCAAAATTTCCATTCTTTTCCGAAATCATTGCTCCATGGACATGCATGGATCAACAAAGTGTAAGGTCCAGGCTTCAAACTGTCAGTGATCATCTGTATTATTATCTTTTGATGCTTTAAAAACTGGCTTTTCATGAAATTCGATTGTTCTATCTTTACATTGAGTGTATACCTTGTGTAGGAATGGTGGACTTGTTTTAGATCCTAAATAAGGAATAAAGGATTTAGAGAATGTCAATGCCTTGTCCTCTTCTGGTGGACAAATTTGGTGTTCCATTAACTCGTTGAACCATCCTTCCACTTTTAGAAGATTCTCACATGATTAGATTTGTTGGGAGAGAGCACCACTTCTGTGAACCAAAGAAAACATGATTAGTTGTCGCTTTCCTCCATCCTCTCTATTAACTCTAAGGCATATTGGAGGCCTCGAATTCAAAAATTATATATGCTATATGTTAAAATTGGGGACCACTCTACTACTATCTTGATTGTCTTTTACAATTTAGCAAAGAGCAATATACTATTCCTAAATGATATTAAATTTAGGATCTAGTAATTTATTCTTATTTTTCTAAAATATGCAAGGTCAATCTTGTTGAGCCCCGTATATTGTCATTTTGCAAGACTTACCCCATGATTGTTAAGGTTTGTGCCCAACTATGAGTGTGGTCCCAATGCTAGATCACTTAGGATTTTTCTTCTATTAAATTTTGTTGAAACTTCTTGGACTGCGATAGCCAATCTTGGTTTCTGTTATGTTACTGTTTCTGCATGTTGATACTGGTCAAATTTGGGTAGATGGTATGATAATCCCTAAATTGGATTCCCTTGTGCTCTGTTGTGCAGTTGGTCCCAGCTCTTGGAAACTCTACCTCTTCCAAATGTAAGGATAAGCATGTTTTGCGAGTTCATTGCCTCTATTTGTGTGCTCATGCAACACTCATCAACTGATTATCTTAATCCTCCAGTCTACAAAGTTCTTCATTGGTAGATAGTCTGATTTTTTTCTCTGTTGAACTGTGAATCTTGCAGATCAAGTGGATTTGCCCTACTGCTCCCACCAGGCCGGTTGCAATGTTTGGTGGATATCCTTGTACTGCTTGTAAGATTATGCCGCTTTGAATTGCTTTGATTATCTCTATTTTAGAAATCAATTCTTAGGGAAACTTTGAGTTTCAGCTACTGCCAAATCAAAATCATCCAACAATGATTTTAATACCCTTTCAAAAAGAATTTAATGTGCTTAGTCGATAATTTTGCTGTTTTTATTTCAAGGGTTTGATGTGGGAGATCTTTCAGAAGATGGTCCTGATGATTTAGAGGGGTTAGATGCTTCAGCGGCACATGTGGCCAATCTTTTGTCGACAGAACCTGCTGACAGTAAGTTTCTCTCTTGGTCCTGTATGAATAAATATCGTAGAAACTAGTTCCGACGGAATCACTGGGAAGTAGTAAAATTCTTTCCTGAAGCGTATGAATAAATTAAACTGTTCCGAGCCTTTTGACTACCTTGAGACTTATCACGTTTTACTTGTTGGAAAGAAAAGTGGCAAATGTTAAGATTTTCTAATTCTTCTCTCTTCACTAGTTTGTTTTTTTTCTTTCCATGGCTTTTGTGTATAAAAATGAATTTTTTTAATTTATTTTTTGTGTGTGTCTGTGTGAGTTTGTTTTTCATTGTTCATCATCTAAAACTTAAATTTTCTTCCTAACATCTGCAGTGTATTCTTTCCACCCCCCTCCCTCCTTCTTCGTTCTTTACTGATTACCCTTTCCCTTCTCTTCAACTTTTGTTGTTCCATAGAATTAATGCCTTCTTGTGTTTCTAATACCAATGAAGTGAGCCAATTCAAATTGACTTGAGAATAGTATGATTCAAAGTCTTTTGATGATTTTATTTTCTTGTGGATTTCCCTGAGCATCACCAAGCAGAAGCTATTGCTGGCAAACCTTTCTACACTGGCAAGAACTATAGCAACACTATTAGGACTAACATATTTTGTTGTTTTGCAGTCAAACTCGGTATTGGTGGCTTCAGTATGGGTGCTGCAACAGCTCTCTACTCTGCCACATGCCGCATATTAGGACAATATGGGAATGGAAACCCATATTCAGTCAACCTTAGTGCAATTGTGGGTTTGAGTGGCTGGCTTCCATGTTCAAGGTTTGACATCTCTTCTATCATAAAGGCATACAAACATGAGGCACCTGCACAAAAAAATGTATGAAGCATCCTAAGTATGGTTAACCAATTCATTAATATAGGCAACTTTTTTCTGTTTTTCTTTTAGGACCCTGAAAAGCCGAATGGAAGGATCACGTGAGGCAGCAAGGCGAGTGGCATCTTTGCCTATCTTGCTCTGCCATGGTTCAGGTGATCATATTCATGCCCAGATTTTTTGAGTAATTCCGGTTCAGTTAGTTCTCTATAAACATGTCATGTTTTTTTAAGGTATTACAAAGTCACCCACCGACTTATATATCCTCAGCATCTGAACAAATTCATGTGAAGGAGTGAAAAAGCTGCTTTGTTTTTTGGGTTTGTTGATAGTATAATAAATTTTGGTGGTCATTGAAAAGTGGAAATATTATCACTGTTGTATGATATTGTTTTGTGACATCATGGCAGTCTCTTTTCTTCACTTGCCCAATGCAAAAAGTAAATAGTTAATGCAATATGTGAAATTTGATGTGATGCTTGATTGCTTCACACATTTCGGAAATCAATTTCTGTGCATAAAATTTACATCTTTATTTCCCTGTTGCAGGTGATGATGTGGTTGCGTATAAACATGGAGAGAGATCAGCACAGATGTTAAGTTCAGTTGGATTTCGAGATCTTACATTTAGATGCTATAATGGGTATTCATGTCCTTCCCCTTGTGTTTGTTGTGTTTATGTATGTGTGTTTGTGTAATGTAACATTCTCAATAAATATCATTATGTAGGGTAGGTCACTACTCAGTCCCTGAAGAGATGGATGAAGTTCGTAACTGGCTCACTGCTAGGCTGGAACTTGAGGGTTTACGGCCATGATGACAAATATTTTAGGCGAGGTAACAGGGGGATATGAACAACTGGAGTTGGGTTATATTATGTATAAGAAACTCTAAAAATAGTTCAGTGTGGGGCCTATGGTATAGGAGCACGGTTCGACTTTCAATTCCCATGTTAATCTTATTTTTCGCATTTTTTTTTGGGTAACCAATAAAACTTTTTTGAGGTTATTTATGGGTTTAGACAACTGGTTAATAAGGGATCATTGTAGTTTGTCTTGTTGGATCGGGGCTAGATTATTCTCCCATAGAAGAAAATTTTTGTCATATGTGAATTATTATCTTTAATCTGTAACGTGCTCTCACAATGGATGTATTCTTAAATTATAATAAATGTTGGATATGGGTGGGTTCATTTTCCATTTTCCTAAATTGTGGTTGGATTTCCAATTTGCTGCTACATCAGGAATTCAAGCATGAAAAAAACTTGCTAGCTGAAATATACTGAGCAATAATCACTAAGTTCTACAACTTGAGATGCAACAAGCAAACCTGAAATTGTATGTGCAAAAGGTATACAAATACAATATATTCTTACAAAACTCACATTGTTTACTAAGAAAGTAAAATTTATTTTGACCTAAATTGAATCTGGCATCCTTGAATGGTTATCCTTTATCTAAGCAATATGAAACCAAACTGAATAAACAAGAAGATTCATTTCAACAACAAAGCAAATAGCCAAATACTACTATTTAATAACAATCGGTAGGGCAACACTACACTACACAATTGCTCATTCCATTGCAATATTCACGCTTCAACTGAATTTGCTCCTTTGAAGATGGGGTACTCTACCACAAGAGTGATGATAGTCACCGTCACATGATAAAATGATGATGAATGCAACCCCCTTCTATCCACGACAAACCTACTTTTACTTCTATGCAATGAAACATTTTATATATATATATGTAGTCCATTTCCAAACCTGAAGTAATAGCTGAATGGACAACTTCTTGGCTTGACTGCAACCTAACACCATGGTGACCTAGAGTTTGCTGAATCCAATTACAAAAGAATAATGGAATTAAAAAAGAAGCCGCCAAAAACCGCATAGATTGAATTGTTAAAATGTGATAAGACTCACCTTGCAATGCTGATGCATCTATCATAGGCTGTCATTGTTTATTTTCTTGAAAGTTGCTTCTTTCCTGATCAGTGCTTCCTTCGGAATCAGTGCAAGGGTTGAGATGTGGGAAAGATTTCTGACCAGTGCTTCCTTTGGAATCAATGCAAGGGGTGAGAGGTGGGAAAGATGGCACGGCCTTTAAAATGAACTTACGGCCACTTTTCAACATGCTTGAAGAGCTGGACCTGAGCTCATGTGGACGACCATGAGGAGGTGACACTCGCTTGCGGCTTGGGGAACTTACCTTAACAGACTTAATTGGGGTTGAAGCATCTTTCAATACCTCAGGCGTATCATCTCCCAGAATGCCATTAAGCCCACCATCAGAATCAAGTGCCTGGAGACTTTTGGTTCCACCCAGCTGAGTCAATGGGGTAACTGGTGAACTACGCCAACGAAGTGAACTGCCTGATGAGAGGCTTCCACTTCTTGGGCATAATTGGAATCTGGAAACATTTGTCCAGCCTGTTGCTTTTGATGATGCTGAAGACTCCATGGCTGTTGAAGGAAAATCAAGCAGTGGAGTGAAATCACATAAATCAGCAAGTGAATGACATCTTGGTGAGAATTGTTCTACCATATCTACACTGCTGTAATCCTTTCCCTGACCATAAGAATCTACATCCACAATTTCTTTACTCTTTTCCAGAAGCATTTCAGTGCTATCAGAACTATTCTGAGCTCTTGAGGATTTTACATAAGATGATAAGATAGTAAGATCAGACTTGGGTGATGGAACATATCTACCAGAAAGAATTCGTGATTTTGATGCATCCTTTCCATGACTAAATAAAGACAAAGAGGTTAATTAGTAAATAAACAGGTTGAACCTTTCTTTGGTCATCTAATCTGTCTTGCCAAAAACACATATTAGATGGAAGGAGCCTTACTCTGAGAACTGGAATGATGGGGTCAGTGGTGTCAGGTTGCGAATATCATATAACTCAGCATGCAAGAACTCGTTCTTGTTTGTAACCCTTTCTGGTTTGGAATCCGACACACCCTCCGATCTGACTCTACTATTAACCATTTCTTCATTTCCAACATATTCTGTGAGACCAAGAATAAAGATTACTCAAACCTTCATTTTTCAGTTAGTGTGACCATGTTACTACTCAAATATTCAAACCTATTTTCTGCAATATTCATGCTAAAACTAAACCATGAATCAATGAAGCACCCAAAAGTTTCCCTTATATATATAAGCTTAAAATGTAAAACAGAAAGCACGAACCATAAACAAGATTTCACAATAAATAGCCACAAAGAATATCTTTAAGTCTTTGAATGTCAGTTGAAAAATCAATCAACAACAATTAGTTTGGGAAGAGAATATCTTTATTTCTTCTTTCCCTATTTAGTAATGACTCACCTCATTCATATCTATTTGTATGATTGATAATGTGCCATTAGGAGTTGAGGTAAATAATCTAAAGTGTATTTTCTTACCTTCCTTCCTGCCATAGACATTTTTACAATTCTCACATCGACATCCACTTGAGCATCCAACATTAGCCTTTTTAACATAAACAAGAGCAAGTGATATCAGCCATTTAATATATGGCAATGATAAATTGAGAGACAATAATATGACATATAGACCAATATAGGCAGTGCAAAAACGTTGAACCTGGTAGCATTCACAATATTTTTTCAGACACATCGACTTTTTGCAATTGCAGCCTCTTTTATGCCTAGATGAGGATGGCGTGAAACGGTTTGCATTGTCCTGTAGAGTGCAAATACAATTGGTATTTCCAAATTAAACAGAGAATCAGAGAATCATAATACGAATAACATTGACTAATAACCAACCCATTCTTTACCGGAAACTCAGTGATCTGCTGTATAATCTTGGGAGCAAAAGCTAGTGGATTACGGGATTCAATTTGTTGCCGTGTCTCAAGTACAGTATCTTCATATTCAGGTCTGTTAAAGCACCCTTGGCAAGCACAAGGTTCAGCACAATAGATTCCAGCAGCAAAACAATCACAGTAACTGTTTAGTGGTAAAAGTAAAATGAGAAAAAAGGTTCAAAAGAAAACGTAGGCGAAGAATACAATAATGGAAGAATGATTTCTACAAAAAAAGTGAATTGACTTACAGTTTTAAGCATCTTGTCTTCTTACAATTGCAACGTTTGCAACCATCACTATCAACAGTGCTTGATGATTTCTTCCTGAAGAATTGTACAGAATTTACCGAGCCAGAAAAATATATGGAGAAACATAGAACAATCAAAGATTTGAAATATCACATATAAACTTGCCTTTTCTTTTTGGGGCTCACTTGGCTGATCTCCTCAAAATTGTCAGTGTGCTCTGAGTTAAACTTCCTCACAGTGAGTGGAGTTCCATTAGGGTCAACTGGTGGCAGCCAATTCAAAGGTCCCATGTCATCAGCTGATTCAGAAATCAAAGAACTAGCAGCTATTGATGCTTTAGTTTCAAGCATCCCAGGTTCAGTACTGGCTAAATTTACACCAACTGGTGCACCATGACCCTCTGGGAAAGACTTGATAAGATTGTTGAGATGCAAGCCAATACCCGATGGCTTGGAGATAGTTAAGGGAGATTTTCCAGTATGATGAGGGGTAAACATGGGAGTCACAGGATGAGGAAAACTAGCTAGCTGCCTCTTGCCAGAAGTTACATTTAAATTCACATGAGATGGATCCAGGCTCTCTGATTCTATAGGGGTGGTAGGTAATTGAGAATTTGTTACATCATTCGACTTATTTGAAGGATTGCTGCTGTAAGGTTGAGCTTCTTCAAATTGAAGGCATCGCCTACTCATGCCACGCTGGTGTTTACCGGCCTACATGGAATTTTGCAATTATTCTATAGCAAAAGAAAATCCGATAGGATTTGATGCCAAAAACAAAGAAAAAATACTCATTAGCATCCTTGTGTTCCTGAGCAGACAATGCTACAGTGGCAAAATCGTGAATTCTAGGAACAACAAGCAAATTTCAAGTAAATCATTTGAAGGTAATTAGTGCACATTGATCAAGCTCCATTGTAACTTCTTATTATCGTAAAAATTGCCATCATTGAAGCAATAGATTATAAATTCCTTCCGAGTCCTTCATTGCTCAATCATAATCTTGTCAGTGTTCAAAACCAAGTTTAAGTCATTGTAAAAATTTGCCATTTTTTTAACAACAGATCCTAAATTTCTTCCCCAGCATGATATTGCTCAACTATTGTCTTGTTAATGTTCAATGTTTGAAATTGTGGTAGATAGATCTTTCATAGATTTTCTTTGACTTAGTACTCAAGAGTGAAGATGTCCCAACAGGTAGGGGTGTTCGCGGATCGGATTTTACAAATTGAGCATCAATCCATATCCGATCCATGATTTTGCGGATTATAAATCTTCAATCCAATTCAATCCATGGATTGGTGAAACTCAATTCAAATCAAATTCATACGTCTACGAATCAGATACAGATTTAACCCAATCCATATCCAATCCGCCATTTTGCAGATTTTTTTGCAGACTAAAAATTTTTAATTCTTTCTAATCCACGAACTAACTAAATAAAACAATTTAATATAAAAATAAATTTACTCCCAATCAAATTGAAAATTAAATAAGATTTAAATAAATTAATTATTTAAATAAAGGTAGAAAATACATTAAAAGTTTCAAAATATAACACACCAAAAAGAAAAAAATCTCACTTATTTAAATCAGTATATGAAAATGAACTGTTTAGGAAGCTATATTTGTTTATTTAATTATTTTTTATTATATATTATTATGGGATATGATATAATATAGTGTTAATATAATTATATTTTAATTTATTTATTTATTAGTAAGTACTATTTTCATATTTAAAAGTTTAATTTTTAATTAAATAAATATTTTTTATTTTTTTTGCAGATTCTCGAATTTTTATAGATTTACAGAAGTAAATCTATATCCAATCCACCGAATTGCGGATTTTTAAATTTTTAATCAAATCTAATCCACTAATCAACAAATTGGATTTTTACATACTGGATTTCTATGGATCAAATGGATTAAGAGGATTGGATTGGATTATGAACACCCCTACCAGCAGGTACTCAGTGACACGCCGTATAACTCTTGATAAAAATGAAAAATGGAAAAGAAATTACATCAAAAGCAGAAAAATTCAGCAGAATCCATGTCGGTAACTAACTCCATGTACCAACATCCCTAAGGATTCAATGCAAGTCAGTAATCTCCCCATTAATCACTCATCATCTAGCTGCCTCCAGATTCTGCCTCATTCTACTAGTTTAAGTCTACCTCCCACGACCTTGTTCATACAGAATTTGGTTTCAATGGTCATCTCCTATCAGAGGTATCTCAAAACCTTTTTCCTAAGCAAAGCCTTATTTCAGTTTTAACAGAATAATCATCAATCTACACAATGCTAACCCCCCATAAAGAAGTTTATTTGGATATTCTCCAATATTTGAGTGATTAAAGACAGAAAATGTTAAAAGATTTGGTAGAGAAATTATTGTTGAAATTTATTGTCAATTTTTAGTGATAAAATTGTTATTCAAGCTGCTTATCTACATATACAGAGTCCTAATTTCCTAATACAGTTACTCAATCCAGTAACACATGATACCCAAAGTCTAATAAATTTACATAAATAAGAAAACACACATCATATTCAGTATAAAAAGACGAAAGAGACAGCTATCAATTTGAAATGTTGCGTCTAGTTTATTACATACCACACATACTACCGTGGTATTGGACAAGATTACATACACATCAAAAGTTACAATTATAATAAATCAAGAAAACTAGCTATAAATATAACAATCAGAAACAGTCAGATGATTCATACCTCAGGATCATGCATTGGATTATCATGAGGTCCATACAGGATTGCTCCTGCATTCTCACGAAAATCTTCATATGTCTGAATAGTCTGGAGTGGTTCGCACAGCAATTGAGAAGGACAATCAGATTCATCTCCATGGCCACTCCCTGCACTCTGCAAGTTAAACCAAAAGTCTTCTGAAACTAGTATATCTTTTCTCCTATATATCAAGATGGTACTATTCCTCATCAAATGTAAGAAGGCTAGAATCTGTAGTTACCTGAGCATTTGAGTTTTCACTTTGTTGTTTCTCAAAAGCATGGTTGGAAGATGATTTAGACTCCATCTTTGGGCATTCATTGGATGGCCATACACCATGTGTTTTATTCTCTTCATTTTCGGTTGGCTTAGTATCGCACGTCAACTTTCCTTGAATGCTTTCTTTAGCTTTACCAATCATGGCTACTGCTACATCCACTTTTGACACCAGATCATTTTTGTTGTCAAATTTCAACAAGGCTTTCTTTGAATCAGTTCTACCACTTACTGATGATTGAAGCACATCACAAGATTGTTTCAAGCTTGTATTGACTCCATACTCAGAGTTTGTACAGGCAATGTCCACAGCATCAGCCAAATATTCTTCAGCGCACCCTGAGGAACCACTGGGTTGGACTTGCACGGAGCTCCGCACATCACTGTCCTTCTGAGAGTTAACAATCAGTCCACTTTGTAATAAGGAATCAGATTTCTCTTCATTACCAAGATCTGCAGAAAATTTTCTAACTCCATCATCATTTTCACAGATTGCTCCTGTAGGCACTTGATGACACGGTGGCCTGATAAGAAAAATTACATGCAATGTGATTGATGCTCCAAACATCAATAATGCATAGTTTTGAAAAAAAAAAAAGTACAAAATTAAAGACATCTCCAACCTTTTGCATGAACTTGTTTCTCTGAGTGCATTTATTTGTGGGGATGTGAATGCAAGAGGGGAGTTAAGTCCCAAGAATCCTTGTAATTCATGAGGACCGTTGACTGGCTTTATAGGTGATAGGTTGTTCAGGAAGTTAGAGAAAGGGGATTCCTGAGGATAATTTTAAAAAAATGAAAAAAAAAGAAAAAGACAGAGGCAAATAAATAAATGCAGATTTCATGACAATGCCAATGAAATAGTTAAACAAAACTCTCCACTTGAGCAGGTGCAAAAGGCTGTAGGGTTTGTGTAAGCATATAAAAGAGTATAATTAAAGTGAAATCTTATACTTTCGACAGGTTTAGATACCAGAAACAAGAAGCAAGTTAAACCAATGCATAAAAGTTTAGCCAAAGTCTTTATTTGTCAATGTAGAGAGCATGGATTAAAAACTTCACATATATTTCCCTTGTCTTTGTAATTATCAAACCAAACACCACCAATGCAAAAGCAAATATAGCAAAGCATAAATGTATTTAAGACTGACACTCCAATTGGTCAAGAACACCAAAGTTTGGTATTGTATTAAACCACAGACATCAGTAAATAATCCACAAAACCCACTTTCCGTCCCATTTGGGCAACCAATTTCATAGATAAACAGCCCCTATTACCAACTTAACACTTCAATTAACTTCAAACTAGTCTTCAGTTACTCAATCAAACCAAAAATTCAAAGCAATACAGGTAAATAAATATGCCCAACAAAGCCCAACCCCATCAACAATATCGAGCAATTAGAATAATACTAAACCCTTAATCTCCCTAAAACAAAAACTTACCAAAATTCACACCAAAAAACATTCAATTCATAAAAAATTTAACGAAAATTTAAAAAAAAAAAAACCAGAAAAAAAAGAATTAGATCCAAAAAAAATTACAAAATGATGTTACATATCAGTAAAACTGTAGCACATAACTAAATGAAATGAAGTTACCTGAACTGGAGGAGAACTTGAAGATGATGCGGTGGTGGTGGTAGCGGCGGCTGAGGCGGCAACGGAAGCGGGGGTTTTAACGGCGGCGGTTGTAGGTTCAGGAGAGTCCATGTAGAGAAAAAGCCCTAAAACCAGGGGGCTCTCTCTGCATTTTTCACGTTCTCTCTCTTTCCCCTAATCCATGAAATTGATTGTTGTCAAATGATGAATCAAATTTTGCAAAATAATGGAAACGAAGATTTTTTTTTTTTTTATTTTAATTGATTAATTTAGTGAGAGCCTGTGTGAGAGAGACGTACGGCTAGGAGGGCGGGCATTTAAAATCCAAGCGGGAAATTTTTTTTTTCCCTACACTGGGTTTAATTGGACATATGGGCCTTTGCTTCATTTTAGATTGTTTGGGCTTAAGCCCTTCATTGTTAACATTAAATACAATGGGGCTTACCGGGTAAGATTATTACTAAATACCCTTATGTTTATTTGTAACACACCCTCTTTGGACCAAATAAAAGACGTACCTTGTTCACAAAAAACTGTCACGTATGGTGGCTACGATAAGCAATTATTACTGGGCTCGAATTGGTTTCCATCTTAAAATGATGCTGTGGCAAGCATATAAATTGCAAGGAGTTTTAAACAGCCCCAATACTAGATTCGTCTCCCGGCTGTGCATTTGAGTCTCACGTTTTATCTGACATTCATTTATAAGATAAACTTCGTAACATAAAAATTACTTATTCTTCTATTAGATTATCAAACGAATGAATGTGACATAATATTTGGGATACTAGTTGGAAAGTTATAGTATGCTCTTTTAGTAATAAAAAGATAAATAAATCACGCCATATATTATGGTTATAACTCCTTAGTTGAGTAAAAAGATGCCTCCGCATCTCATTCTTGAGGTTAAAAATTTGAGTTTTTTAGTATGTATGGGAATAATATTGTATGGTCTAATGTGTAATATATATTGAAAGAAATCACATCATTATGCTATAGTAGTCCTGTAAAATGATTTTTCTTCTCACAAGTGAATGGATTTAAGTCTCCTATGTGCATACGTGAATATATTTTTTTATCCTCATTGTCATACTTTAAGCAATTTTTTTTTTTTTTTGACAATATATTCCACATTATCCCTCACCACCCCTCAAGTTAGACGTATCCCTTTAAACATAAACTTCAAACTCTCTGTTGTGCTTTGGATGGAAGGTCAATCAAACGGATTATCCAATAAGATACTTGCATCAATTAATATATGATTATACATAAGTACATATAATAGCGTTACATAATTACACATAATAGCATGCGATTGTGACAATGATAATTAAATTTTTACGATTTAATGTTTTCTTATAATTTAAGTATGTCTAAACATATTTTTGTTGGTCATTTAAATTTAAATCTTCAACAAAATAAAGAATTGATTAAGGCTTAGCTTACATCTGTATATTTTAACAAAATAATAATAGTCATTTACCAAGGAGGTTTGTGTAAGAACTGATAAAGAAGTGGGAGAATGAAGAGATTTGGGAACTCAACACGATGAGAATAGAAAGATATCGGATGACTAAAAAGTAAAAGAAAAGAGAAAACTTTTATCATTATTGTTGGTGACGTTATGCAATTCCCTACAGAAACCTCACGTGCATGCAACCCAAGCACGCATTCCGTAAACCCGAAAAAGCATGGAGGGAAAAAAAAAAAAACAATCAAACAACACAAATAGATGCATATACATGTATACTTTAAGGATAAACATGCAATGCCGAGCTAGTTTATTTCTATTACGATAAAAAATTTTGTCAAGTTAATTTTTATTTTTATCAAAAGGTTAAAGCATAGTTTGAAGAATTTATGGAACAAAGCTTCGAATCATTATTATGAGCATCAAAAAGAGAAAAACCTACTATATTTTTCATTTGGAAGGGATTGAATTGAAGTGGGCTGACCTCCTAGATTCATATTTATATTAGTTACTGGTATAAAGGCAACATTCATTAATAATGAAACAACAATATGATGACAAATATATGTAATCGATGCATCTGAATTAAATCGAAAATAATTAAAGCGATACTTCATATTAGTATATTACGGATTATACACTTACTACGCAAGGAGTACGATTAAAATAATGGACGAAAGAAATTGCATGGAAGGTTAAATTTTTTTACAAAGTTGTCATTATGAAATGAAATTTACTAGTATATAATAACTATGAGTTTTATATAATACTTTTGACGAAACTAACAAATTAAGATATTGTGAAATCATCATATAAATATGAAATCAAATCATCTTATCTTACAAGACACAACAGTAAACATTTACTAATATATTTAGTATTATGTTTTTTAAATTACAGGTTCAACGTCAATACCAAATAAAGCATAATTCCTCTATGGAAAGATATTATAATTAGATAAATATAATCATAATATCAGTAAATTTGTAATGTAACGTCCATACAAATTAAAAATAATGTTGTATAATGGAAGATGAGGTGTCATGTATGGGAAGAAAAAAAAGGGAATTAATTAAAGTGGAAAGTGTACACGTATACGTTAGATATGTAAGGGGGGCTGGTCATGCATGGAACTGAAAGCATTTCCCAAAGAGAGAATCGATTCAGTACCCCTTTCCTTTTGCTTTAATTTTCACAGTAATTGCTACAGCCTTCCGATTCTTTACCAATCCCCGAGAAAAATTTGTGGGTAATAATATCTTATGCATGGGGTTTTTAGTTTTTCTTTTCTTTTCTTTTCTTTATAATTTCATGCAAGTTCCTTCACTCTAGCTAGACAGAAAGAGAGAGGAGAGGGATTCAAAAAATAAAAATGAAAGAGGACGAAGGAGAAGGGGAAAAAGAAGACTAATGACAGAGAAAAAGCCAACGCAGTGATTGATCATGGAAGAAAAAGAAAAGGGAAGGGGAGGGGGAAAAAGATGGTCAAAATTTGATGAAACCTCGAAGACTACTTCTCTTATATATTCCATACCATCAGCTTCGACTATCTTTATCGAAACTCTCTAAACGCACCAATTTCCTTTAATTTTATTAATTTCTTTGGCTAATTTTGAGCTCTCTGTCTATTGATTATATTTCTCTTACTCTGAAGAGATCAACTTACATCTTATTGAATCTTTTATCAGACATGAGCAACGTCGATATTCGATAAACTGTGTAAAATATTCAAGTAACGGGAAATTAAAAGAACGTTCCTTGAAATTGTTGCCATGCAGATGCTCCTTTGATTTTGCTTTAGCCATGCCTACGTCTTTGGCACGACCCGTGCCACATTTACATCTTCCTCTAAATTACCAAACCTGACATGCACGAGTGACCCCAAATATTTAATATACGGTCTCTATGCAATCTGATTATTTTTCTCTCTTAATTTTTCGATGGCTTGGTTTAGGAGCTAAGTGGTCTAGAATTCAAACTGTGGAGGCCAGAGGTCATAAAAGTAAACGATTTACAAGTTTAAGAACTTTAAAGGTGTCAAAACTGTAGATGTCAAATCATATTGTACATATAGTAATCATTCTTCTCTAGTTAGGGCATGTAAAAAAAAAATAGCTATTTCAATACACTAATAAGCGAAAAAATATAGTTTTTATGATTGAAATTTGTGTTCTTTTTGGGTATTTTAATAACAGAGAAATTATAAAAAATATGGGTTCGTGAAAATGAAACAAAAGAGTTAAGTTGTGAGCTCTTACAATGTGATCTAAATGGATTTTCTTTTCATAATTATCTTTCGATGTGATTGAAGAGACTTTCTTTTATGATTATCCTCCCGATTGTAAGCAAACAGTTGTATGAGTGTTTTCCTTATGATAATCTTTTGCCTCTAACTAAATTAATAGTGCCATAATTTTGTTGTAATCTATTGGAGAATAAAAAAGTATGCTTTTGGATCTCTCATTAATTGTGTGTTGAATATATACAAATTTCAACAATTTCTGGACTTGAATATTTAAAGTGATAATAAACGGTACAACAATAATGCAAATCTTAATAGATGTTTGCTTCGAAAATTAGGGTTTCATGAGAAACACTTTTGACTTATCAATGAATTATCAAGGATTTGAAGTACGAAAAAAAGGAATATTCAAATTTGAAAAGTGAGCACCATTTTGCCGATATAGTAAGTATTAGGAGGTCAGTTTCAATTTGCAAAGTATAAAAATCGAAAGGAGACGTGACACCTCCTTGGTCATTCTAAGATAAGAATAAGGTAAGCGTGGGGTCCTTCTTCACTCTTAAGGTTTTCTGGATTTATGGAATATTCATTTTGTCTTGTAAGAAATAGTGAATTTTGTTCCTCCTTATCTTTTCACGACTCAGAAAGAAAACATACTCTACCAATCCAGGCTATACTTCTACTTGCATGGATATTTGAAAGATCTTCAATCGAATCCATGCCAATGCTATAGTGAATAAATTAAGATTTGTTAATATACAAGTTTGATCACTGATCAATCACCGTAATTGTCCATCGATTTAAAATCTTCTAGATTATTTAATGGTTTTATTCGAGCTATTTAATGGTGAGAGGCTACAACGCATCCGAGTTTGCTTTTAAGTGGGGACAAGAAGATGTTTTGACTGACAAAGTTGAATATGCAACAAGCTTTGAAGCATACAAATGTTTACAACTTAGTATATACAACACGTTTTATCGGTATTGATAAAAAATGAAAGAATTTGGATTATTTTCATATTTGAGCTTAATTACCTTAGCAATTAAGTTAATTAACGAAAGAATATATGGTAATCATACATGGACAGTCACGTATTTGTGTCACAAGATTATTCAAAATTTAAGTAAACTTAAATCAGTAGAAGATATCTAAAGAATTGATATTAGAAAGGTCCATGAAAGAAAGGGGTATTTTTGGAACTTGAACATGAATTTAACCTTTTGGGCATTTGTTTATGCACTTGCCACCTCTAGAACGAGAAGCCCTAATCTAAAAGAAGCTGTCGTACTACTGTAGCTTTATTAAACTTTGATTATTTTTTTCCCCTTTGGAATGCCATTTCAAATTTTCTTTTAACTATCTCTTTTTCTAAATTTAGTTTCTTGTGATGATTCCATTGTTCAAGTGGAGAGAGACAAAGTGAAGAATAATGTATGAAAAAGAAAATCTAATTATAAGCCTCCTCTTGCAATAACCTCAATCTGCTCCGATTCTCGAGGCATTGGCTCTAGCTAGCCAGTATATAAACCGTTCCAGCCCCCAACCCAAAATCACAGATTCCTTACAACAACAATCTCTCTTTACTTCAACTTCAACTTTCTGCTTTACTAAGGTGAACCTTACACACCTCATATATATTTTGTTTACTTTATTCAATATGCTTATTTTAAATTTGCCACTCTCCGTGGTACAAGATGTATGTGGTATTGCGGGGAAAAATTTTTCTTACTAGTTATAACTAATGACTTTTTTTTTTTTGGCAAGGGAGTCAAGATTATAAGAGAAGATGAGCAGGCCAGGAGACTGGAACTGCAGATCATGCAACCACTTGAACTTCCAAAGAAGGGACTCATGCCAACGCTGCGGCGAGCCAAGACCCGGTGACAGGTCAGGCGACTATGGAAGTTTTGGAGGGAGAGGAAGCTCGTCTTTTGGATTTAGCACTGGGCCTGACGTCAGGCCTGGTGACTGGTACTGCAGCGTCGGCAACTGCGGAGCTCATAACTTCGCTAGCCGCTCCAGCTGCTTCAAGTGTGGCGCTACCAAGGATGATTCTGCTGGTGGGTTTGTCGAAGGTGGCGACATGCCCAGAATGAGAGGCTTCAGGTTTGGTGGCGGTGGCAGCAGCAGCTCTAGCCGCTCCGGATGGAAATCTGGAGACTGGATTTGCACCAGGTTCCTTTAATTTATCAATTCATGCATGTGTGTGTGTGTGTGTTAATTTCAAACATACCTACAATGAAATAACTCCTAAATTTTACAGGCCTGGTTGCAATGAGCACAATTTTGCAAGCCGAACAGAATGTTTTAGATGCAATGCACCAAGGGATTCCGCAGGCAACAAGTTTTCATATTAATCCACATGGCTTCAATTATCAGTTCGAGGAGAGAATTATCAAGTCGAGAAATTCGAAGATTACCCTAATATGATATTCTATATATCATTTAATTTTCTTTATTTTAGATATTTAATTATCGGTTTTCCTTGTACTAGCTAGGGTTCTTTAAAATGAATCATGGCACAGAATGTTCAAGTAGAGCTAAAAGTATTTATCATTTTGTAAGCTTTCAGAAATATATAAGAATACGCTGCATGTAGTTCTGTGCTATTGCGATCTAATACTAGTGTCCCTTTTTGTTTTTTTATTTTTTTAATTTTCAGTTCGAGCTTTAAATTAGTTTCTTCATTTTATTTCCTCTCTATCTGCAATTTTTTCTATAATTTGCGATTACTTTTGTCGGATAGTTGTGGTCCAAGGAATATTTGACTTACTGTGAATATATATATATATATATATATATATATATATATATCACTGCTAGCTAATTTCTGCAAAGCAATTAAAGAGGTACTTTGTTCATGGACCACACTACGGGATCTTTTGTTCAGACCAATGCAAAATATTAAAAAAAGAGATACACGATGATGATATTCAGATAAATTATTGGAGTATTTAACCTTCAAGCAAGATTAGTCATTAATTTTTGAAATAACAAAAATCATATCTCCGACAATCATACTTGAGATTTCTCTTCCATTATAAGTATTCAATGAGTTCAATATAGCTAAACACAAATTTAGACTTTAAAAGGTTCTGACATGCACCCCGAGCAATCATGATAAAGTGTTCTCCATCACAAAATCTCTGCCAAGTTTAAATCTGTGTACTATGTTTGGGTTTTAGGCCGCCTTTGAAACTTAATTTACAATGAATATCGATCAAACGTAGGCTTATTGATATTCTTCTTCAAAATAACTAAACTTTATAAACTATCTTCTGCTCCGTTCGGGACAATAGTGGAGTTTGGTAACTGGCACCACCCAATTGTGGCAGCTGTATTTTTTTTTTTTATTTCATACATTTTTAAGCAAAACTTCATATATTAAGTGTTATATAATAATTTAGCAAACACCTATATAATTTTAGTTGGTTATAATTTTTGTTTCATAACTGCTATAGTTTAAAAGCTGCAACACCTCAGTATCAAATAATCCTAAATATATCATAAAAAAATTAAGGGTGAAAATTAAATTTGTAACTAAAAATAAAGTGACCTTTTAGCTCGTTTAAATAGTAGTAATTAGAAGTAGCATGCTTCAACTAAGGTGAAAAGGAAAATGGTGTAATAGTTAATTTATATGCCCTTAACCTTTCTCTAGTGGTACAAATATTTTGAAAGTTTGAATTCCACTAATCATATCATATTTTTAAGGTTTGATTTTGTTCATCCATCTCGCAGTAAAAAGGAATTAATTTACTTAATTTCAAAGTGTAGATATATATATACATCTCCATCGTGAACCATAATCAACTATTCTATCTCTTCGTTTTATTGAAAGAATGAAAGTTAACAACTAGTTTAAGGATGTTCAAACCTCGTCTCATGCCAATATGAGTTTTCTAAGAAATGACTATCAATTAATATCTAATTTATAATTAACGGACGGGGTTTACTTTCCAGTAATCCAATAAATTTGCACTCGCAAGCTTGTTGAACACAATTAAAAAGTATAATTGACATAGGATTCCAAAACTTTTTAAGCTAACACCTTTCATGGGTTCCCTCATTGACCTATTGGATTCATATATATATAACACCAAATAAAATTTTATTGGTCAAAAAGTAACCACACCTTCATTAGTGTCTGCTACTACACTCCATTACTTGGCTTTTAGCTAGATTCTTTGTTCTCTTTAAGCTTAGCTTTATGTTGCTTCATATGCTTGCTTTGTTGATTTTAGTGAAGTCAAGTACATATATCCCATTATATCTTGTCGTCACCACAATGCCCTAGTTTATGTACCTTTTGTTGCTTTTAACTTATTATTTTCAACGTTAACGCCATTTTCAGCGCATTATCTACCACTGCAGCTGCTGATTTTCATTAACAAATCACACATTTGTTTGTGTTCAAATTGAAATTAAGGGACTAAATTATCCATACTCATACGACCTTGCAGAACATTCAAGGAATGAAATAATTAAAAAAGAAGGTATCATGTGCCTCATTTGAAGGAACATAAACTTACTTAAGACATTCTAAAAATAATAAACTGTAAAATATAAAAGGATATTTCATTTTTTTGTTCTTTTTTTCAGGCAATTGACTATAAATTTAATTATCGTATCTCAACTGACGCTATTTAAAACTTCCAGATGATCTTTTTACATTTTCTCTTGAACTAAACATTAATTTACTTAAGGTGTTCAGGTGCATCACCAACGTAAATATTCAGGAATTTTTATTTAAAATAGGAGAGTACAATAATGAAAAGGGTAAGATCAGTTGATTATGGGCAACGAGTCACCACAGACAAACTAATTATCCCACCGAAGAATGACTTTAAATTGCAGTTCTACATGTCATTAACTTTGAGTTTCAAATTTATATTTTCCAATCCAAGATTAATCAAAATCTATGGCTAGCATATTTGTTATAAAAATTTGAGATGCAACTCGATCTAATTATAACAAAGACAAGACATTTGATGGACTCTTCTTGCTCGAGAAAGAAACAACATGAGCATCTTTAATCATGAAGTTAAATTTCAGTTGGGTCCCAAAAACCATTGAATACTTGGGAATTCGCTGAATTAGGTACTTGGAGAGTGAAATTTAACAACACTGTGACGGTCAATGCTCTATGGCAAAAACAAGAGAACTTTTTATCCAATTCAAGGCACGAAAAAATGACTAACACTTTTTTTAAAGTTTTTTCCTTTTGCAATCTTTATATAAATTTATCAAGCATGTTCAAGATTGTCAAAAGTATTTTCCTTTTCTTTCTTACTGAAACAAACATGCATGCCCTTAATATTTTTTCACTTCTTGTGGTTAGCTTAGAGAATTACATTATATATTTAATTAAATAACAAATTAATTAGGAGAATCCTTCTTATTGAAACTGCCGCAAATCTGGATGGCCTTATTTAGGGCTAGAGAGTGATTCAATGCTTGTTGTTTGTATGCTTCACAAGACTTTCCATCATTTACTGCCGAGAAATAGTTGGTTGAACTGTAAGTCATTATTTTCTTAGATATCATTTAGATTTTCTCACACTTACATAGAGAATAATTGTGTAGCTAACTTCAATATGATACTTTTTCTTAGTTGAGTGATCCACCTACTGAGATTTTGACGTTTCTTTATTAAGCTACTAATGGTTTCCCAAAGTAAATATTCAGTTAGATATATTATGTGATTTCTCTATCTTTTGTTTTTTGTAACTCTTTTAATAAGATTTTCCGCTATAGTTCTTACAAGGAGTAAAGCTCACTGTATTACCCCTAGTTACTCTATTTCTATTTCATTTTCTTTTTCTTATTAATAAACGCCTCATCTAAGAGGCCTGCTTATATTAAAAAAAGAAAAGAAAAGAAACCCTTGTACTTCAGCTCGTATGACATGCGTAATTATAAGATGTTTTGAAAACTTGATCAAATTAGTCAAAATTTGGGGGCCGTTCATATATTTTACCCGAGATAGACACAAATTGAAAAACAATTTACCATTAAAAAAAAAAAGGGAGAAGAAGAAGAAAATTAAAAGGATGGGCTGAATTTGGATCCCCCAATCGTAACGCGACTAACCCACTCGCTTTGGGCCGAAACTCTGATTAGGTGGGTTAAGAAGTTCGAGCAGCGAATTCGTTTGAACACATTCACAGCACAGTTCCAATGAATTGAAAAGGCAGGTTTTACATGTGCACAGCATTTGTTCGATATAATGCTGCATAGAGTTTTGGCTTGCTAATGATGGCGTATAAACTTTTATCCAACTTGTTACACGGTGCAAATTGTTGTAAAACCGATAGAAACGGAGCTCTGCATTCGAACGGGATGTTATTCCACACCTCTAGAGATTCTTGTGAAGAGATTTTGAGTTATGAACGGTATGAGAAGCTGAATCAAAAGATTACAAGACTGACCCATTTGTTAAAAAATGTTGATTTAATTGATGGGAGGATGGTTAATGTAACAGACGATTCGGTTATCATTGATGAACGTATGGAGCAAAGGATGCGTATTTTCAAATCTTTTGTGAGGGCCTTTATTGGGTGTCCTTCAGTTCAGCACACTATTCAGAAGAATGTGGCGGCGTCATCAGGGGATGCAAATAGTGCTCGGTTGGTTTGTTTCAGTAAACCATGTGAAAGAGAGCCCATGATTGTGAATTCACTCACCACAGTGAGCAACTTCCTCAAAGTTTCTGCCCAACAAAGGAAGTCAGTGCGTCTCACAATCTGCCCTCAGGTTACACAGCACCGGATATTGGTAGGTGCTATTGATGAGATATTAAATGGGTTGAATTTAGAAATTGGTTTGTTGAATGATCAATGCCCTACCAAAGGGACCAAGATGGGTCAGCAGATTGTTTCCAGCTGTCTAAAGTTTTTAGCCAAGACAGAGACTTCCTATGATCGTGACTCCACTTCTTGGATGAGGCTTGCCCCTGCAAAAGTTGTTGATTCTCATATTTCTTGTAAATGGGAAGAGGTTCTTGAGATGTTCAAGGATCTGATTAAGTGTTTGGAAAATGAAAGGGGGCTGCTTTATCATGTGTCAAAGCTTGAAGTCATGAAAGAAGGGTTGGCTCAGATCAAGGATGTGTTGGTTGATAAACATATTGGATACAAGGAAGTTCGGCTTCAAGAAAGCTTAGTGCAGAAGAAACTTTCGAAGACATTGGGTCATTCATCAAAGTGCCTGTTTACTCTTTTGTTGTATTACCTGAACGGACAAGTTAGAGACATTGAAGTGGATGTGTGCGGTGGGATATATGCAAGTGGCGGTGACAACAAATTTACTTTGTGCATGGGGAGAATCCTAACGTCAGATGAGGATAAGACAGTTTGGTCTGGGGTTAAGCAGTTGGACAGGGCTCTTGGATTGTTCAAATTCTTGTGGGAAACAGCAGGAATGAAAGGGGTTCTGGATTTACAAGGTCATTTATGGTCTGTAGGGGCTACGGAGAGGTCACTTACATATAGAGGAAACACTTTTTTCTTACACGGGGTCTGTCTTTGATCAAAATCTATATTATAGTTTAATTAGTATGACGAAGTTATGCTCTTCCTTTTTTTTTTTTTTTTTTCAAATTATTCTGCTAGTATAATAAGATGCACAAGGTTCAATGGTAAAATTTGGCAATGAAATGAAAAGGACAGCTGAAACACTTGCAAATGCCTTTATTAGTTCACACACAGAGAGAGGAAGACGGAGTTCAAAGGCAAGAATAATAAAACTATTTCAGCTCATTACAAAGCAATTTTATTTGACTCTCAGCTACTATTCGGTAAAAATTTGGCCTGTATCTGGCTCCGCCCCTGCTCAAATTGATGCATATTCGCCCCCCAACCTGTAATCACACCGGCAGACTTGTACTACTAGTTGTAGTCTAGTAGACATAGTAACTACCAAATACCATTTAAAATGCCATCTCTAGTCTCCACTCTCCGGCCACTAAAACCTAAATGCCAATAGAGTCAACCCACTCGGCATCCCCTTGAAACTGTGAAATAATCCTGTAATTCCCAACTTATATGCAATTACAAAGTCGGTCTCTGAACAAATTGGTTTCCTGTTACAACAGGGATTCTTCTTTCCTTATCTGTCTCTATATTATATAATTGTAATTTCAGCCTTTGGCAAATTGCAATCAATTTAAGTCTCTTCAGTTAGAGAGCCCTACAGTATCCTCCCTCCTAACAGTCTCTCTCATGGCCAAGAAAAAACCCGGAGGAGCCCCCATCCGAATAACGGCGGAGCAAATCATCCGCGAAAGCCAGGAGTATCGCGAACAGAAACCCGTGGACCCCACCGAACTCTACGATTATCGCCTCCGCAAACGCAATGATTTCGAAGACTCAATCCTCCGAGTGCGAGGGGACACCGCCGTCTGGATAAATTACGCCCAATGGGAAGAGTCCCAGAATGAATTCGACCGCGCAAGGAGCGTGTGGGAACGCGCTCTGGAAGCGGATTGCGGGAACCACACACTTTGGTGCAAGTATGCCGAATTTGAGATGAAGAACAAGTTCATGAACCATGCTCGGAACGTCTGGAACCGAGCGGTTGCTGTGTTACCCCATGTCGACCAGCTCTGGTATAAATACATTCGCATGGAAGAGAAAGCCGGGAATGTGGCCACAGCCAGACTGATTTTCGATAGGTGGATGCATTGGACGCCTGACCAACAAGGATGGCTGTCTTACATCAAATTCGAGCATCGATGTGAACAAGTTGAACTTGCTAGAAAGGTATTTGAACGTCTGGTTCAGTGCCACCCAAATGTTGTATCTTCTTGGATTAAGTACGCTAAGTTTGAGATGAGAAGGGGAGAAATTGATCGGTCAAGAGATGTGTATGAACGTGCCCTGGAGAAAAAATTGGCTGATGGTGATGGTGATGATGATGAAGGTGCCGAGCAGTTGTTTGTTGCGTTTGCTGAGTTTGAGGAGAGATGTAAAGAGTCAAAGTATGAGGCACTTAGGAAGGAATTTGGAGACTGGATGCTGATTGAGGATGCGATTGTGGGAAAGGGAAAGGCTCCGAAGGATAAGGTACCATGCGTAGGCAAATCTTAATCTATTAGTTCAAAGTTGCTCATCCAATTTTAATAGAATATTCATTAAGCTACGCAGTAATAGATACGGTTTTTCTTGCCAGCCTAATTATCCTAGAACTGAACCTAGCAACTTGATGCACTTCCCCGCCTTTTTTCCTTTCTTGGTAATTTCTAATTGAGTTCATTTAATTTCAGGCACACATTCATTTTGAGAAATCACGAGGTGAACATGAAAGGAGAAGAGCACTTTATGAGAGACTCTTAGAAAGAACAAAGCACTTGAAGGTGTGGATTAGTTATGCGAAATTTGAGGCTTCTGCCTGGAGCAAGGATGGCGGAAATCCAGACTTGTCAGAAGTGGATCTCCGTGAACGAAAGAAGCAATCCATTCAGCATGCAAGACGTAGGTCATTCTGATTCCAGACCGGGTCTTATCCTTATTGTTATTTTAATTTGACCATTGTAAAATCTATCACCTGTTTGAAAGTAAATCTCATGCCCTCTCTATCTTCGTCAGGGGTTTTTGAGAAAGGTATTAACTATTACAAAACATCAGCGCCTGAAATGATGGAAGAAAGGGCTGTGTTGTTAGAAGAGTGGTTGAACTTAGAGAGTAGTTTTGGTCAGCTTGGCGATGTTAGCTTAGTCCAGGCTATGCTGCCAAAGAAACTTCAAAAAAGGAGGCAACTTGCAAGTGATAATGGGCTGTCAGCTGGGTACGTACCAGTTAATTTTTGATATACTTTTCTCTTGCTAGGATATTCTATTTATTTTGTTGTCCGTATGATTTTGCCAATTTACTGAATCCTTTGCGACCAGCAGCATTCTTTTTATCTGCTTACTTCACTTTAAGCAGTTTTTCTTATTCCTAATATTGCATATTGTATTACACGGAAGAGCAATATAACACAATGCGCCAAATACACCCTTAGTGTGGAGAAGTTGTTTGTCAAATAATCACACAAAACTAGTTAATAGTTAAATCTTGTTGATTGTAATTTTAGATTATAAGTTTCGTTGCACCCTCAGTTACAAATATCAAAATTTTGACTTGACAGGTACGAGGAGTACATTGACTACCTATTCCCTGAAGAGTCCGAAAAAACTAACTTCAAGATACTAGAAGCAGCGTATAAATGGATAAAGCAGAAGATTGTTTCCAACGACCAGTAGAACAATTTATGCTCTTTTATATTAAAATACAATGAGTTTTATTTTGTTTAAATTTCTGTACACTGACCACTTAAATTGCTATCATCAGTTCTTTCAGAAATGGGACCTGAGAACAAACAATTTGCGCATGCTTTTTTTTTCCCCTTCAGATCAAGACAGCAATGTGTATTTTAACTTGCCTAAATTATCAATAGAAGCTTTAGAATTTGAAATTTTGACTCTTGAGCATAAATTTCACATGAACTTGGAAAAGAAGAAAGCTGCTAGACTTATGAAGATTATTTGGAGCAATGGGCAATGCCTTTGCATATTTACATAAAGACAGAAAAATTTCAATGAGGAAATACAAAAAAAAAAAGAACAGGCAGGAAAGGAATGGTAGTTGTGGAGCCTTTCAGATGTTGAGACACCAACTTGCTTCAACTACTCTGCAAATAATTAATACTAGACAAATTTAGATAAGAAATGTGTCACAACTAGTATAATCGAACTTCTAAACGATACTCTGCGGAAGAACTTCTAGAAGCCAAGAAAAGGCTGTCTTGATTCTTGATTTGCTGAGTGAATTTGCTTCTTAATAAGCCCACTTGTTAAAATCTTTGAAATCTTCTGGCTTGTTCCAACAGGAAGTCTTTGCAATTCTAGGGAAATTGCATTCTCAAGCAAATAAGTCAAGAGCTCAACCTTACGCTGGCTACCATAGAATCCGTTGATCTCGTGTTCTGTGAGATGCTTATGTGGATATTCAGGAAGTAGCCTTTCTATATCTCTCAGATGTTTAATGAAGCTTGCCGATAACCATTGCAAAGAAGAAAATGAAACCAAGGCTGAGCATTGTAGTTTCCTACAATATAACACGAGTGTGGAAAAACAGCTAGCTATATTTTACTGTAAATATTGATGCCTTTGATATAAGATTTTGATAGTTGTTGATCCCTAATTTGTAGGATTTGATTTAGTTTCCTCTCTTGTCCTCTACATGCATATATTAACTTAGAATTGTATTGTTTGAAAGATCAATAAAAACATTACAATTTTTTCCACACGGTATCAGAGTCTTGTTAGGCTCCTTTGGCAATATCTTTTTTATTCAGTCTTCATTGCTGAATTTTTTTCTAACATCTTTTCCTCCATTTTGAGATTATTTTCAAATTCCAACCATATTTGAGATTGTTGATGAACCCAACACTACTCAATTGAGTGACAACCGAAATAGTGACAGTGTAAATACTCCATCAATGAGAGATTTGCAGAACATTCTAGCAGTCCATAAATTGAATACGAAAAATTATTTAAAGTGATCTCAGTTTGTTTGAACTTGAAGGAAAGGGTAAATTTAGTTACTTACTTGGTACTGGACCTAAACTAAGGGATTTTAGATTTGATGCGTGGGATGAAGTAGACTCTATGGTTATGTGTTGGCTGTGGAGTTCAATGGTCCTATAGATTAGTGAAACATGTATGTTTCTTACCACAACCAAGGAAACATGGGAAGTTGTTGAAAAAACGTATTCCAAGATGGGTGATGCTGTTCAATTTTATAAGATCAAAACCAGGATCTCTACAACTAAACAAGGAGGTCGTTCTATTACTAAATACGCTAATTTGTTGCAAATATTATGGCAAGAGATGGACTACTATCAATGTTTTCAAATGAAATATAATACTGATGCTGCCTTGATGAAAATGTTTGTTGAAAAAGAGATGATTTATAAATTTTTAGTTGGATTAAATGGGGTGTTTGATCTTGTTCGAGTACAAGTATTGGGAAAGAAGACTTGCCATCACTGGATGAGATCATGGCTATAATTCAAGGCTAAGAAAGTAGAAGAGTAGTCATGATTGAATCCCAATTAGTGGAGAGTTTAGCCATGGTCGTAAGAAATGCTATAATAAGCAACCTCTTGGTGAAATTAAACAAATTGGTTTGTCCAAGGTGACAAATAAAGATTCTTTGTGGTGTAAGTACTGCGAGAAGCCTTGATACACTTGAGAACACTGTTGGAAACTACATAAAAAGTCACCTATGTCTAATAAAAATTCAGTTGTGGAGAATGAATAGTTGAAGGGACAAGGTCAAACTTATATGACCTCTATACAGTCTGATGACCAAGGTAATTCTTATGAACATAACAAATTCAATAGATAAGAAATTAAGAAGCTAAAGAATTTGTTGGGAGCACTAGAGAAGCCACTAGAGATAGGCACTTGTTCTTTGGCATTCAAAAGTAAGTTTCCTTCTCTATATGCACTAAATGTCTCATGCATAACCTTCTCTAACTCTTGGGTCATAGACTCAAGTGCCACAGACCATATGACCCAATACTCCTTACATAAATTCATTTCCTATAACCCTTGCCTAAGCAATAAGAAGATAGCCACAACTGATGGTTCTCTATCAACAATTGCTGGGCAAAGAAATGTTCTAATAAATCAAGCCCTCACACTTAAAAAATGACCTTCACATACCAAATTTGTCTACTAACCTTTTGTCTATTCACAAGCTTGCAAAATATTTGAATTGTAATGCTATTTTTTATCCTTCATATTGTATATTTCAAGACCAAAGAATGAGGAAGATGATTAGACATGCTAAAGAGAAAAATGAGCTTTACTATCTCAAAGAAACAAGTAGGCAAACTAGAATTATAAACTATTTACCCTTGTCATTTTTTTTTTGAGTTTATTATTTCCAATAAAGAAAAAATCTAGATTCAACACTTTCGTCTTGGGCTTCCTTCATTTAGCATTCTTAAAGTAATGTTTCCATTATTGTTTAAAGGAATTGATGTAGAAAATCTTTATTGTGATATTTACGAACTTGTAAAACATAAACGTGCTTATTTTTCTCTTAGTAATAAAAGAATATATATTCTTTTTGCACTCATTTATAGTGATGTTTGGGTCCTTCTATAATTCATAATGTATCAGCAGCTCCTTAGTTTGTTTCATTTATTGATGATTGCACTTGTTTATCGTGGATATTTTTTCTAAAACAAAAGTCTGATGTATTTTTCACAATATTGTCAAAAATAAATTTGGAGTTGGAATAAAAAGGGTTTAGATAAGATAATGCTAAGGACCATTTCAACCGAACCCTATCACCATATTTCCAAAACGAGGGTATAATTAATGAGTCATCATGTATTAATACTCTTTAACAAAATGAGGTTGTAGAAAGAAAAAATGGTCACATCAGACTTATGTTCCTAGAAACTATTGGGGAGAAACTGTTCTAACCGCAACCCATCTTTTAAATAGGCTATCTTTTTAGGTTTTTGGGTTCAAAAGTCTTGTGCAAGTTCTTTTAAAATATTTTCTAGGCTTCTCTAGCACTAATCATTTTATTCCCAAAAATTTTGTGCTGTGTATCTTTTGTTTATATTCACTCTCATAATAGGGAAAAATTAGATCCACGAGCACTTAAATATGTATTTGTTGGTTATTCCTCAACTAAAAAATGATATAAATGGTTTCATTCTCCAATAAAAAAATTCTTTGTATCTGTTGATGTTATATTTATTGGAAAAGAAAGTTATTTCACTCAACCTTATCTTCAGGAGAAGACATCATTTATGGAAGATAATGACCAAAACTTATTTTTGCTGCTAGAACTTGACTCTTATTCTCCTCCCTCATCCACAAACATAAAATATCTTATAGTTCTTACCCCTATTGATTCTCGAAGTTCTCAAAATCCTAGTTCTGTTTCTGTAGAACTTGAAAACCCTTGTACTCTCGGCTATTAAGCTTTTTGAACAGGATAAATAGGTTCAAAGTTTTACTCACCTAATACTGACTTATTCAAGAAGAAAAACACCCATTATGCAACCTATGCAAATCCAAAAATTAGAACCAACCCCTAGTAATGAGATAATTAATAACATTATATTTCCTCAAGAAAATATTTCTAGTTCTAATGAAGATAATAACAATGATCTTCCTATTGCTATTAAAAAGGCACCTGAAAATGTACTCAACATCCTTTATATCTGTTATCTCACTTTATATCTTATGATAAGTTGTCACACGCCCATGAAACCTTTCTCACACATCTAAACACCATAACCATTTCTTAGACAATATATTAGGCATTAAGTCATATCGAGTGGAGAAATGTAATGAAAATAAAAATGAAGGCTCTTGAAAAAAATAAGACGTGGGATTTAGTGGGGTTACTAAAGGGGCAAAGTCTAGTAGGTTGCAAATGGGTGTTCACTATTGAATACAAGGCAAATGAGTTGCTTTAAAGATATAAGGCTAGGTTGGAAGCTAAAAGGTATACTAAAACTTATGAGATTGATTACTTGGAAATATTTGCTCCAGTTGCCCAAATGAACACTATAAGAGTATTATTATCTCTAGCTACTAATCTTGGGTAAAGTTTACAACAATTTGATGTCAAGAACTCCTTACGTGATGATCTTGATGAAAAAATTTACATAAAAATTCCTTTTAGTTTTTTTTTGAATTTAGAGATAAATAAAGTGTACAAACTTAACAAAGTTTTGTATGGCCTAAAACAATCTCCTAAAGCTTAGTTTGGATGATTTGCTATAGCCATGACAGCTATGGGATATAAACAAAGCCAAGATAACCATACTTTGTTTGTCAAACATTCAGCTTCAAGGAGAGTAACAACATTGTTAGTGTAGATGACAATATGGTAACAAGAAATGATTTGAAGGAAAGGAAGCTTTAAGGAGATGCTTAATTAAGGAATTTGAGACAAAAATGCATAGTAGATTGAAGTATTTTCTTAGTATTGAAGTTGCCCTCTCAAAGTATGAAATCTTCACATCACAACAAAAATACATATTGGATTTATTGATGGAAAAAGAGGGAGTAAGCCAGTTGACAGCCATATAGAACTAAACTATAAACTTGGAAAAGCTCATGAAATGTAGTAGTGAATAAAGGAACATATCATAGGCTTGTAGGGAAACTGATTTATCTTTCTCACACTAGACTTGGCATAGCTTATGTAATTAATATTGTGAGTCAATTTATACATAATCCTAAAGAAGTTCACCTTCAAGTTGTATACAAGATCTTACAATATTTAAAGGGAACACTAGGGAAGAGAATTTTGTTCAAGAAAGGAGAAACTTTGACACTTAAAGCCTATATTGATGTAGATTGTATAGGGTCTATTGTTGATAGGAGGTCAACATCAAGTTATTGTACCTTCCTTGGTGGCAACCTTGAGACTTGGAGAAGTAAGAGGCAAAACACAATTCCCAGATTAAGCGCAGAGGCTAAGTTTAAAGCAATGGCAATAAGGATTTATGAGCTATTATGACTAAAAATCATACTATAGGACTTGAAGATTCAATGGAAAGCACCTATGAGACTCTATTGTGACAACAAATCAACTATTAGTATAGCATACAGTCTAATTCAGCATGATCACACTAAGCACATTGAAGTTGACCGGCACTTTATAAAGGAAAAGCTGGACAGTGGCCTAATTTGCACTCTATTTGTATCTACTAGTGGCCGGTTAGTAGATGCGTTAACCAAGGGTTTGAGTAACAAGCTGTTTCAAAGTATAATACGCAAGCTGGGGATAGACAATATACATTCATCAATTTCAGGGAGTGTGGAAAAACACCTATCTATACTTTACTGTAAAATATAAATATTGATGTCTTAGATAGAAGATCTTGACAGTTTTGAATCCTTAATTTGTAGAACTTGATTTATGCTCTGTTTGATACAACTTTTTAAGTAGAGCTTATTTAAGTAAAGCCTATATCAATAGAGCTTTTATAAATAGAGTTTTTACTTAAAAAATTTTAGTTGTTTGATTGTTAATAAAAATTTTATTAAAAATTTATATTAACAATCAAATAGGTAAGGTTTTTAAAGTCATGTTATGAAAAAAATAAAATAAAATTGTCAAATAAGTATATGATATTTTATATATTTTAACATTTAAAAAAAAGTTTTTCAACTTTTACTTCTAAAAGTCTAAAATTTGAGATTTTACTAGTAAAAGCAAAATAACTTATTTAAATTTCAAAAGCTCTACTAAAAAAACAACCAAATAATAATAATAAAAACTATAATAAGAGCTTATAGGATTAAATAAACACCTATGATTATTAAGAAAAGCATATCAAATAGGCACTTAGTTTCTAATTTGTAGGGATTTGATTTAGTTTTCTTTCTTGTTGTCCTCTACATATATATATTAACCTAGAATTGTATTGTTTGAAAGATCAATAAAAACATTACAAATTTATCCATGAGGAGGTTCAAAAACAATAATTGCTTTTGGATACAAATTATAATGCAAGCTGAAAACAATTAAATTGGTAAATCAATTTATAACATGGAGTGTACGTTCATAGTTTCCAACTAAGGTAGATCGCTTGCCAATTGTGTAAGAGCGTAGGTCACCCCATGACTTCGATTCAATTGTGTGAAATTGAGATAAACTTCCGACAGCTTATGGACACATTTGAAGGAGACGCTGATTGGATGACAGGTATGTTCGAAAGAGATGTCAAAGTACTTCTTAGTCCTAATCAGATCCTCCTACAACTATAAATAAATGTTGGTTTATTAAGAATACACAAAAATAATATTTTGAATTGTTAATTTATGGATAGAGATGACTTAAAATCATTAATTCATTATCTAATTGACTTTTTCTTTCTAATACTTTATACAAGGATTATTAGTTCTTATTGAATCTGTTTTCTATTCGATGGAATGCTTTTGTATCAATTGATAGAGATGACTTTCATTTGGATGAGATGAAAGACAGTATGTAAATCAATTAGAAAATAAAAATATACACATATCAGATGAAATGATTATTGCTATTTATTCTTTCGTCCCATGTCAATGTATATATTCAGTTGAAAGATCTCTTATATTAATAAAACGCATTCCAATTAACCAAAATTCTTTTTTTATGAACAAAAGATATCCACAGGGTAGTTCACCATTTTCAGATATCCACAATCACATAATTTCAAGTCTGAGAGATCAATATCAATACTTTCAACTCCCTTCATAACTGCCCGAGTGATCCTGTGATCAATATGAGATGATAACAAGTGAAAGTGGATACAAGTGCAACGTTGATGCATTATCTTATCAACTCGTGCAACATGCCCACGCATTTCTACTTGCCTTTTTTATTCAAATGACAATTGTTTCTGCTGATATAAGCTTTGGTCCCAAGTACATTTATAAACTCCAGCCTGAGGTCGGAGTGACAAGTCCAAATGTATCTCCATCTTTTTGGTGTAATGCTAGTCCTTATAGCATCTCTCGGTTGTACCCTTAAGTAATAATTGTGGAGATATCTCTTCTAGTAAATAGTCTCCTCTCTCTATCAATCGTGTCAGAAGCCTTCAACTGTTTTCGATCCATATTGTTCTCCAATGCAATCACAAGTAGTCAATGCCCTGAAAAGAAAGAAGCAAATATCAGTTAATATCCCATATAAAATAGATTTGCCATATCTTTTGACCATAAACAGATAGTCTTATTTTAACACACAATTTGACCTGTGCCAAAGCAATCTTTAAATCCCAGTATCTTATAAAAAAAAAGAAAAATCCCAGCATCTTACGTCTGAAACTCCTTATAAAACATAAAACTTGATAGCAATATCGTGACTCCTCATGCGTATTTCTCCCTGTACTCTCTAAATCAGGCATGCACTAAATTCAACAAAAGTAACAGTTCCTGCCTTAAGCTTGACAAGACTCACGTACAAGCACAAGGGCTCCTCATCATCAACAAGATTACCGCACCGTGAAGTAAATGATTTTGAGACAAATATGGCATTATGCACAGCTATAGCAAGAGGCTTCCCATTAGGCAGATTAATTATTGCCAAAAAATCAACAACTATCTAGCCACAACCAAAGCCTGAACGGCCAGCTAATCTGCTATAGCCATGGCTAAGGCTGTTATGTAGAAATTAGTTTATCCCATTTATATATTCATCACTTGTATATAACAAATAGTGTTGTAAAATATTTTAATGAATTAAGAAAAACAACTTAAGTTTTCCAATTCTTGCACATCTCTTTCATTTCATCTAACTGCTGTAATTTTTATATGGCAGAATAACATTTGTGTCACTCAATTTTTAACTTGTTAAAATAAGGACATAGTTTATCCATTTGAATTCAAATAGGACTATGTGTCAGTTAGTCTTCCTCTTTGGTAAGTAGTCAAACTTTTTTGCCGGTTAAAATATTTTCTGGCATATATAATAAATTATTCGGAAAAACAATTCAATATTCTTTGATCTATATATCCAATCATTTTAGATAGATATTTTGTTTAGGCCAAGAAACTTTTTTTCCTGATTTTTTTTTTCTTTTTTTATTCTCCAAACTTTAAGATGCTATCGGAAATCCTGAAATAGTTATTACTTGTTATGTAAAAAGTTGAGTAAATGAAACTGAAACTAACGACGAGGATGAAGCGCTTGTTCTGTGAAGTGCGACTGTGGAAGCATAAAGTTACAGACCATCCTTCTATTGACTAATGTCTCATGCTTTCCTTTCTCAGCAATCACACAGCACCAGTGATTGTGGACAATCAATGAGCAATCACCCTTGTGGTGCGGCCATCTATAACTCAATCCAATGCATCTTGAACCACGAGTTGAGATTCAGCATCAAGGGCACTGGTTGCTTCATCCAGAAGTAATGATTCTGGAGCCGTCAGTGCTATTGTTCTTTCCTTTCAATGCTTCTGTCCGCGATATAATTGGAACCCCTCTCTCACATGCCATTGTGTCTTGCGCTAGCTGTCAGTTAATCTCTCATATGAAATTAATCATATTGAATTGCTTTAAGAAGTGTTTGTTAGCAGAGCAATAAATCAGTAAGATTTTAATTCTTTAAGCAGCTGTTTTAAGCTGCGCCCAATGAACTTGTGAGCATTTGCCAATTCCTCTACAGCCAAAATTTCAGCCTCCGTTGCACTTCCTTCCTTACTATAGAAAGCAATGTTGACAGCTCTCATTGTACTGTCGTTAGAAAACACAGGCTCCAGGCTCACTGGGCCCATCCATTTAAGTCTCTGCAGCAGTGATATAACTGTTGATATATTTTCCACTTGCACTATCTTCTGTAGCAAGAGCTACTCTCTGATAGAAAGAATTCATCTGGTTAATTTCTGAACTACTACAAACATGCTGAAACTTAATCTCCCTTTTTGTTCCACACTCTCTATTTTTAATTTCCTATCAAGAATTGCATGCAAGAACACTTGACTGAGATTTGAGAAAGCCCAGGTAGCAGCCACTCTGAGAGCAAAGAAAGCCGAGACAAAATATTCCACTATTTGAAAAGAAACAATTATTTCACCCCATCAAGAAACTGACATACTGATTGAAGAACTTACGGGATAAGCCTCTTGAGGCCTCAACAAATCAGTGCTCCAGCATAGACAATATACAACAAGAAGAAAGATATTCGTCGTACATTTTCTGAATATTTCCCACAGCGTCATTTCCAACTTGACTTTCTTCCTCGTAGTCGTACAATTCGTGCATGACATTTCTGAATTATTAATTTTTTTTTTTGGGCTGGGGGCCTATCAATTTTCTCACGAGAGGGGATCGAGTTTAAAATGGGAGAAATTTTAGAATAGCTTTAGATATTATGTAAATTATATAGTAAATAAATAATATCATGATATATTTACATTTATTTTAAATAATAAGAATAAAATTAGAGTATATATAAAATTCAATATTAATTAATTATATTATCTCTAATATATTATAAAATTTCTCCAATGAAAATCTACGTCAACATACATAATTATTTCTCCCACTCCATCGACTTTTCTGTTCCGGTTACTAAATCATTCGTGCTCATAAGGGAACCCTAATAAACAAAGAAAAGAAAAGAAGAATCCTCCCATGGGGTCCAAAAGAGATGCCGATCCGACGCTGGGCTACACAACTCGCAAGGACGCGGAGGTGAAACTCCCGCGTCAAACACGAGTCAAAAACAAAAACCCAGCGCCAATCCAAATCACCGCCGAGCATCTCATCGGCGAGGCTCGTGACGGCCAGGTGGCCGAAATCCGTCCTCCCAAACAGAAACTCACTGACTCCACAGAACTCAGGGATTACCGCCTCCGCAAACGCAGGGAATACGAAGACTTGATCCGCCGAATGCGATGGAACACCGGCGTCTGGATTAAGTATGCCCAATGGGAAGAGTCTGTGAATGAATTCAACCGCGCAAGGAGCGTGTGGGAACGCGCCCTCGAAGTGGATTGCAGGAACCATACTCTTTGGTGCAAGTATGCTGAATTTGAAATGAAGAACAAATTCATAAAACATGCTCGGAATGTTTGGGACCGTGCGGTTACTTTATCGCCCCGTGTAGACCAGCTCTGGAATAACTACATTCGCATGGAAGAAAATTTGGGCAATGTGGCCGGAGCCCGACAGATTTTCGAAAGGTGGATGCAATGGATGCCCGATCACCAAGGATGGGTATCTTACATCAAGTTTGAGCTTCGCTATAATGAAGCTCAACGCGCTAGACACATATTTGAGCGACTTGTTGAGTGCCACCCGTACAATGTCTCAGCTTGGATTAACTTCGCTGACTTTGAGATGAAGATGGGAGAAGTTGATCGCGCACGGAATGTGTATGAACGTGCAGTGGAGATATTTTTGGCAGATGCTCATGATGAGGCTGAACAGTTGTTTGATGCTTTTGCCGAGTTTGAGGAGATGGGGTGTAAAGAGACTGAGCGTGCTAGATGTATTTATAAGTTTGCTTTGGATCGTATACCAAAAGGAAGCGCAGAAAACTTGTATAGAAAGTTTTTGGCATTTGAGAAGCAATATGGAGACAGGGAAGGGATTGAGGATGCAATTGCCGGAAGGACGCGGTTCCATTATGAGGAGGGAGTGAGGAAGAATCCGATGAATTATGATACTTGGTTTGATTACATTAGATTAGAAGAGAGCGTGGGGAATAAGGAAAGAGTTAGGGAGGCTTATGAGCGTGCCATTGCCAATGTGCCACCGGCTGAGGAGAAACGATACTGGCAGAGATATATTTACTTGTGGTAAGTTTTTTAGTCGTTGAAATTCTGAGGTTTATCTACGTGAATTTTTTATTACAAATTTGCTCTCCTATCGTGTTATATTAGGATTAATTATGCGCTGTACGAGGAGATGGATGCTGGAGATATGGAGCGGACGAGGGATGTTTATCGGTAATGCTTGCACTTTTCTCGATTGAAAATCTCGATTACGTATAATATATTTTTGGTTTGTGGCTTCTACTAGTATTTTCGCATGTAGTTACAGTTACCAAACCAATTAAAGAACATGAGTATTGCTTTTTTCTATTACTGATTTTTG
Organism: Luvunga scandens; assembly: GCA_030449905.1. Lineage (NCBI taxonomy): Eukaryota > Viridiplantae > Streptophyta > Magnoliopsida > Sapindales > Rutaceae > Luvunga > Luvunga scandens. The sequence continues at coordinate 1,580,755 of JASUUG010000526.1, forward strand.
TTTTTATCTATGGAAAATATATTACTGTGTGTACTAAGAACTGTTGGTTTATCTTGGCTCTCATGACTCCCCGGATCAGTCAGATTGCTTCAGCAGCCATCTGTATTCCAGCTCTGTATTTTCATTATCCATGAATGCCATCGTCTTGTCTCCCATGCATAGTTTCTGTGCTAGGCAAATATGTGCCTGTACTAATTTCACATTATCAAGTACCATTTTTATTTTTTATTTTTCTTTCTCACCATGGGTGGAAAAAGAATGGTTTTGACATTCACTTGCTATTTTTCCAGCGAGTGTCTGAAGCTGATTCCTCACAAGAAATTCTCATTTGCTAAGATATGGCTCTTAGCCGCTCAGTTTGAAATACGGCAGTTAAATCTCGGTGGTGCCCGGCAAATTTTAGGCAATGCAATCGGGAAGGCTCCAAAGGATAAGGTAGTTTTCTGATTGATGATATAAGTTGTGATAAATTTGATGAGTTCGATTTGGTTAATCCTCACTGATCTGCTGCTGGCTGCAAAAAGATATTTAAAAAGTACATTGAGATAGAGCTGCATCTTGGTAATATCGATCGTTGCCGAAAGCTTTACGAGAAGTATTTGGAATGGTCACCACAGAACTGCTATGCATGGAACAAATACGCTGAACTGGAGAAATCTTTGGATGAAACTGAACGAGCTAGAGCTATTTTTGAGCTTGCAATTGCACGGCCAGCCTTGGACTTGCCTGAGTTGTTATGGAAGGTAGCTTGAGTACACAATTTTCCTTTACTATATTTATATTATATGTATGCGTGTTTTATTTTGAACTGTGTCCCCAGGTATGACCACCCTGTACTTCTGCAAATCTTGATTTAGTTAATTCCATAACCATTCTTGCTAAACGTGCTCATCTCTCTGTGGCTGCAAATAGTTTATTACTCTTTTTTTTTTTTTTGGTTATATATCATAACTCTTTCCTAGTGATGGTCTGTTAAGAAAGCTGATATTACAGGCTCTCTTTTTTTATTTCATTTTCCTGTTTTGTTTTGACTTCTGTATGTTGTACAAATATAAGTTGTGTAATCATCTATTGATTTGTATGCTGATATCTAGTTTTATACTCTACTCTTTGTTTAGCATGGTTTTGTTTTTGCTCCTAAGAAAATGCTTAGTTTTAGGTGGAAAGTGTTTAGACTTGCAGGCTTAAGAGAATACTCTGCGAAAAGATGCAGTAATAGTTACATTTTTTTTTTTAATTTTTTATTTATTTTGTTGTTGGCCAACCTAATTATTCTGGAACCTAGCAACTCAACGCCCTTCCCCGCCTTTTCCTTTCTTGTCATTTTATATTGACTGTAGGAACTATATGTCATCTGTATGTTCATTTAACTTCAGGCATACATCGATTTTGAGATATCACGAGGTGAATTTGCAAGAACAAGAGCACTTTATGAGAGACTCTTAGATCGAACAAAGCATTTGAAGGTGTGGATTAGTTATGCGAAATTTGAGGCTTCTGCCACGAGCAAGGATGGTGGAAATCCCGATACATCAGAGGATCTAGGTGAACAAAAGAAGCAATCCATTCAGCGGACGAGAAGTTAGTCATTCTGATTCCAGACCATGATTTATCCTTGCTATCACTCTTTTTTTGTTTAATTTGATCATTCTGAAATCTATCACCAGGTTGATTCGTAGTCTCATTTTTTTCTCTATCTTCATCAGGGATTTTTGAGGAAGCCATTAACTACTATAGAACGTCAGTGCCCGAATTGAAGGAAGAAAGGGCTATGTTGTTAGAAGAGTGGTTGAACATGGAGAGTAATTTTGGCGAGCTTGGCGATGTTAGCTTAGTCCGGAATAAGCTGCCCAAGAAACTTAAAAAGAGGAGGCGAATTGCAAGTTACGACGGGCTGTCAGCTGGGTATGTCCCAGTTAACCGTATGTTGGTTTATAATTCTCATGCTAAGATATTCTAATTTACTGAATTCTTGGCAACAACAAGTGGCAATCTATTTATCGGCGTAATGCACGTTTACCTGTTTACTGATTCCTAATACGGGGCTGTGGGCAATTGGTGCACCTATATGCCATGAGTCCCACTGAATTACTTTTAAGCCCGACAAGTTAGTCAACCCATCATTCAAAACAAGTAGTTAGTTTTTGTTGACTGACATGTTAGATTACAAGCTCTGTTGCCCTCGGGTTACTGATACCAAAACTTTGGCCTGACAGGTACGAGGAGTACATTGACTACCTATTCCCGGAAGAGACCGAGAGAGCTATCGTCAAGATACTTGAAGCTGCTTATAACTGGAAAAAGCAAAAGATTGTATCCCACGAGGAATAGAACAATTTATGTATCTAAATACAGTGGATTTTGTTAGTCTCGATGTGTTTCAATAAGAGGGAACATGTCTGACACTTTAACTGCTTCAATTGATTCTATTTAAATGTGCCTGAGAAATCAGACTAGCCTTCCAATGACATTTTGCAAATGAAATGTTAACATAAATCAAATGAAATGACATTTTGTATGATGGCTTCTTCTTAATTCTTTTAATATAAATAAATTCAATCTATTTATACGCCATTTTGGTAACAAACAGAAGCGAGAAATTCCGATGCTATTTTTAAATTTAAGAAAAATTAACAATGAATTTGAACAAGCTGATTTTAAAAGATGATTTTGTCAAAACATACAGACTAACTCATCAACTATGATAATTTTAACAAAAATGACAGTTGTTAAATCAGAAGCATTACATTTCAACTCATTTAAGTTTAGATTTAGAGGAGCTTGCCACTGGTTTTGCAATGGGTCGAGCTGGTGCAATTCTCTGAACCTTCTTGACATCATACTTGATAGATGAGAAAGCACATAGCACAGCAATCAACATTGTCGGGTAGACATAGACAGAATGGGAAGGATCTGTGTTCCCTGGCTTTCCTAGAATCCCTTCCTTGATAAGGCCCCAAATTACAAGAAGCGTCCCAAACATACTCATCCTGCCAGGTTTCAGAATACCCACAAGTGCTCCTGCCACAGAGAAGTAGCTTCCAGCAAGAACCTAGTACGGACAGCAGAAATTAGAGAAGGAACTCAAAATAAAAGCAAAAAACTGACATTTCACGATTTTGGGGACAAAAAACTGAACCTGCAGTTACAAGTCCTCTCTAAAATACTAAACAAGATTATAGCTTTCGACCAATTTGGTATTATCCAATTCAAATTCCAATTTCTTTGATGGGCACCCACATCAATAATTAAGCAAAGTCAATTACCTGGTTACCCAGGGCAAATCACTGAAGTATGATATTCTAGAAATAGTTTGTGAATCAGAGAATTCCATGATACTGTTGGGGAAAAGTTGGGAAGTAATTGTTTTTAATCAGATGAGTCAAAAAAGAAAAAAAGAAAAATCATATATATTCATATGTCTCTTCCCCAGTTCCCCAAGTTGAAATGAGAGCCCACACTAAATTTATATTTCACAGGGAGGAAGATGAAAGCAGAAACAGAACCTCCAAGCGCTGAAGATCAGTAACTGCAGAGGCTTCCTTCACGCTGGTCAAGTTGTAGATGTTTAATAGGTCGTCCCAACTTGGAATGGTCCTGTTGTTGACAAGCCCATTTACAATAGCTCCAGGGTATAGAAGCGCCTTAATTACAGGAACAGGAAAGATTTCACTTGCAATCAACTGAGAAGATGTGACATGGACGGGCGTAGAACACATACCAGCTCTGCATGGAATCCTGCAAAAACACAAAAAATGAAAGTAACTAAGCCATGGCTAAAGCACACACTTCTTTGTCTTCCTCACTTTTTTATGTCTTACCCATCCACACAGCAATGGATGATAAGAGATATGTTTGTGTGAACAACAAGATCTCTTTCTCAATTAAGATGGTTTCTACAAAATGGCAGATTATTAATTTAGTAATTAAGACTAGCCCAAAAATAGGAAAACTAAAGACAGTTCACAGATTTAAATCAAAGCATTGAATCCTAAGCATTGCACTTCAATGACAAAACTTTTCAAAGGTAGAAAGCAAAAGTGATAATTTAAATGTGAGAAAATAAAGGTACGTTAACTGAAGGACTTCAAGATAAGGCAAGATAAATGAATCAGTGCTTCAGTTCCTCAAAATCAAATTCACTCATTATTAACTACCTCAATGTAAAAGGAAACCAAGGAGTCAATGACCCACTCCATTGATCATCATGACTATCAGAAACACATTCTACGATAGTATGATTTAACTCCGTACTCAACAAGGTGTGCTTAGCTCAGTTTGTAAACAGCTTGCAATTGCTAATCATGAATTCACAGACCCTGCCTATCCATGTTAAAGAAAACTATTAAATATCAACTCTAAATTTCAAGTGATAATCTAGCAGGTTGTACAAATACTATCATGCTGCAAGGCTCATGTCAACTCAAGATCAATATCAACAAATAAACTGAACCTGTTAACAGATAACAACACCAAGATTAATCAAATCAAAATGTAACTGATGTCCGAAAGTCAACCTCAAAACAAATTAATAAATATCATGAATACACAACTACAGACATACATAAGACCACTATTTCTGGTGAACATTAGCAAGTTTGACTCAATACTTCCAACAAAACAAAAGAAAACCTAGAAACAGATGATACCCAGAAACTAAAACAGGAAAAGGAGCAAATTTGAGTGACACCCAGATTGAGGAAAGCAACAAATTACCAAAGGAACTAGTGAATTTTGAATAGGAGGGATAAGTTGTACAATAAATACCTGAAAAGAGGGATCTGAAGAATTATGAGGAAGAAATAAACGCGAGAGGCTATCGATTGAATATTGCTCATCCAACCCCTTCTTGGTGATGACGAAGTTGCCATTATTGAAAGAAATCGTTCGGTACCTGAAACGATCTGGTGCTGTACTTACGGTAAGTTGAAGGTGATCGTACCAAGATGATATGCTTTCTTATTTTTATTTTTTTAATATTGCGCCACCTAGTTAACACTTATGCTGAGGTTATTAAATTGTAATGAGCCGGTATTAGAAACGATGAAAAAAAAGCTGCAATAAAAATAGAGAATAAAAATTAAAAAAATTATTTAATTAAATTATAAGAATTAGAATTGAAGTGAATTAAATTATAATTAATGTATTTATTTTATTTTAGAATTGGAAACAGAATGAATTGGATTATTACAAATTAATAAAAGTTCTTAACAATAATGATAATAATATTAATAAAACAATAAAATTAATAAATTTTAATAATAATAATTAAAATAAATAAATAAATCTTAATAAAATAATATTAAAATAATAATGACATTATTGACAATACTAATAATAAATAATAATGGTTAATAAATTTTAAATAATATTAATATTAATAATAATGACATTAAATTATAAATTTTAAATAATATTAATATTAATAATAATGACATTAAATTATAAATTTTAAATAATATTAATATTAATAATAATTACATTAAATTATTATTATTATTATTATTATTATTATTATTATTATTATTATTATTATTATTATTATTATTATTATTATTATTATTATTATAGGACCTCTGTGCAAATAATACAAATTTTTAGGTATTTTCATAAATTTTATGGGACCAAAATGAAAAAATGACAAAAGTTGATTGAGAGTAATTTAGGGATTATAAAAATTTAATGGGAGTAAAATGAAAAATTTAGGGATTTAGAAATTGATTACCAAGGGGGCCTTGGGAATTAATCTCTCATTTTCTATTTTCAAATTTGGGTGGAGCCCATAATTCCTATTTCGATTCTCGCCTCTATTTTACGAAATAAACACTGTCAATTATTTCGATTCCGAATTTCGATTCCATAATCCGTAAAATAAATACTTCCTTAACACAATACGATCCCGCAATATAAATGATTTTTAGTTCAATTTTTATATTGGATAGAATCATTAATAAATGAATTCATTAAAACAAACTCTATAGGAGAGATTTTTAAGAAACTTATTTTTTTTATTCTAGATTCATACTTAAGCGTGATTTTTTTCTTAATTTTATTTAAATATAAAAATAACTTATTTTCCAGTATTAAAGAAAATAAACATATAAAAATATATGAATAGATTGAAAAAGTTTATTGTTTTATTTAATTATTAAAAAACGAGCAATCTCTTATTTTAATTAAAATTATGCATAATTCAGCATACTAGATGACGTGTTGTTGCCAAGTAAAATAAAGTGAATTCTTGTTGTTCATGTGCTGATCAATAAATGGCGCATCGTTTTTAGTCAAAATATAAACTTCGGATCACAAATGGTATTTGCTGGAGCATATTATTTACACTTGTTGTTTATATAAATGTTGAAGATGTTATGTTATTTTTTCTTTGAATGTCATGTCGTTTGATAATTAAACATAAATAGTTACGATTCATTGTTTTTTTATAAAATGACAAACGACGGTTGTTATGTCTAGCTTGAAATTTTACAATAGTTATTTTTTCGAAAAGGAAAAATAGAAAAAGAGAGCTAATGGTGTTTTTGTGTTTCAATTTTTTTGCATGGTACAAATTAAAAAGAAAACACTTCGAGACAAGTGAGCTACCTTAGATTTATTTTTGGTGCTAATGGTGCTTTGATTTTCCAATCTAAGTTTTATAAGTGAATGAGCCTAATGAGAGGCCAAGAGACCATCCCTATATAAAGCCTATATATATATATATATATATATTTTACACTCATTAATATTTATTAAATTTGAGATAAATTAATGGATGAGATTTACTGAAACTAAATAGTTAAGAACTTTTAATATTTTTTGCTTTGTATAGATCCCACCCCAAATCTTTCTCTCTCTTATATTTTCTCTCCTTATGCACGCTCTCTTTTTCCCTCTCTCTTCTCTTCCTTGGTTTTTTTTAATCCCTGACTTAAAAGGGAATTCTCTCGTCCCAACTAGTCCTGAAAAATCAAGAAAAATCTTCTTGAGTTGAAGAAATAAAAACAAAAAATCAATTACTCCACATTTTAAATAAAACACTTAACAATTTCTCTCACTCACTCGTGCTCCGAAAAAACATGGCTATATAACAATACTTGACTCTATGAATACATTCTCAATTAGTTATACGAAATTATAAAATGCAACTATATCATTAAATGAGATTAATATGTTAAAACACTTAGCAATTTCTCCATAGATATTAAATGATAAAATGCAAGAAAAAGGCATGGACTTAACCTAGCTAAGGGTGTGTTTGGAATTGAGGTGTTGTAGCTTTTAAGTTACAGCTGCTGTGGAAAAAAAACTGTAACTATGAAATAAAATTAGCAATATGTAGTAAATATAAATTTTAAATAATAATTTTGATAAAATTATTAAAAATATAATAGATTTTTCATCATACAAGTGAAAAATCATTCTAGTGTATCTTAAAAGTTACAATATTTAGTGTTTACCAAACACTTTAGTGCTATATCTTAAACCCAACCTCAATTCCAAACACATCCTAAGAATTTTTTATAATTGAGAAAATAAAAGAAAACAAAAAGTCAGGGATAAAAAAAAAAAAGAAAAGAAAATGAACAAGAGAAGAGAAAAGAGGGGAAAGAGAAAGCACATGCGTAAAGAGAGGAAAAATATAAAAGGGAAAAATATTTAGGGTGGGTTCACAAGGACAGAAAAAATGTTAAAAATTCTTGACTATTTAATTTCATTAAATCTTATTTATTAAATTAACTCAAATCTATTCAATACTAATAAGGGTATAATTAAGGGCATTTTTAAGGGGCTGCTGATTCGCCCCTTATATATAAATATATTCAACATAATACATATTTGTACTTAAGCGTAATTTTCAAATTAAGGTTCTTTTCTTCTTAATTTTACTTAAATATACACATAACTTATTCTACAATGTTGGAGAAAACAAATATGTAAAGATATATGAATAAATTGAAATTGTTTATTATTCTATTTAATTATTAAAAAAATAAATGATCTTTTACTTCAGTTAAAATAATATGAAATTCAGCATGATGGATGAGATATCATTGGACAGTAAAACATAAAGACAACCTTCATTTAAATATATGACATTCTATTTTATTAAAACATGTGTGATCAAGTATCTTTTATGTACAAGCAATCTTACCGATGAGTTTATTAATGTAATTATGATATTCATTTGAATATATGTACTTGGTTGTGTAATTTATTGGTGTTATATCATATATAGTTTTACAATTATAACTTATTTAGGTAGCATTTATATTTTAAATTATAGTGGGAATCCTAAGATTAGGAGTATAGAGTAGGAGTGGGAATAGATTGTTTACTTATCTTGTAATAGGAGTATGAAATTGAACTCAAAATCTAATTTATGTGCTTACACTGTTTTGGATTGGGAGTAAATGATTTTAAATTATAGCTTTACTCTTATTTAAAAAATTATAGTTTTTAATTACAAAATTAAGAAAAAATATATTTAAAAAATATAATATTTATTTTATTATATTTGTATATTAATAATTATTATTAATATTATTAATTATGTAAGTCATAATTTTTTTATTAATTTTAATTTTAGTTATGTAACTAAAAAATTATTGATAAGAGCAGCACGAATGAAACATTGTTATTAATAAGATAGTACAAGATTAATATTTTCTTAGAATAAAATATTTTATTATTATTAATTACTAATATTTAATAAATACAATACTATTATTTTTAAATAAATATAAGAATATTATATTTAAATAAGTTTAATATCATTATTTTTAATGAATGTAATTTATAAAATAAAATAATAGTATTAAATAATAAATATGATATTATTTATTTTAGTTTATTAAATATAATATAATTAAATTTAATAAAATAAGGGTAAAAAGGAAAAAGGAAAAAGGAGGAAATGGATTCCTACTCCTACCTTTTCTATAGGAGTAGAAATTCTACTCCCCACTCCAAAAAATGGTGGGACCCACAGAGTGAAATTTTCATTATTTTTTTAAAATTTGTAAATAAACATTAGGGTGAAAGGAATCTACACTCCCACTCCAGTAAGTAAAAATAGCATTATTTGATTTGTGTTAAATAACTCACTCCATATTATATTTTATACTTAATAATAATAGATCTTGAAACATTTATTTAAAAAGATTATCACATTACAAATTTAAAGGAGAGTTGAAAAGTGATTTTTAAATAAAATATGCTATTCAAGTGAAATTATTTCAAATTCTTAGGGTGATTATAGTTGTTTTACAAAATTTCTCCAACCCTTAGATGGTTAACAAATTAGTTACAATTATTTTTAAACTATTTATTTTTTTGTTAGTACAAATTGAAATACTAACTAGACTACCCAAAAGAAATGGTGAATTGTGTTCTTAAAACTTAAATAAATAAAACCACACAATAATTTAAACTAATGTTTTAATAAAATCAAAAGCAATAATTTTAACAATGCTCGAAATTAAAAGGATAAGGGAAGAGAGATCAAACACACAATTTTTACGTGGTTCGGCCAACCATGCCTATATCCACACCTCTAAGTTCGCTGGGCTTGAGGATTCCACTAAGCAAGCCTCTAAGGCTTCAACAATACTTACAATTGACTTTAAATGTGTCAATGAACCTTTACAACAAGAGATTATTCTCAATCTCTTAACCCAAATGTATCCCAACACTTACAATCACTCAAAAACAAATATTATAATCAACTAATCTCTCACACAATGTATATGATTACAATTGAAATCTCAAAGTGTGAATCAATGAAACAAAAATAAGTTTAAAGCCCAATGATATGTGTTTTTCTCAGTAGTAAGCTCAATGACAACTCTTGGATCTCTTTTTATTTGAATTTGATTGAGTTATTTTATAGTTGGAGCTGAAAACTAGCTATTGTTGACTTTATAGGAAAAATCAAATTGCTGTTTACTGCTGTCAGTTTACCGTTTTGACTTGTTCAACTAGCAATTGTACTTAGATTTTGAATAAACAGTTTACCGTTTGAAGTTATCAGATTGCCGTTTATTTCCAGAATCCTGCAAAACAAACTTATATTTTCATTTTTACTAAACGGTTCAAGATTAGAAAGTTTTCCTTTCTGTAAATTATTGGTTCACCGTTAGTCATAAATGGTTCACCATTAATTTACAAAATGCTCTGAAACAACTCTAAAAACTAAATCTTTTCTGTAAATTATTGGTTCGCCTTTTATAATAAATGGTTCAATGGTAATTTCTAGAATCTATATTTTGACAACTTTTTATAGAAAAATAATTTTCCGACTCAAGTTTACGGTCATTAAGTTTCTTTAAACATGTTTATGGCTTTAAGAAATTCATTTTAAATAGCCTCAACCATTTAATCAAGAACATATAAGTTTTATTATCATCAAAATCAATATTATAAGATTAACACAAATACCGTATACTTTTGATTAAATCCAATAGTACATAACTAAAACATCATCGTTGTTGTAAAAACATTATGACATCATAGAGCAATCATATTCATCACGCTTAAGCGTGATTTTTAAATTAAAGTTTTTTTTCTTGGTTTTATCCGAATTTACACAGAACTTATTTTACAATATTAGAGAAACCAAATATGTAAAAATATATGAATAAATCAAAATAGTTTATTATTCTATTTAATTGTTAAAAAAATAAATAATCTCTTATTTTAATTAAAATTTAGCACGACAAATGACATGTTGCTGGACAATAAAATCAAAAGAAGATTTGTCTTCATTTTGACTAGGAAATTCATATCATGTCATCCGTAACCAAAATAAAAACAATGGATCCTAAATAGTATATGTCTGCACATACTCTTTACGCTTGTCATTTATTTAGATGACTTGGATGTCATGTTGGTTTTCTTAAAACCAATAGACCAATTGGTCATTTGTTTATAAAATAGAAAATGACGTGTGATCTTATATCTGCTTGTAAATTAAAATTTAGGATATTAGGTGTGATGTCATTGAAAATAGACAACTTGTCATGTCCAAGTTGAAATTTCACAGTAGTCACATTTTCCAAAAGGGAAAAATAAAAAAACAAAGTTAATTTTTTTTTCAAATTTTTTGCATAGTACAAATAAAAAAAAAAACATCGAGACCTTTAATTTTTTTTTTTTGGCGTAGCTAACAACCGTTCGATTTTCTAACTTTAGTTTTATAAATAGTCTCTTAGTCTGCATATATTAACATTAAAAAAATAAATATTTCAAGCAAGACGCAATATCCATAACATGTACAATTTTTACATCATTAGACTAAATTTAGAATGAGCCTAATGAGAGGTTCAGAGATCATTCCTATATAAAGCCCAAATTATTGGTAGCTAAGAAAAACCAAGAGGAATTACAATAGTCATATTCACCTTGTCATTTAATTAGTTTTTTCTGGGCTTTATGCAGGAATGATAATGACAAGTCGTCCATTTTTTTTTTCTTTTGTTTCTAGGCTTTATATAGAAACGGCTCATCAAGGACAAACATGAAATTAAGGAAAACGGTCGTTATAGGCAACACTTGCTATAGCCGACGACGAGACTCTGACAATCAAGTCTTGTGGAGGTTGAAAGAAATGTCGGGTTTCAAATAAACCTTGGAATAAGAGAAAGTTTAAGTATTTGTGTAAGTGATACAACTTACTTTATGATATTGAGCAAAATTAATAAGGTGGTGTGCCCCTAAGGGCGTCTTGGTATATTTTTAGATACGTGGTATAGCGATAGTGGTTGTTTCCCTTTCAGGTAAGGATTTTAAAGAAATTTAGCCTTTCTTATTGAGGCCTTTGGGTTTTCTTCCACTGGGCAGTTGTCCTCCTAAGGGACTGTCCTTACTAACAGTGTGTCCTCAACATTGATTGGCTCATTTTAAATGAACTAATATCTAATTTCACTAGAGATGAGGTAGGTAGCTATGTCGGCAGTCCCCTGTTTCCTATATTTGACTTTGATGACATGTGGTAAGATATTTTAGAGCCTTCTCGGGTGAGGATCATGATGTGATCATGTGTCTTGGCATTATTAACAAAGTTGTCATTGTTTTAGTGGTCCCAAGCTGCCTTCACCCTCTCCAACTCCTTAATCCTTTCAAGGGCTTAAAAGTCACGAGCAATATCCCTCACGTGATGTAATGTGAAAGTGATATTAAATTTCGTTCTAGCGTACATATTTGAAAACTCAAGAATGAGGTCTCTTACAAAGAAGAAAATATCTAAATTGAGAAAATACTAAGTATTATTGATGAAAGGCTTTAAAATGTTACAATAATTAAAGATAACCACTCTATTTATACTATCTAATTTAATTCTAACCATTCTCAAATAAGAGAAATAATCAAAAATCTTAATTAGACTAGAATTATAAATATGATTGAAATAAGCTTGATAAAACAAGATGAATCTTAATAAAATACTAAATATTAAATTGATTAAAATTTGTAATTTCTAATATATTTTATCCACATGTCTAATATATTTTATATTACATGCTTCCTACAATAGTCTCCTCTTCTTCAAAAAAAAAAAAAAACTCCTCCTCAAGTTTTGTTAAAAACAAAAGACTATCCAAAGAATGAAACTTATAATGAAGGAGTAATTAGTTTTGTAATGAAAACACGTATCGCTTTGCATAAACTTTTCTTGAAACTTAGAAGTACCAAAATTTCAGTTTCTGTTTGCTTTTAAATATAGCTTTTTTAAAAGATGCAGACTTGTAGAAACAAACTATCAAAAGTTTTCTTTTAATTTTGTTTGTGCTTTAATTGATGTATTCTCTATTGAATATTACCTTTTCAACTAGTTCTTCTTCAAGAACAACTTTCTTCTCTTCTATAGGAATAAGCATGACCATATCAATTATCTCAGGGTCTTCAAGAACAATTTGCTTAGCTGCACAAATAATTGGTAAAACCATATTAACTTTATCACCTTAAAAAATAATTGTTGCTCTTTACCTTGAGTTTCTTGTATAATTTTAATCATATTGTTAGAAATAAAACTCAAATCAAGAATAGATTGTACCTCTTCATTTGAAACTTTAAGCTCATTTGAAATCTCTTCGAGAGAAGCTTTTGCGACATTCTTTTCTTCCAATGATGAAGCTAGTAAAGATTGCTCTTCCATGTTAACATCTTCAATTTCAAAATCTTGGATAAACTCTTTATCACTAATGAGTGCAATAATTGAATTATGAACAATCAACACATTTTCAGTAACTTTAGAATCAAGCATAATGTCTTCTTCCACATTAGAATCCTTTAGTGAGGAGAAATTCATGACAAGATCTTGTTTCAATAATGAACTCTCGTGCTGTACTTTTAGCTAAAAGAACCTATTAAACTCTTGATCTTTTCTTCTTTGGCTCTTTCGATACTCTTGCACTCATTTAAATATATTTAACGATTGCTTTCTCTCTCTTCATTTTGCAATTTAGCTTCAAAAATAATTTTAACGACATCCCAATATTCATTAGTAAGATCGATTTGTAACAAAACTTGTTCCTTAATATCAACACATGATCCTTTCACAAATATTAAAATTGTATCTTCATCATTTTTAGAAAGATTCACACAACAACTATCATTTCAAAGTTGAGATTTATATAATCAAATAGAATTTGTATTTTGTTAACACTTATCAAATTTATGGCGGATCATCTGAAAATATTCAGAAAGAATAAAATAAACTTTTATCTTTCTTTTCATGTTATGCCAAGTTAAAATCTTATCTCTTATATGTTGAATTCATGTTGCTTGTAAGTTTGTCCACTATTGTGATACATGTCCTATTAATTTTGAAGACATGTATCTAAATATGTTTATCCTCTAGAATATCTACAAGAGTATCTTCAACATGTTTATGGAATCAAAAATAATTTGCATTTTGTTGTCACTTATCAAATTTACGATGGATCATTTGAAAATATTCAGGAGGAATAAGATAAGCTTTTATCTTTCTTTTCATGCTATGTCAAGTTAAAATCTTCTCTTCCATGTTGAATTCATGTTGCTTGTAATTTTGTCCACCATTGTGATGCATATCCTATTAATTTTGAGGACACGTATTCAATATGTTTATCCTATAGAATATCTACAAGAGTATCTTCAATTTTGAAGATCCAATCGAAAATATCCCTAAGATTAGTAAATTTATAATAAAAGAAAAGATCATCATCATCATCTTCTTTATATCTCATTGTACCATTTTTAAAATTTTTTTTATAAGAATAGAAAATTTAAAGGGTAATAATGTAATTAAAAAAAGTAATGAGTAAAATTATAAATAAGTAAAAGATGTGGTCATCGGCAACCATGATAAAAAAATTAGATAAAAATGAATGAATTTGGAAGATTTGAGGCTGATAGTGTGATGGTGGTATTGGATTGACTCAAATCTCTCAATAGGTCGATTAAAAAATTGAATGAAAATGGTGGTTGGAGGTTTGTTTCAGTTTCAATGAACGAGGCGGCTGCTGATGGTGTGAATTAGCTAGAAAGAAAGGGTTGATGATGGTGAACTGATTAGTAGTGACGGTGGCCAACATAATCGCAGTGGTTTTAATGGTTGTTTTGATGGTGATTGAGCTGGTTACAATGACAAATAGGAGAGATTGATGGCTAGGGTGTGTTTAGCAACATGTGGGTGTTCAAATGGGGGTGAGCACAGTTGGAAAAGAAGAATAATGGGACCGGAGAGATTGAGGTGGTTCTTTTTTTTTTGGGATTTCTTACTTTTTCTTTTTTCTTTTTTGTTTTTAAATGGATGGAATAATAGATGATGGGGAGAGGATTTGTGTATGAAAGATGGTTGATAGTCAGGAAATGTCTTCTTAGTACCTAAAAAAGCTTTGATACCACTTGACTCAATGCGAAAACGATACTGGATTTCATTTTAACGTACATTGTTGAAAACTTAAAAAGGAGAATCTCACAAAGGAAAAAATATCTCAATTGAGAAAATATTGAATATTATTAATAAAAAGCTTAAAGGTGTTACAATAAACTAAAGATAATCACTCTATTTATACTAGATAAATTAATTCTAACCCTTCTCAAATGAGATAAATAAGTTAAAATCATAATTAAATTAGAATTACAAATGTGACTCAAATAAGCTTAATAAAACATGGTAAATCCTAATAAAAACCTGAACACTAAATTGAATAAAATTTATAAATTCTAATATGTTTTATCTCACATGTCTAATATAGTTTATCTCACATGCTTCCTCATCATTTCGTGCCATGTCCTCAATACTCATTGCTCAAATTTTACCACTAACAACAATCAAAACATTTTTTTAAAGTATATTATTGCAAAGGAAATGGAAATCTCTCAAAAAAAATTCTAATTTCAAATGTAAATTTTTTTTTTAAAAAAAAAAACTGGTACATTTTTAATGCATTCCATTTTTCTTCATTATTAATGTAAAATCATTTTATTTATATAGTGGACCGAATCACAACTTGAGCCCAAGCGGCAAACGGCAAATGGTGAGCTGGCAGCCCGCGTTCTCTCGCAAATGCGAGAAGACAGTCACGGTGGACAGAGAAATGACATCGGACTTTGCACGATTTTGTTTATTTATTTTGAATTGAATTTTTTTTTTATTTTCTGGCAAAAGTGCAGGTACCACAAAACCAGAACAAGTGAATTGAATTGAAATTCCAAGAGAGTCCAGAGAGGAGCTGCATATTAATGATTATGGCGTTAACTTTATCAACGAGCATTTGCACTTCCACTTCCAGGGCTTTTCACTGTTTATCACCTCCACAATACCTACGACTTTTCCCGGGCCACCATCGTAAACGGACCAACCTGCTTCTGCCACGTCACCCTGTGACCCGCTTTACTCTTGCTTTTTCGCGCCGTCGAAATAACAACCCAGTTACCACTTCTTCTTCGAAGAAAAAGAAGGTAAGAAAATGAACTGAACTTGTTTGTTCGGTTCCCGAGAAAGCTCGAGAAACCAAAAACGAAAATGGGACTCTCAAGTTTTAATTTTTGTGAGAAATTCTTCTTAAAAATTGGATTTTTATTTTTAATAAATGAATGAAATTGCAATAATTGGGTTTGTTACTTACTTACTTTTACTTATATGGTGGTTAAAGTTTAGACCTTTATCAACAATGCTTTCCCGATGTAGTTGCTTTTGTTTTAATCTTTTATTGTTTGTGCTATTTTGTTCTGAAATATGTTTATAGGATTTGAGGATTAATTTGAAAGACATTTGGTACTGTTAAGTAATTCGTATTAGTTGTTGTGGGATATATAAGTGTTTGATTTAACGGTGATGTTTTATTGTCTCCACAGAAAAGTTTGCCTATGAAAGATATTAAGGACAATGATCAGGAGGATGATCCATTTGAGGCACTGTTTAGCATGCTGGAAGAAGATCTTAAGAATGATGACTCAACTATAGACAATGATGACGAGGAGATTGATGAAGAAGATATGGATAAGCTTGCAACTGAATTAGCTGAGGCACTTGGGGATGTTGATATGGATATGTCTGATACAGCAACAGATGGTACAGAAAGTGATAATAATGAACCTCACAAAGAAGAAGATGGAGAAGGAGAAGAAGAAGAAGAAGAAAGAGAAGTAACGCTTAAGAACTGGCAACTGCGAAAATTGGCTTATGCTCTGAAAACTGGACGTCGTAAAGTCAGTGTAAGTGTGTTAACCTTATTTTTAACCATGTGTTATTGAAAGATGTGATAAGGTAATCTTGGAGCTAAATGTGATGATATTGTAAACTACCCATCAGCACCTCAGGCTTCTTGCTTTTTCTAAAGTCATATTGTTTGGTAGCTAGATCATTTCATTGGCAGGAAAACAAATAATGTTATTTCATGTTGTGGTGGGGAGCACCACCTAATAATTTGATTATGATTTGGGTTATCATTTGCCTTGTGAAGTATTCCAACCGAGCTGGACATCAAGCGTGATAAACTGTATCCTTTTCACTTGATAATAATTTACTAATTTAGGGGAACAATGGGGAAATTGCAAACTTCTTTCAGGTGGATGAGTTTTTATCTTAGGACATCAAGTATGTTAAACTGTATCCTTTTTCACTTGATGATAATTTACTAATTTAGGGGAATGATGGGGAAATTGCAAACTTCATTCAGGTGGATGGGTTTTTATCTTAGGCCAAATTGTCATAGTTTGGTTCATTTCTTGTGAGAGATTGTTCAGCTTTTCCCTTAATGTAATAAGATAAATGCAATGTCTGAAATATTCCAGTTTCAAATGTTGCAGTGTTAATTGTGGAGGGAAAAGCAAGGACAATTTTATGTTTTCCTCAAGCCCTTTGGTTTATGTAACCAAGATACGTGTTTGGCTTGAGAACAAGGCCTATATCCACTGGTTAGTAGGCAGCCTTACAAAGACTTAGGTCTTGGGTTCAAGTCTCATGTAGTGCGTGTGTATTTAATTATATTTAAAAAAATAAAAAATAAAGATGGTCGTTTGGCTTGCACAAGCATTACTTGCATCTGAAACCATCAATATGTTAGTTTTGCTCTACTTGACAAACAGAAATGGAAAATCCTTTTTTTTTTCGCAGTTTGAATGAGCAGATGCTTTATCATGTTAACAATAATTGAGCCACAATTACCTTTTCAGATTCTGAAGCCATTTTCCTCTTGTTGTGTAGGTCAAAAGTCTCGCTGCTGAGCTTTGTCTAGACAGGGCTGTTGTTCTTGAAATGCTTCGTGATCCTCCTCCAAATCTTCTTATGTTGAGTGCTACTTTACCGAATGAACCAACGCCAACAGTTTTAGTCAATGAAGTCAAATATTCTGAACCTATTGTAGCAGAAACAACTGTACATGCTGTTGAACCTAAAACTAAGGTGGAAGAACCAGTCCATGACAGGCAGCACAGGTGGTCTGCTCAAAAGCGACTGAAGAAAGTACAAGTTAAAACACTTGAAATGGTTTATAGAAGATCAAAGCGACCCACTGTAAGTAAAGCTTTCTCTACATTGATGTACAGAAGGAAATTTTTATCCATCTCTGAAATGGATTTGCTGAAAGAAGTAGCTTTTGAAGTTGTTTAATCATGAAGTTCTTATGCTGGCTATAAATATGATAATTATACATCTTGTGTAACTGTTAGCATATCCTTAGCAGCAATATCAAGTGAAATTGATTTTTAAGAACTTTTTGACTTAAAGTAGTAAATCATGTCTTATATAACAACTATGGCCAAATTCACTGATAAGAAATTCATGGATGAAAGATGGAGGTGCCTCAGTCTTGACGAAGTAAAAAAGTTTGATTTCAAGGTTCCAAGAAAGAAAGTATATGTTCAAACTTATTTGTGTAATGCTATGTTGTTTTCATGTTGAAAACAAGGAAAAATTGCTGTTAGATGTCATTCCATCTAGAAGCCACCCTACTCCCATTTATCTTTAAGGCTGTACCGTTCATCCTTTCCAGAATTCTGTTTCGTTTATCAAGGCCTAATTCTTGTGATTTACTCTTAATATTTCTGAGACTAATAAAAGTAAGTATTATTTATTATGCTCCCTGTCGTCAAAGTGAGTCTATCCCTGTACATTTTATGTTCTTTTGGTGTAAACCTATGCCACCTTCTAAATAGCAGTTTATTGATTGTGAACTTGTGACTTTTCATGTTGAAACATGGTCTTCTCATTTTCTGTTTGCGTTTACAATCGGTGCAGGATGCTATGATAAGCAGCATTGTTCAAGTGACGAACCTGCCCCGTCGAAGAATTGTGAAATGGTTTGAAGACAAACGTGCTGAAGAAGGAGTTCCCGAACGCAAACCATTTCAACGGTCTGATCCCAAAACTGTCTTTTCAGGTTGAAGCAATGTGTATACGTGCATTATATTTTGTAACAGAGAGCAAATCTAACGCTTCATGCTCTTTTTTGTCTTTCTGCCATTCCAATACAATCTCCTTGGTAATATATATGGCCAAATGTTGGTAAAGGCATTCTGGAATCAACTTAGAACGGCTGGTCAAATAGAAAACTCTAGTAACAAAAGATGCTTATCACAGAGAAATGATAACTTGAAAAAGACATTTATACATTTGAAGTCAAACAACATTGTTTATAACTAAACAAGCACCTCCATCAAGATGCTGTCTTACCGCTCTTCTTTCTTTATATCTTTAATCTATTTTCTTGTTTCTAGTTCTCTCCATCATATTTGACTATGTACTACAGGTACAGTGCTAGTTAGCTCAAGCAACAAGCCATGGCTACTTTCCAAAGGTCTGAATTTAGTTTCAGAAGACAAGGCTCATCAGGATTGGTATGGCAAGATGCATTTTTCTCAGGTGACCTAAATCAAATGAGGCGAGAGCAAATGAAGAAGGCAGCAAACTCCAGAGTGCTAAGGCATTCACAGAGCGACGGATCAGTAGGGATGATGCAAACTCGCCAATCTAATTAGGGGATTATACTCAGAACAAGCAAGGTGCTACCGGATATTGATCATCCAGAGACCACTTAGGCGATGGATGCTGGTTTTGTTGTCCAGGAAAGTAAACAGAAGTTCGAGGGTGATCAACCTTCATGTTCTCCAATGGCCGGCAGTCATCTTATACTGTCTTCATAAATCAATAAAGATTGAAAACAGAATTTTCGAGTTTCTCTTTTGTGAATATGTAAAGAGTTAAATACTTGTAATCAATTATATGTGGGCATGTAGGTGTTAATGTGAAATATAAAATGAACAAATGAAGAGAAACGAAAGGCATGAACCATTCATCATATGAATATTAAGGAAAAATAATATTTCGTTTTTGTAAAAGCGGACAAACAATAGCCACTTGTCTCTGCGGGGTTTTAATTTTCTTTCTTAATATTTGAGTGAAGACAGTCTTCTCTCTCTCAAAATGTGAGTGAAGTTGATGTAGCTCGAATATCTTTAAATATTAAAGAAAGTAAGTTTCTCTCTTAGTTTTAGAGGATTGAAGAATAAAAAAATGACAAGTGAAAAAAAAAATCCATACATATACACACACATATATATAACATCAAAGAATAAAGCATATCCAATTCCCATTTCATCATTGCTCTTTATAAAATTTCTAAATTTTTAAATATTGTAGCAAAGCTTATCATTATACTAATATTTATCATGAAATACGTCGTAATCTTATAAACTCGACACTAGATATAAAGGAATGTCCAGGCTGCCCTGATAATATATTTGATGGAACCTCCAATTTCTTTTGGTATAAAAGTCGATTTTCTTTTCAAATATTTGGATAAAAATCTCCCTCCAAGTCTGCTTGTAAAAGCACTTTTTTTCACATTTACGGGAGAGTAATGTTACATTTAGAAAAGTAGGATACAAAATTTATATTCTAAATTATTTCACATATGATGTTTTATCTAATGGTTAAGTGATAATAGTTTTAGATTAACAATAAAATATCAAAATCAAGTTTAGTTAATACATGAGTACATGACAATCATTTATCTGTGGCACACTTCACTTACGGTTAATTTTTTGCAAGCATAAAATTGTTGTTTGTAGAAAGAGAGGTTGTTTACCACCCAATCAGTAGACAATTCTCAAGTAATCAGAGATGAGCTACCTACGGTACAACGTGTGCCCGCAGCCAAAAAAAATTGTTTTAAATGAATTAGATTTATAACTTTTAACAATATGAAAATACAATAAAAGATTTTTTATTTTTTTTTAGTGAATTAGTCTTTGTGATTTTACAGATTGTCATTGTACCTCTATATGGACATAGTTTTTTAAAAGAGATTTACATAAAGTTCTATTTCTAAAACTTTCAGTGCTAAAATTTTTCACATAGTTGCTTAATCTTGTTCTTAAATGTTTTAGTACATAGAGGATATTGTAATTTTATTACTTGGAAGATATTTGTATTTATGTCTTTGGTATTCTTTGAATTGGGGACGGCTAATACTGTCCTCATTCTAGGAAACCAGTCACGTCGTCGAAAACATTAACTGGTTACATACATACGATGCAACATAACCCATTTGTGTTTATGTATGCTCAAATTTGTATGAAACGATAAAACAAACAGCTTGTTAGAAACAAATTGACTGCTCCCCATCAGATGCCATTTTGTAACCTTTTAGTCTCCTTCATTAATTCTTTCCTTCAAATTTTCCTCTTCCCACCGCTTATATATACGCCCAGATATCGAACACATTTGTATGCATGACATTTAAAGAGAGTTGAAATCAATGGCAACTTTACAAAGATCAGCAGTTTCGTTTAGGAGGCAAGGCTCGTCAGGAATTGTGTGGGATGACAAGTACATTTCAGGAGAAGATGGCAAGATTGAATTGAGAGATCAGCTTAGGCCATGCCAAAGTGTTAGAGAGACTAGTGTGTCAAGTATGCCGCCGCCAACTTCTTGCCCTCGCAGTCTCTCAACACCAGCCATTAGTTTCTTGGGTGTCTCTCAGAATCCGCCTGTTGACCAGAAAAGCAAATCGGGAAAGAAGAAATCATGGTCTTTGAATATGAAAAAAGTTTAGATGAGACTGTCTAATCTAAGTGTGTCGTACGAAAGGTGGCAGTTGGATCTATGGTTTTAAATTTAATTTTTGTTGGTGGAATCCATGACTGTCTACGTACTAAATGACACACTTACAACGGACTAAAACAGCCCCACGTAAATTTTACTCCATTTTTATTTTTTACAGATTTTAATGTGTTGTTTTACTAATTTCATTTATTGTTTCTTTTTAGTTCCTTTTATTCGTATTAGACATCAATTTCAAATTACTTGCTGTAACGATAAAAAAAATATGTGGTTCGGTTAACCGACATTCAATTAGATGATGAAATTTGATTGCAAAAATCCTTTGCTGTTTTTTTTTAAAGCCCTAAAATCTGTTGCATTGATTCGTTGCCAGTTGGGTAAAAGGATAAACGGACAACCATTTGAACACAGCGAACAAATTGGGTAATGCTTGGAGTTGAGACTTGAGAGAATTATAATCAAGACTCAAGAGCTTTTATCCAATATCAAGACTTGAGAGAATTACATCAACACGATTATGTAAGTTATAATATAGAGTTAATTTATAGGCAAAGCTTTCGTTACATCGGCTATACATTATAGTTAAAATTTTTAAATCCTTAAAAAAGTTAATAATTATAAAAAAAAAAGCGAACAAATTTTAAAATTTTATTTTACCTCCAAGCTGCCTGTAAAAATCTTCGAAATTTTCCAAGAGGGATATTAGCCACCCTTTAGTCAACATCAATGGCAAAACTCATGCCCCCTCAAGTCTTTATTAGTTTGGACAGTTCTCAAAATTCTATCCATATTTTGGCTCACAGATTTGTGCCTCTTCTTCTTTTTTTATCATGTTCTTGATTGGTTTTTATTTGGGAAAGAAGATTTGATTTTGATCGCATTAAACCAACTTATAACTATTAGAGATGTTAAACAGATTTTTACAAACCTCAAAAGAAAGGTAAAGAAAAAGAGAGCGGACTTTAAATAAAGTGACGTATCTTGTAAAAGACAAAATGCTAAAAACTACATCATCATCAAGTTCTAGTGATTGTACTATTTGCTTGAAAACTTTTGCAAATGATGAAACATGCTGAAATTCTGCTGCATGCAATCACACCTTTCTTTTAAATTGCATTGATGGTTGGTTGGAGATCAATCTAATTTGCCCTTTTTGTCATAATTGTACCCTAGAACTTCAATTTTCTTCAAGTTTTCTATTTATATTTATAGCAAATTTAGTACTAAGTTGCTTAATAATTTTTTCTATTTTATCTAATTGAATTTCTAACTGATTTAATCTTACATCTATTGAGTTTTTATTCGTTATATTAATGATCTCTTACTTTAATTTATCTTCATCTTCAATTTTGAAGTATTTTATTAATTATTTAACCCTATAAAATTCTTTGCTTGTTTGATCTCCTAGCTTTTTAATTTGTTTTATATTTTCTTCATTGAAATTATTAATCTCTAATATTTCGTTTGCGCTCTCTATATCATTTATAGATAAAATTTGGGTTTCCTAATTTATTTAATAAATATAGTGAAATTCAATTTAATTGATTATTTCCTCATATGTTTGAATTATTGATGTGATAAAAAAATTGAAATCTTTCATATGAAAATCCTCTTTGCCTATAACTAGAATGTGGTGAGTTATTGGTTTTTATGTTTTGTAAAATTATTAGAGATTTTGGTAATTTATTAATTATTAATTGTATCATTTTTCTAATAATTCATTAGATTCATAGGATATTCACGATATATATTATCTCTTGTAATTCAGGATGCTAAATTTAGATTACAAAATCTATGTGAAAGCATTGATGGTATATATTTAAGATTGATATATATATATATATATGAAAAAATCTACTTTACGTCTTAAAAGAGACAAAAAATTATAAATGTATATTCATAATTTGTAGATTTTTATGAACATGATAATCATTTAGATCCTTATAAAAATGTAGTAATTTTTTTAAAAAAAAATTAAAAAAATAGATGAATGATAAAACTATTTAGTTATACAAAATTAATGAGGATTTATTTAAAAATAATAATTAAATATGTGATTAAAAATAAAATTTTCTTTAAATTACTATTATGCCCGTACTTCATTTTGCGTTAAAATTATTTTCATCCATTAAATTTAAGAAATATAAACTCGACTTCAAACGCAATGATTATGAGTGGCCACCAACCCTTTCGTTCTGTTAGTGAAATGTGAAGAAATATCTCACAAGAGAATGTCACCAAATTTTGAATAAAAACTAAGAAAGTACCACAAGGAAATTGAGAAAGAATTGATGCATATGTTTGTGGACCTCATCGGTACCTTGGACGTATATGATGAGAGAGAAGTTTCATCTCTTTCTCATTGTCGTCACATTCCATGAAAAATTGAAAGTTGGCGTAAAAATCAAACGAGCAAGCTCACAGTCATTTCTACTTCTTTAGAAGGAAACGCAAACAAAATTTAATATTGGAAACACGGGCGGCAATTGATTTGCGGTATATAAGAAAGAAACCATTCTACGGTATATAATTCTTGATGAATTATTATTCTAAAATGGTTTTTTGTGCCGTAATTCTGGGACCACCGCCAAAGATAATAGCAATTTCCACTGAAGCAGCAAGCAAGTCTTGTATTTGCCAAGGTCGATGATGCCGATAGGTGGTTGAGCTTTATTGATTAGCAGCACATCGCTTCCTCTGTTAACAAGGCTAAGATTAGTTTTCTCGCGCCATTAAAGAGACCATTGATGGGATGCATAGTGAGTGAAAGAGGAGTGCAATCATTGGAATTTCCTCTCGAAATGACTTTTCAGATTTTTCTTCTTGAATTTTGTCTCTTTATTCTTCATTTTTTTCCCCCTGCTTATCTACTTAATTTAGATATCCTTTTTTTTTTTGTTCCCCTTATTGACACCTAAAATATATTAGTAGTAAGTTACATCCAAATCTTGTCTAAACCGACTCATTGGCATCTTATTTCATAATTAAGATATGTCTAAAACGATCTAGATTTATTTTCTAAATATTTTTTTAAAAAAAAATTATTTTATAACTCAAGAACTAGGTGATTCCAATTTACGTGACGTATTTTTCACCACTAATCCCCAATTTTTTTTTCTTTTATTCCCATGACATTAAGCAAAATTTTGAGGGTGCCGATGGAGGATACGAGATATAATTATACCAAACAATATTATATTAGAGATATCTCTAATTTACATGAGTCGAGAGATTTTCCTTTTCTTTTTATTTTTAACATGAGATTATGAGAATGAGATTAATTCTAATTCGTAAAAACGACTAAGACTTCATGATTAATGGTGAATTTTTACATTTTAAATATTATTGAGGGCACCTGTTCAATTTTTTTTTTCTTTTTACAGAATACATACGGGGTTTTCCTGCTAAAGCTAATCTCATTAGATCTATTGCTGCTGTGCTACAAATGCATAGATTTAAATCACATGTTATAATATGTCTGGATAACAAATCACAATAATTTACTTTAAAAAAAAAAAAGCGATTCATATTTTTTCCCAACTACCACGTGAAGTGCACTTGCGCACGCTCAAAATGTAGGATGCATGGAATTCAAATTCCATAACAGTGGCCTCCATAAATCAAACGACAATCAATTTTCGTGCCAGCCAATACATCATAATAAGCTGGTCCCAATTCACCTCGCTTCGTCTCCCAACTCTAATCCTAACCGTCCGATCAAATCTTCAACGGGTCAAAACTCTCCACGCTTCCCTTCCCCAAACCTTTGATTCCGCCGGCTCCTCATGGCTCACATGCCTCCACGATCGCACCTTCATCACCATCCGATCTATCTCCCATCCAACGGTGGATACCACTCTGAACTCTGATTTACTGAGACTGTAGCATTAATATCCCGCTCTTTTTTGTCACTCCTCAAAAAAATAAAAATTCTGTCTCGCCATTCTTTTAATCTTCTTATTCTGTTGTCATCGAAGAGGAAGTAGGAGAAGAAGAAATGCAAGAACAGGCAACGAGTTCAATTGCAGCAAGTTCTCTGCCGTCTAGCAGCGAGCGATCTTCAAGCTCAGCTCTTCATCTCGAAGTCAAAGAAGGTGCCTTTTCTTCTCTTCACTTTCTTTTCACAAAATATATCTTTTTTTTCAACTTTCAATTATTGCATCCGCGAAAGTTGGTAACCTTTTTTTTTCAACGCCGGAGAAAGAATTTTTCTTTTTTAAGTAGATTTATTCTTCTCATCGAGGAACTTCGAGACTTTCCATCTTGTCTTTTGCAAAATGTGATTTTTTTTCGTCTGGTTTCTTTCATTTTCATTGATGAAATCAAAGTATCTCTGGATTTCCCACCTGGGTTTTGTTTTGACTCTAGATTTCCTTAACTGGGTCGTTAAATTTTCTCGAGAATTTGTCTTCCGAGAAAGTGATCTGAGAATTCCTTTACTCTCTCTCTCTCTCTCTCTCTCTCTCTCTCTATATATATATATATATATATATATATATATATATATATTTCTGTAAAGACTATTTCATAGTTATTTGCCGATGGTAGGCATGGAAAGCGATGAAGAGATCAGAAGAGTCCCGGAGATCGGTGGCGAACTGGCCGGAACGTCAGCTTCCGGAAGAGAAGCAGGTGCGACGGGCGGTCCGGACCGAGTACAGCAGTCAGGAGAAGGTCAGAGGAAGAGAGGCAGAAGCCCAGCTGACAAAGAAAACAAGAGACTAAAGAGGTATAATTTTTTTTTTAAAAAAAAGTTGATTGGTTAATTTCACCGTTTTGCCCTTCCAAGATTTTCCTAATGCTGTGGCATTTCGATTTGGATTTGGGCACGCAGGTTGTTGAGGAACAGAGTGTCAGCTCAGCAAGCAAGAGAGAGGAAAAAGGCATACTTGAATGAGTTAGAGACGAGAGTTAAAGACTTGGAGAAGAAGAATTCCGAGCTTGAAGAGAGGCTCTCCACGTTGCAAAATGAGAATCAGATGCTGAGACACGTACGTTCTGTTAGTTTATGCAAGGGCTTTTTGGGAATTTCATTCGGTTATTTTATATTTTTTTTCCTTTTTTTAATTTTGGATATCCGTGGAAGTTTGAAACTTTGCATGAAGAAATGAATTATCCCGTGTATTTGGACTATGCTGTAGTAGAGGTTAGGTACGGGAAAGAAAGGAATGAAAAGTTGAAAACGAGAGGTCATGAGCGTATCATTAATGGGGTATGTGTGGGGAGCCCACCTGGCGGTCATCACTCCCACCCATTACGTTTCGCTCATGGATACGGCGGGGTTTTGGCGGTGTTTATTGTCGAGACCATACGGCTGTACCATCCTGTCGGCACCCACTCCGTTAGTCCATTGTCGATTATAAAACTCATGCCCTCAGCAGTATAAGGATAAGGCGTGAATTCGAGCCTCCGTGAGAGCACAATCCAAATTTCAGTCTCTTTCAAAATATTTTGATTAAGAATTTAAATTTTTCTTAATTGCTTAAAAAGAGGAAAAAAAAAAGTATGTTAATTCACAAGCTAACACGATTCGTGCCACTTGATCGACAGTGGGCGCTGTTGCTCGCTTGATCATGCTTGTTTTATTATCACCAATGTTTTAAGCGCGCGATAGGCCTGCAGTTGCTTTATGGGCTTTTGCCGTGTCTTGGGGATGATGGCATGTGTTTTATGGATTCCTCTTGGTATTAAAGCTATAGAAATTTCTACGGCCCAAGCAATTGTGTGATTGCCGTCGGGTGTTTTGCTGCTTAGCGGTAATTGCATTAGCTTGGTGAACTGTGATCAAGTTCAAGTTGCTAAGATTTACTCATTTTGATTTGCAGATACTGAAGAACACCACGGCGAGCCGAAGAGGAGGAGGTGGTGGTGGTGATACAAATGCTGATGGGTCCTTTTAATAGAATAAGAAGAGATATTCTTATTTAGAGAGATACTTTTATGAAAAATAGCACCGGCAATTTGCTGGTTGAAATTTACCCCTAACGTGAAAATAGACCTATAAGCCTTGGCAAGCTTAGCCTATGAATTATTGTGTTGTAATCTCTCTATGGCAGTAGCCTTGCCTTTTTGTTCCATTATTGTAGCAACGTTAATCATTACGTAACAAGATTAATCGATGGTGAAATTAAAGATTTGTCTTTCTTGCAGTAGTAATTAGCTTTGGTTTCAGTGCCCCAATAGTTTGTCGGTGCAGTTGTTGGCTTGTTTGGTGGCATTTAGTCCCATTAATTATTTTATATTGTAGAATAAGGTATCAAGTGTGACAATTTGTGATTAAAAATTTTAATTAAATTTCTAATTTTTGGGTAATTTTCAGCGTTTGGTGGCTTGGGGTTTTCATCCGTAAATGGCCAAATGGAGACCGATAGCTGTGATCAAATAATCATTGCGCCATTGATGTGCGCTGTGTGTTCCCACAATCAATTTTGCCATGTGTCTACATTTTTTCTGGGGGACTTTTACCTTTTAGAGTTGCTTAGAAACTAAAAGTAATTATGCTCCTTTCTTCCCTAACAAGTATTTACTTCACCATTACTCGAAAATCTGCACGATCATTTTGGAATACGATCGCATAATCTATGGATGAACATGTGGCTTGATCGCGTCATTGCAATCGTACCGGTTCTGGTCCTTTTTTCTTTTTTGAAATTTAAGTCAGCCTTTGCAAGTCCGAACTGTTTGATTATAGATTTTTCTTTTTCTTTTTTAGCCAATTTTAAATATACTGAACTGATTCGGGCTTAAGGTCCATTTGAAAATGTTTTCAAGAGGTCTAAAATTGATTTTGAAGATTTAAAAGTTAATTTTGATATTGGATAACAAAATTAAAATTATTTTTATTAAAATCAACTCTTCTTATGGTTGATTTTAAAAAATATGGAAAGAGTAACTTTTAGATTATGATTTTGAGAATTAATTTTATCATTTAATACAATTTCATAAATATCCTTAAAATTATTACCTAAGCCCAAAATTATCTTTATTCAAATTAGAAACAAAATTAATATTTTAATAAATTTTTATTATAGTTCATCAATATAAATTTATTAATATTAATTTGTTGGTTGAATTATTATTAAATTTATTTCACTATATTATAAATTTAATTATCAATTATTTTAAGATAAAAATAAAAAAATAAAATTAATATATTATAAATTTTATTTTTATTTAAAATTATTATAATACATAATTAAAAATATTATATGTACTTTTTTTATATGTATTAATAAATTTTATTCAACATTTGTACACTTTAATTATATATTTTCTCTCAACAGTTTTACAGTAAAATTTACTAAACGTCCTCAAGTGTTTTTAAAACTCACAATACTTTTAAAAATAAAATTTACGAAATACTTAACTGATTCTCTTCATAGTTAATTACTTTTACAGTATAATTAACAATAATTATTTTAAAACTTATAGTATTTATGAATTGTCTCTTAATTAGGTTTGTAACTTTCTTTAAAGGCCACAAATTTTTTTTTTGAATTACATTACTAAATAAATTAAATAATTGAATTGTGTGTTAATTTCTTTAATCACAAATGGTCCCCATTTAATTAATAAATTTGTGATTTTCAGGGAAAAATATATTTCCGGAAATTTAGCACGCAAATATCGAGTGCACCGACAGCCGGTGGAGTGGCAAGAGGAAGTTACCGGCAATAACCGGTAGCTTTTGTAGCACAGCTGTTACCAGCCAAAAAAAAAAATAATAATAATCACAAATATGAACTAAAACACAGAAACTGTCCCTAGCTTGAAAGACACCTCTCAACGGGCAGCTGGAAACGTGTCAGAGAATGATTAGCTCTTACCATGCCCTAGTCAAACGCGGCCGAGACTACGACCCAATAGTACTGTGACACGTGGTCCAACCCACATTGATCAGTTTTTGGACTGTGATGTCTTAACAGTTGTGGCTTACCCGGCTTGACTTTAGCTCCTGCTTAACCACTTAAGCCACTACTGGTTTAAAGCATTGAAATCTCATGTTTAAAAATCTTTAAGATAGAAACGTATTTTTTTGAATATAAGATTAAAAGGATAAGTATTCAAGGAATTAACAAATTAGTCCTTATAGTTTGCTATATATCAAACAAATCTTCTCATTTGCTAATTGAATTTCACTTCTTAATGATTCTGGGTTCATTGCAAAAAATTGAAAGAATCAAGTAAGTTTAGTGCAGGGCTACACACTCAAATTATCATAAAAAATTTAATACTTTTCATGTGATCTACCAAAATATATTTTGGAGAGATACACTATTATTCATAAGCTTATATAATTTTTCTTTCAATTAGAAAATCACTACTCAAATATTTTAATTTTTTTAAAGTTTATTAAAAATTTTGATAAAATGACATTAATCTTAAATTGTTTGTTTTTTACAGTAGAGATGATAAATTTTTTTATTTAGGTTGGAATCTATTCTCACTAGATCGAGTTAAGATTTATAACTATTTTTATGTTGTTGAAGAACAATTGAGCTAAGATTAGACTCTCCACTTTTATTGACTTTTATTTTTAGGTCAAGCTCAGGAATTGCAATTTTTAGTTATTTTCAAATCCTTATAATCATGAATCTAATTTCTTCTAAGACTGTTTAGATTTGTTCTATTCGAGTTGAGATTGATTATATTTATGCATCTTAATGTTATTTTAGTAAAAATCAAACTTTTAATTATTATGGTAATTTACTATTTAAGCAAGCCTTAGGAATGCAATTATTGGCCCCATTCCCATCTCTAGGTGACGTAGTGAGGGACGGTTTGAGACAAATGATGAATCTGTAGACATATTTGTCAATTTAGCAAATCATAGGGACAATGTGATAATTATCTAAATATTGTTTTTTCTTTCACAGTATGATTATGAAAGCGCCGAAGCCGAAGCCGACATGAGTGTTAGGTACCAGAGACCGGTTCACCCGGTAATTTAAAAAACAAAGACAATAAAATAAACCGGAAAACAAAACGATAAAAAAGACAAGCATAGAGCAAAGCACTAGATAGCTAGCTGTAATGAGTGTAGACAGAGAGATGGCGTATTGAATGGGCGAAGAATTCACTGTGATATCTTCTTCTACTTGCCCACATTTTATTTCATTAGCTTCCCCATTAACACAACTTCACCGATCTGTATCACAAAACACTGAAAACAAAATCATTTTGAGGATTTGAAAGATGGAAGCAAATGCTGGCATGGTCGCCGGCTCTCACCGCAGGAACGAGTTGGTCCGGATTCGACACGATTCCGATAGTGGGGTTTGTGTTTATATTTGACCGTTTTCGTTTCAAGCCTCAAAGTTTATTTTTATTTATGGATGGGTGGTATGAGGATCTGAGTGGTGAATTTTTTGAAAGTGACTTGAATAACTGATTTCTAGACTTTAGTTTTGAAAGTGATTGCTTTGCATGTTATGTGGATGTTTAGATCTGAGTGTTGGTTGTGTGAAAGGTGAGTTATCAGCTTACGGGCCTCACTTTTAGGTAGATTAAAAAAATGGGTGGTTGTTCTGATCTGAACTGGACGTTTCAGTGTGAAGAAAAAGACAAATTTTTGAATGCATTTTGGTGTTTAGAGAGAGTGTTATGTGTGAGATTGAGTTTCTGTGTAGATTTGTTGGAATTTAGGTCTGTGTTAGCTGTGATCTTGAATTCTTGATTGTTTGTTTGTGTTTCTTTGAATTTTGGAGAAGTATTTATGAGAACTGTGATCTGATAGGTGGATTTTAGGATATTTAGTCCACATGCTGATTGTTTGATGATAATTTTGGGTTGGCAGTATAAATTGAGATCGCCGCGGTTAATAGTTTATCTCTGTTGGATTTACTGGTTCTGATCATTTTAGATGTTTAGAACTTTTAAAAACTAAATGTAACTCTGACATTTGGATTTGATTTCTCTTTTATCTCTCTTTCACTCATTTGATATGCAATGTATCTTGAGGTCCTTGCCATTTTTTTTTTGGCTGTTGTATTGAAGGACATTATGATTACATACTACATACATCATATGTTTGATTGAAACTTGGCTTTAGATGTTTGACAAGAATTTCCTAGAATATCTAGTCGTAGAAAAGGTGTTTGTGCCTATTAGCTTGAGCTGCGTTAATCAGGAGTTAGAAAGAGTTGTGTGAGTTGCACGAAGTAATCTAATTTCCTTTTCTGAGATCTTAATTACTGGGGCATGTATTTTTGACTTCAATCATGCAGTTGAATATGCTGTTAACATCATTAGCTGTTAGTTATTTGGCGTAGAATTTGAGCGCAATGAGATTGCATCATGGATTCGTTTTCCCTTTTTGGAAGTCTAACCAGTGCATTGTCAATGGATAATGCAGCCCAAACCTCTGAAGAATCTGAATGGCCAAATATGCCAGATCTGTGGCGATAATGTAGGACTGACAGCCATGGGTGATATCTTTGTTGCCTGCAATGAGTGTGCCTTCCCTGTTTGCAGGCCTTGTTATGAGTATGAGCGAAAAGATGGAACTCAGTCTTGCCCCCAGTGCAAGACTAGATATAAAAGGCACAAAGGTTTGGTTTCTGTTTGAAATGCTTTGGTCTCAGCCTCCATAAATTTGCTCTGCAGTTCTTTTTTTAAGAATGAAGTTACAGAGATCTACATGTTTTAGGGAGCCCACGAGTTGAGGGAGACGATGAAGAAGACGACATTGATGATCTGGAGAATGAGTTCAATTATGCCCAAGGCAATAGCAAAGCAAGACGCCAGTGGCAGGGTGAAGATCTGGAGCTTTCTGCTTCTTCCAGACATGAATCTCGGCAACCGATTCCGCTTCTCACCAATGGCCAGTCGGTAAGCATATTAATCGTTACCTGGCTCTTTACATATTTTCTTTTCACCATGATTACTGAATTTGCTGTATGAGCTTCTGGTTCTTTCAGGCGGAAAAAAAACCACTTGTCTAGTTGCAGTATATTCTGAGTAATTTGAAGCTTCCTTTGACATCTGTGCAATATCTTCTTTTGTGAACTATCGAGAGAGACCTGGAATTCTATTTGAAAAGTTGTTCTTTCAGTTGCTTTGCAGAACATAAATATGAGTAAACATGAGACTTATTTTTCATGTGTCGAGAAAATTGATTGTATGCGTTTGGATTGAAAAAGATGTGCCGTGAGAAGTTAAATGAAAACAGAAGGAACATCTATTGAGTTAGAACATTGAAAAGACTGTTTGCCAAAATGGATATGACCTATCAAGTTTAGATCTTGCTAGGTTAACAATCTACAACACATTTTCATGGTGCATTTGTTCTTAGATTTTTCTTTCTATGCCCTGCGGAGTAATTACGTATCTAGGTATATCTTGTGCAACTTTCAACTTATTGATAATCCTCATATTTTCAGGTTTCCGGTGAAATTCCATGTGCTACTCCTGACACCCAATCTGTGCGAACTACTTCGGGTCCTCTGGGCCCTTCTGAGAGGAATGTTCACTCTTCTCCTTACATTGATCCAAGGCAGCCAGGTATTTGAATAGCTTGAATTTGTTTATTCGAAAATCCTAAAAGAAGCTTCTGCATTACTAGTGTGGCCTTTGTGAATTGTTAGTTGATCATGCATTTTACGTATACAGTTCCAGTGAGGATTGTGGACCCTTCAAAGGACTTGAATTCTTATGGCCTTGGAAATGTTGACTGGAAAGAAAGGGTTGAAGGCTGGAAACTTAAACAGGAGAAAAATATGATGCAGGTGACCAGTAAATACAGTGAAGGAAAGGGAGACTTAGAAGGCACTGGTTCAAATGGGGAAGAACTCCAAATGTAAGCATCCTTGGAATTTTGCTAGGATTCTTGTTCAACTTTGAAGGTTAAATCTGTATCACCTGTTTAACCCATGTTTATTGAGCACAGGAAGGAAGTTGTCGCACTGTGTTATAATTTTTTGAATGCATTTGGTCTTGCTCTAACTTTTAAGTGTTCAAATTTTACTAATTGAGTATTGTGCCCTTTTAATGTTCAGTGATGCTTATAGAGTTGGTATTACAGGGCTGATGATGCTCGACAACCCTTGAGCCGTGTGGTGCCTATACCTTCATCTCACTTGACCCCTTACCGGGTTGTGATCATTCTCCGTCTTATTATTTTGGGCTTCTTCTTACAGTATCGTGCAACTCATCCTGTGAAAGATGCATACCCATTGTGGCTAACATCAGTTATTTGCGAGATTTGGTTTGCCTTATCCTGGCTTCTGGATCAGTTCCCAAAATGGTGTCCTGTCAATCGTGAGACCTATTTAGACCGGCTTGCATTAAGGTCAGTTTGATTTACTAATTTTCTGTGTCAATTGGTTTAATAGGGGGTTTGAATGTTTGGCCCTTGAGCTATGTGGTGCAAAAATCTTCATCTTACTTTGACACCTTTTCGTATTTTTATTTTGCAGATATGATCGGGAAGGCGAGCCGTCGCAGCTGGCTCCTGTAGATATTTTTGTTAGTACTGTGGATCCCCTGAAAGAGCCTCCTCTTATTACAGCAAACACTGTCTTATCTATACTTGCTGTGGATTACCCTGTCGACAAAGTATCTTGCTATGTATCAGATGATGGTTCAGCAATGTTAACCTTTGAAGCCCTCTCTGAAACTGCAGAATTTGCTAGGAAGTGGGTGCCCTTTTGCAAGAAGCACAATATAGAGCCTAGAGCCCCTGAATTTTATTTTGCCCAGAAGATTGACTACTTGAAGGATAAAATACAGCCTTCTTTTGTGAAAGAGCGTCGGGCAATGAAGGTGAGTTTTGAGAAGTGTAGTGGCAATTGAGATGCGCATGTTGCAATATTCACAGAGAATAGGGAAACTAAATAGTCATCTAGGGCATTCAAATGTAAAGATCACTTAACTGTCTTCTCTGTATATGGCTTGAGTGGATTCTGCACTATTTTCCCTTGTTCTTAAAAAATAAATTATGTGGCTATATTCATCTTTGCAGAGAGAATATGAGGAGTTCAAGGTGCGTATCAATGCCCTTGTTGCCAAAGCACAAAAGATGCCTGAAGAAGGTTGGACAATGCAGGATGGCACGCCCTGGCCAGGGAATAATCCTAGGGATCATCCTGGAATGATCCAGGTATTGAGAAGTTTCCTACTTTGCTGAATTACACTTTGTGTTCTTTTTTTTTATTCCTTTGTGTAATAACGTCCATTTTAAATTCAATTTTCTTGCTCTGTGGAAGAGCAGGTGTTCTTAGGCCGCAGTGGAGGGCTTGACACCGATGGAAATGAGCTACCTAGACTTGTTTATGTCTCTCGAGAGAAGCGTCCTGGTTTCCAACATCACAAAAAAGCTGGGGCTATGAATGCATTGGTTTGTCATCCTCAAACTTTACTTTATTTCATTATGTATTTTCCTAAAACTGAGTTGCAGAGTTGGTGACTTTTACCCATGTTGTAGCAAATTATTTTATCAAGTTTACTAAGTAAGGTGACCTCGTAATATATTATGCAGATTCGTGTTTCAGCTGTCCTGACAAATGGTGCATATCTGTTGAATGTCGATTGTGATCATTACTTCAATAACTGCAAAGCTCTTAAAGAAGCCATGTGTTTCATGATGGATCCTGCCTATGGAAAGAAGACTTGCTATGTGCAGTTCCCACAACGTTTTGATGGTATCGACTGGCACGATCGATATGCCAATCGTAATATTGTTTTCTTTGATGTAAGTCTGATTTTTTATCTCTGATCATTCTGCATGTATGCATATATTTTTCTTAATGTTATGATTGTTGAGCTTAGGCTTATTAAACGTACACCCATGTTGAAATTTTCAGATCAATTTGAAAGGGCTGGATGGCATTCAGGGTCCAGTCTATGTGGGAACTGGTTGTTGTTTCAACAGGCAAGCTCTGTATGGGTATGATCCAGTTTTAACTGAGGAAGATTTGGAACCTAACATTATTGTGAAGGGTTGTTGTGGTCCAAGAAAGAAGGGTAAGGGTTCTAACAAGAAATACATTGACAAGAAGAGGGCAATGAAAAGAACTGAATCTACTGTTCCCATTTTCAACATGGAAGACATTGAGGAGGGCGTTGAAGGTTGGTTTTCATGAGCAATTATTTCTGATGGTATCTTTCTTTTAAATAAATGCATAGAGAACTTTCATTGAGTTTTAGTAAAAGTTTTGATATGCCAATAATGCTGACTTGATGGTTAGTGTGGTTGAGCACTAAGGCATGACAGTTGTTTCAATTTATAATGGGTAAAGATTTGCATTTCTTTCCCCAAATGATATCTTCTTTGAAGTGATAATTTTTAGCATAACATGTGAAAATCACTAGATTTGGTATCTTTTACCTTACTTTGATTTGGACTAAAATTGGTAGTGAACTCAGATTAGGTGTTGCTATGTAATGTTAACTGAATTCCTTGTGTTATGCAGGATATGATGAGGAGAGGTCACTGCTGATGTCGCAGAAGAGTCTAGAGAAGCGTTTCGGTCAGTCCCCAGTTTTCATTGCAGCTACCTTCATGGAACAGGGAGGCATTCCGCCAACAACTAATCCTGCAAGTCTTCTAAAAGAAGCAATCCATGTTATTAGTTGTGGGTATGAGGACAAGACTGAATGGGGCAAAGAGGTCAGTAGTTGTAGTCTCGTGGTGTCTGACTGGACGTATTTAAGTAGTATTTTTATATTATTTTTTTGTTGACTG
Organism: Luvunga scandens; assembly: GCA_030449905.1. Lineage (NCBI taxonomy): Eukaryota > Viridiplantae > Streptophyta > Magnoliopsida > Sapindales > Rutaceae > Luvunga > Luvunga scandens. Next base: position 1,616,982 of record JASUUG010000526.1, read on the forward strand.
ATTGGCCATTACTTTTTTTTACCACCAGATTGGATGGATCTATGGTTCTGTGACTGAAGATATCCTGACTGGGTTCAAGATGCATGCTCGCGGTTGGATATCAATCTATTGCATGCCACCACGCCCAGCATTTAAGGGTTCTGCTCCCATCAATCTTTCTGATCGTTTGAACCAGGTTCTTCGATGGGCCTTGGGGTCAATTGAGATTTTGCTGAGCAGGCATTGCCCTATATGGTATGGCTACAACGGGAGAATGAAGCTTTTGGAGAGACTGGCATACATCAACACTATTGTCTACCCACTGACCTCCATCCCACTAATTGCTTACTGCACGCTTCCTGCTTTTTGCCTTCTTACTAATAAATTTATCATTCCAGAGGTAAGTGATAGCACTTAAGCTCAAAACATCTTATGATTTTTTTCAAGTAAATGCCTAGACAAATTTGGTCAGTGGTTAGTATCAAATGTGAAAGTTTGTCTGTTTGTCTGTAGTTTAGAATGTCAAGGACTAAATTGTTTCAGCCATCCCTTGAACCAAAACTCCATTAATAAAGTATTCTACATCTTGAGATATAGGACAAACATGTTCTACTAATCCAAAAGTTTTGCCGTTGGTGTCAATTTTTTATCTCAAAGTTGCTAGAAATGCTTTAGCTGTCTTTTTTTTTTTTTTCATATTAAGTGCTGTTCTTCGAGTGTTCTATGTACACATCACTGGCTCCAATAAATTTGTTGCAATGTTTTTTTTGGCAGATAAGCAACTTTGCAAGCATGTGGTTTATTCTACTTTTCATTTCAATTTTTGCTACTGGAATACTGGAGCTTAGATGGAGTGGGGTTGGTATTGAGGACTGGTGGAGGAATGAACAGTTCTGGGTCATTGGTGGAACATCGGCGCATCTATTTGCTGTTTTCCAAGGTCTCTTGAAAGTGCTTGCTGGGATTGATACCAACTTTACTGTCACTTCAAAGGCTTCTGATGACGATGGAGAGTTTGCAGAGCTCTATGTATTCAAATGGACATCTCTTCTTATCCCTCCAACCACAGTCCTAATTGTGAACTTGGTGGGTATTGTAGCTGGTGTATCATGGGCCATAAACAGTGGTTACCAATCATGGGGTCCACTCTTTGGCAAGCTATTCTTTGCCATATGGGTCATTGCCCATCTGTATCCTTTCCTGAAGGGTCTGTTGGGTCGTCAAAACCGCACACCAACAATTGTGATTGTGTGGTCTATCCTACTTGCTTCCATTTTCTCCTTGCTGTGGGTTCGTGTTGATCCATTTACCTCAGACTCCACCGCCAATTCAAACGGTCAATGTGGCATCAATTGCTAGTGCATGTTGGATGATTATTTGTGGCTTCAAATGCCATCCTTCCTCCAAGCTCTCATCCTTGTATATAAGAAGAAATTAAGGTATTAAAAGTCATTGGGAAATGATCATAAGTTAATGTACTTCTTGTCTGTCTGGAGAAAGGAGCTTGATGATGTGGGATCTTTTCATTTGTCCTGGAGCCTACTAAGGAGGACTTAAGGCTTTAGTAAAGCCCTTTTTGTATCTTATTTATTCTTGTATTGTTTTGTAACTTCCATACAGATTCTTGATGTTGGTCCCTACTTTAGTTGTGTTGGACCTAAGTTGTGTAGCTCCATTTTCTCAAGTTCAGACCGCTAAGAAGCAATGTAATCCTCTGTTTGTGGGAAAATAAAAATGTTACATTCTGCTGTTATGAAATGGTATTATGGTCAAATCATCTCCTGCTATCTTCTTATTGTTCTTTAAAGAAGTAATAAGGAAATTTAATTGTGATGGGCTTAAGTGTTAAAATTCCTCTTATCAGACTACCACTCGCATAAACAACCCTCTTAAATCGACTGTGAGGTAGTTTTGTCATCTCTTACATCCACTCTAATGGTGCGGTCTAATGTGCGAAAAAAGATATCATCGACATTTTTCTTTAGGGTAACTTGGAAAAGGAAAAAAAATAAATAAATAAAAAGGCTTTTGGTAAAATATTTGGGGATTTAAGTCGAAGATCATGAGCTCAAAATGTGAAAACTTTTGGGCGGCCCTTAAAAAAAGCTCCTTTTTTAATTGAAATCATCTAAATACGTGAAGATAAATTGATCTATTTCTTTTTTTTTTTTATGAGAATTTAATTATGGGTGAGGATATTTGAAACCATTGATTTCCTCTCTATACTCTCTTTTTAATTAAGAATTTTATTATCTAAATAATTTTTCTAAAAGTTACTTAAGTAACTCTTTCTCTTCTTTCTCTTCTCAGTTTCATAAATTGTGATCCATTTATTTAGATATATTCTTTTCACAACAAATAATTGATATTATTAACTAAGAGGAACAAAATCTATCATTTAAAAATTAACATGAGTGAATTTTTATCAAGCATGAAAGTTATTGAATATTAAGTAATTAATTTTTACCAAATACAAAAGCAAATGAATATCAAGATAAAAAAAAAGAAGAAGAAAAACTTCTTATATATATATATAGAAAGCATGAAATATAAGTCGTGATATACTAAGAAATGCAAAAAAAAAAAAATTAAAAAGAGAGTGAAATTGAGTGCTTAATTGAATGCAAGAGTATTAAGTAATTAATTTTTACCAAATACAAAAGCAAATGAATATCAAGATAAAAAAAAGAAGAAGAAAAACTTCTTATATATATATAGAAAGCATGAAATATAAGTCGTGATATACTAAGAAATGCAAAAAAAAAAAAATTAAAAAGAGAGTGAAATTGAGTGCTTAATTGAATGCAAGAGTAGGGAAAGAATTTGCAATTGTCATTGGAGAGAGAAAGTGATTAGTGAATGGTAATTTTGAAATTTTAGATTTTTAACAATAAATTTATTATTTAAAATTAGTGTAGAGAGGAATTTAGCGGTTCAAATAGTCCCATCCTTCAATTATATACTTAAATAAATTACTCTTTTAACAAACATTTTACACTTCCACTTTATCATTTGTATTTACATTTTAAGTTTTAATTAAAAAATATTTTTTTGAGAAAATTATAAGAACTTCGAGTTATGAAGATAGAAATTTTGTAATAAAAATATAATTTAAGATTTTAAGATTTGTATGTATTTTATGAATGAAAACTTAAAGGAACTATTTTTTTTTTCAGTGAAAATTTTTGGAAGATGGTTAATTTAAATAGAATATGGGTCCGTTGTTCACAAATTAAACTAGGGGTATTTTAGGAATACAAATTAAAAGGGCTGTTAAAAGAATTTGAAGGGGTGTTAAAAGGTCTACGCAAACTTGAATGATGAAGCCCAAATGGGAAAGAAAACCCATTAAAAAAAGATTGGGTTTTTGAGTCATTACGTCATATATAAAACGACGTCGAATTTGGGTTAAAAAATGGCACCACCCATCCATCAAAAACCCCAAATATAAAAGGCAGAGCTGGTCGTCAAGGGTTTTGGAGCTGGGTAAAGCTTTTGTTCGTCCATCTCCAGTATAATCTTTTTGTTATCTTGTGCTGCTTTCTCTCTAGGCGCTTAAGAGAGAGAGAGAGAGTATTTTCGGATTAGGGTTTTTCTCTCTCTAGGAAAGCAGCAGATTCAATAACAAAAAACAATGGAGGTGATTACAGAGGGAGTGAACAACATAAACATCTCGGACGCATCTGCAACCAACAAGAAGAACCGAATTCAAGTCTCTAATACCAAGAAACCCCTCTTCTTTTATGTCAATCTCGCCAAGGTAACTGATGCTATTTTCTCTCACTCTTTTGCTCTTTCTTTTTGGTTACTGAATAATAAATGAAGCAGCTGTTCAGTATATCCTTACCACGGTTTTAGTGGGTAACTGACATCTGTTGGGGGATTAGGGTTTTTGTGCGCCACGTGCGGATGATTGCTTTTTTGTTTGCCGTGAACTTTGTTCTCTATATGTTTTTGCTTATTGAGAAAATTAAATGTAATGTAAGAGTTTCAACGTTTTGGATTTTGTTGTATTTTTGTGTGGCTCTCTGCATTTACAAGATTGAAACAACTGCTTCCACTTAATGAAAAGCAGTTGTTTTGAAAGGATGAAAACTTGATTAGGTAAATGTTTTATTTTTCTTTTGGTTGTGTTTGATGATTTGGTTGCTGCTTATTTGTCTTGGCAGAGGTACATGCAGCAACATAATGAGGTGGAGCTATCTGCTCTTGGAATGGGTATCTTTTTTAGCCTCCTTGTGCTTCTCTTGGTTTCTTTCAGTGTGCTGCCTATTTGAGTGTATGCTCTTAGAATGGTTGGACAGAAACAAACTTAAATAAACAAAAAAAATCAACAGACAAGCTGGAGTTGGCATAAAACTGATAGCAAAAATATGGAAGTCGACACAACCCTTAACCCCCTACGCTCTCCAAAATAAAAAGGAACCCCAAATGGATGTTTTGATCTTCCCAGTTATAGTTGATACTTCCTGTCTATTACTATGCTCATTGCTATTTGCACTTGATTGTGCATATACCTCTCATGTGATCAGTTTCGAGGCAACTCTGGGTTGTCTGTTGATTTTTAGTTCTCATTTTAAGTTTGTTTCAGTGACTTCCTGTCTATTATAAAGGTTATAGAGCTGAGAGCTTGTAACTGCTGTAATAGTCTGACTCTGAAATTATGCAAAAGTGCTGATAATTCTAGTATTTTGTACAGCTTGGTGTTGTGTTGTATGTTTTTCTTTGCTTTAGTTCCTAAAGTATTGACATTTACCTTACATCCGCAGCTATTGCAACCGTTGTTACTATTGCTGAGATCTTGAAGAACAATGGACTAGCTGTTGAGAAGAGTGAGAATCTAAGACTTATGATACCCTTTTGCTTTGAAGTTTTAGAATGAGCACTCATTATCGTTGTATATAATTTGTACAGAGATCACGACTTCTACTGTTGATATTAGGGAGGAAACCGGGGGACGACCTGTTCAAAAAGCCAAGGTAAATACGCTGAATATCATTGATTACAAGAGTAGATCTAATTATGATGTTGAAATGCTTGTATGTGGCTTCCGCTAGATATATTCTGGCCTGATAAGATTTTATGCATATTGCACAACCCCAGTGTGACCTCTCCCAAAATAAAGGAAGTTAAAGTATCAGTAGCATTTGATCGGTAAAGGGGGTGTGTGCTCATTTAGTTAATAAATTTAAGGTATCATTAGCATTTGATGGTAAATCGGGTGCATGCTCATTTAGTTAATAAATCTAGCCAGTTATTTTGATGTTTGTGACATTTGCTCTATTCATAAAAGTTCTCTTATATAGTCTTTGGGAATAGTCAGAATCATGGTTCGATTTTGGTCTGTTGCTCAGTCAACTGTTGACTCCGCTAGTGTTGGCTATTACACTTGCCGTCAAAATAATCAGATGGTCCAAGTTAGCTGTTTGGCCTCTTGAGTTAGTGTAGATTCATTGTTGAATTAAGCCATTTAAGGCATACATGTAACTGCACCTGAAAATGCAAATTGCATTAAAGCCAGCAACTCAGATTGAGCTTATAGTAGAGCTGTAGGCTGGATCCGGTGTTTTTCTACAATTTAAGTATTCATTTTGGTATTAGCATTAGCCAATGGAGCTGTCTCTGTATTTATCAAAACTTGCTTTACTCCAGTAATCTTATCTCCATTAATTTTTTTTTTCTGGGGATAGATTGAAATATTGCTGGGGAAGTCAGAGAAGTTTGATGAGTTGATGGCTGCTGCTGCAGAGGAGGCGATTGATAACGAGGAGCAGAGCTGAGCTTTTGAGATGTTACCTGGAATTCAGCTTGTTCTTAAGTTAATTGTGGACATCTGCAATGGGTTTTCCATAGATGAACTTTCATTTAGTTTTCTACTTACTAGTGGTAGTGATGATATTTGTTCTAGGAATTTTTGTAAAGTACAGTGCCCGTCGTGGCCTCGTTTCGTAATTCAAATTATCTTCCCCCTCTACGCAGCGCAATCTGTCTCCCATATAACAACACAACATATCAAGCTGTCCTCTGCACCCTTTCTGTATCCGCAAGTTATCTGTGGATTGGGACGGTGAAAAAATTGTGGGCGTAACACGCAGTCTACAATTTTCTTATTGGAGTGGAGTTATTAGCACACCTCCAACTCCCCGAAAAAGCCCCGATACCAAATGCGCTGCTTAATTTTTTATTTTTCTTGGGGGATGTATCACTTTCAAAAACCCCAAATTAATGTCACAATTACCCTCATTTTTTTTCTTTTTCACAAGTTTAAATTATTTTCCCTTTAACCTCACTTTTGAAATTTGGCTATGACATCAACTTTCTCAATCTTATCGCTTTAATGAAGAAGAAATAAATTCACTTTTTTTCTGGTTCTTTTTTGGGCAAATTATCTTTAAATTTTTACTAGTAATGAGAAGACTATATTCTCCATAAAAGGGAAAAAAAAGGCTCCCGATTATACTTATTGTTGCTGGTGCCTAGTAGTTACTACTTGATTGGAGCATGGGTTTATTCTTTTGGATTAAAAAGTTGCTTTGCAACTTATAGTTTTTGTTGATGCAGAAAATTTGATAATGAACTCTAATATGTAAAAATGTATTTTTTGTACTACAAACTCCTAAGCTGTCGAACAGTTCTACTCTACTCTGGCACAAAATAATCAAACCAACTTTACCACAACTTGGCTAGTGTATACACCTACACCCACAACACACAGTTAGAGGGCACCAAATATTTTTTCAACAATAACCCTCCAATGTTTAAGTCAGTACTCGGGTTTTTACTCTTGGAAAAAGCTCAGGCTACAGCTCCACGCCTTTTATCTCTCATTCACGAAATGAGCAATTTGACTTATAAAAGGAAAAAGGAAATAAAAAGAATCAAAGTACAATATCAGTTTTAGAGAAATTTTGTCTAACCTTTTTACCTTCGTTTCTTAAAGCTTTTATATCCAACTCCTAACTTTCCCCCCGTTTTTCTCTCCATCCTCATCGGGCTAGTTGCCCATCATAGGATGATGAGGACTCAACTGCCTATATGCGGGCATTATGGTTAGGACCCATGTTCTGGCAACTAACATTAGCAAAAACCTCCAACTAATCCAACCAGAAGTCCCAAGCGACCAGATTTATCTTAAAGAAAGGGCTAATACAACTAGGATTCTGCTAATCACAGACAAATTCCAACGAACAACAACCATAATTTGGAAGAGCATGTTCCTATGAAAACGATCATGAATCTACTTATTGTTTTTTGGTCGTTGAAAATTTCTCACCCAAACAATTTTCATTTGTAATCTCTCTATCTTCTAATATTTTTAAAAATAATAATTAAAAATTCAGGCTTATTAACTAGTATAAGAAATCAATAAAAAGAAAGAGAAAATTATTTTTTCTTCTGTTATTAAGATTTCAATCTTCACAAACGATAAATTATCGCAACAAAGAAAGGGAGAGAGAGAAATTATTTGGAGAAAAAGAAGATAGGGTTAGTTTTGAAATTAAGTTGAGTTTTAAAATTACTTTATATTTATTCATTTCATTTTGAAGTTGTAGTAAGAAAGAAATTTTTTTTAAGAAAATTAAAAGGGTGCCAATAACTCCACTCGTATTATTAAAGTGATTTTATAACCAAAACTTTTGATTACTTTTGGAGTCAATCACTTCAACAGAGACATAAAATTTCAAACCTTGAGCGTGTTTTATTCACCATTGGACATTTGGACTGAACCGGATTTTACCGATGGAATGGACCGCGCATTGTATCAAGAGAACGGAATTGTATTAGAGCGTGTTGTATTATTTAATGGAAAATGTATTACAGTAACATTGTATTATATATTAATGCTAATAAAGGTGTTACATTAATTTTTATTTTCAATTATTACTAATAATTTTAAAACTAATAAATTCTATCATTTTCGAATTCTCAAATCACCAAAATAAGCTATTAATACTGTAATTGAATTCTATAGCTATAATCTTCTTTCTTTTTTTTTAATTTTGTAAAATATCTTTTTAGAATTTATTTTGTTAAATATGTTATTTATCACTATTGTGTAAAAATTTTAAAACTAATAAATTCTATCATTTTCGAATTCTCAAATCACCAAAATAAGCTATTAATACTGTAATTGAATTCTATAGCTATAATCTTCTTCTTTTTTATTTTGTAAAATATCTTTTTAGAATTTATTTTGTTAAATATGTTATTTATCACTACTGTGTAAAAAGCTTAAAAAAGAACAATTTTGATGCACAGATAATCGAAAAAAAAAAAATGTCAAAATTGCAGAGATACAGTTTGATAATCAAATTGCAGCAAATCTATCACCAATCGACGGAAATTCTCGATACAAAGAATCTCACCCAGCAACCAATTCAATAATTTCGAGCACCGATTCTACAGAACATTCACCAATCGAACTCTAACATCCAAAAATCAAAACTTAATTTAGAAATGAAATCTAAATTCAAAAATCAAATTTGCAGCTTAATGATTCGGACGGTGAAGGACAGGCACGGCCCGACGCGATCGTAATGGAGCTGCAAGACAAATCAAGATGGTGTGATGGTGGAGAAGAGAGAAGATGGCGTGGTGATGGAGGAGAGAAGAGAGAAGGAAAGTTGCCTGATGGTGGAGAAGAGATGAGAGCGAACGAAATTTCCTTGAGAATGGGTGTTTTGAAAATGCAAAGAAAAGTTTTTTTATTTTTTATTTTTATTTTTTGAGATGTGATGTAAATGTAATCCCATATGAACTCAATACCCACACGGGCTTTGGGAATGCAGGATTTTGCGACATTAGAGTTTTTGTTCATGCAGTGCGGTGGAAGAGCCAGACATAAGATTATAATACTTTTAATACAAAATAGGACTCTAGTATTATGTTATGAGGTTTACCAAACATACTCCAGTTATGTTGTGTCAAAATAATATCCCAAATGGGTGTCCAATGTTGACCACAAGTAAGAGAGGTTAAAAAGTTCTAGGTGAAAATTAAATTCCTTTATATTAGGGCCAATAAACAACGGGGGGAAAAAAAAAAGCAATTCAAATTGCTTTTAACCTAACACCGCCAAGGGATGTGTTTAAATTAGAGGGTGGTTTCAAGATAACTAAAAAACTAAAAAAAATTGTTTTGTGTTAAATTTTAACGTAGTGTTATTATGTTTGGTATTGGTTTTTGGAGTATGAATTATCAAACATGTTACACATGGTTTTTTTTTTTAATATTATTATTTATTAGTTTAGTTGTTTAGTATTAGAGCACTATTATTAATAATAAATGTTTCGTCCTCAATTGTTGACTGCGGTTGGTCAACATTGACTGTCTAGGACTCACTACTTGGTCAGCATTGACTGTCAGTGTTACACAATCTCACTGACGACTAAGCCCCCGTTTCTGAAATCGCAAAAACACCGCGAGGCGGCGGTATAAACGATCACTTTTGTCATCGGCCATCTCTATTACACAACACGGTACTAATAGTGGTCGTGTACCCCCACTTGCTGCCGTCGTTAGTTGGGTGATAACCAAATATTTAATCTTTATTTTCCTGGATACCAAATATTTGCCCCATAGCGAACAGTTGATAAAATTGAATAAAGAAAAATAAACATGTTATAATAATATAAAAAGCGGTACTGAAATTTTATTAAAAATAAAAACAATTGCTGGCAAGTCAAAATTGTTCACTCCAAGCCCAAACATCAACGATGAACAAACCCACCCACCCGCTTTTTTCCCGCCTTCTTAATGCATGCAAATTGGATCCAATAAAAAAAAAGAAAAGCTTTTGAGCACTTCTCCAGAAAATAATCTATTTCATTCTTTGATTCAAATTAAAACAAAACCATAAGGTACCAACCCCAAAATCACGGCCTTGAACTGAATACTCAGACTAAAAGAAAAAAAAAAAATTAAAAAATTCACCATGAAACAGATGCAAAATTATTTATCCCGCATGTATTGTATGGTAGTGTCCTTCAAGCAAAGCTAGAACTCAACTTTGTTTGTTTCTCCAGATTAGAACTTCTGTGCCTCTTCTACGCCTCTTCGTCTTTCTCTACTAGTATTCGTTTGCATGCTTCATAGCACATAAATGAAATCCCGGCAGCAGGCACCAGCTTCATGCAGCTTGGACCCAACCCTTTGTATAAACCTGGAAGCCCTTCTTTCTCAAGAATGCTAGCCAGTGCATGAAGCACATTCTTGTACACCTGCCTTCCACTCAGAGCACCTACTTGCATATGCTTGCGAGCTACCTCAAGTGGGAAAGTTGCACTACTTGATATAGCACCAGCCATAGATCCAATTAAAAGGGTCTCGATGTTGCCTATTTTCTCTTGCTTGAACACTTTCCGATAAGTTTTCCGTAATGTGTCGTAGGCAAAGTAATTGGCAGCAGAATACGGAATTACTCCAATTAGACTGGGGGCAAGACCTCTGAAGAGTTCCGCAGGGCCTTCTTGTTGTATGATTTTTACAAATGCATCAACGATACCATTGTAAGCATCTCCCTGCAAAATTTATAGAACCTTCTGCATTTAAGTGACAAGTCCATCTATGTTCGAGACAAGACCTTAAATTTTAATTTAGCTTCAGTACCTGTATAGTTAATCGAGTCTTAACCAACTCAAGAGGATATGTGCACAAAGTTGAGCTAACACCAGCACACGCCCCTGCAATTAGTGAGGCAGGAATGGGGACTTTAGAAAGTTCCCCAGGTTTTGCCGACAATTGCTTGTTGACTGTATCAAAAGCAAAAAGCTGCAGCGAGAGTAACATTCAGATTTAGATGCAGAGTCAGTATCAGATTAAATCTCCAAAAAGTAGTCAAGAATAATGAAGGTCTCAGCACCTAATTTTCTTTTATATATTGATACAAGATTGCAATGAGTACCAGTAGAGATTTTGTATAAGATGGAAGTTCCTATGCTCAATGAAATAACACCTTGTATCTCCATGTGAATTACACTACATAAAAATAATATTACATGGAATCAATAATCAAGAGTTATGCAATGGAGAGATGGGTTCATCCTATAATCTGCAGACCAGTTAAGGTAGCTCAACAGAATTCTTCTTGTTTTCCAGTTGTGGTAATACCTTCTATTTTTTATTCTTAACACAGTGTAAAACTGACTCTACAGTTGTTTAAGCAAAGAGCTCCAACATACAGTGAGGACCAACCAGATTGAGTTCTGAAACAACATAAAACCGAAAAAAAAAAAAAGGAAACATAACTCTGAGCCCAAATGGGAAAAAGATTTCAATGTACAGAGATCTACAACCTAATTTTTAAAGAGGAATTCTATCATTTAGGAATCATGTCGGTATAGGAATTTAATAAGCCAGATTAGTTTCTAAAGGCTCAAGAAATTTGTTCTTCAGTTAATGACAAATGACAAGAACACAAGCTATTACTATGATCAACACAACACTATTCAACTGAGCCAAGTCCTAACCCCATATACCTTAAGAGTTAGTTTTCGAATGCAGAAAGCATGTTCCTTGAGGTAGTTAAATGTAAATTTTTCAGGGCAACAACTTGAAATAACAACAATGAAGTGAAGTTAGATGTCTAATCGTTTGAGCAGTACACAGTTGTTGTCATTATTATCCAAAACTTTTAAGCAGATAACTCACCAAAAGAGAGTAATTAGAAATGAGAAAGTGAAGACTCTGAAAAGCTTGTACAAAGTATATATATGATAATGGAACATATTTCTAATGGATAAGCAGAAGTGAGTATATCAATGAAAGCAGATATCAAAGAATCAAACACGGTAACAGAAATGAAGTACAAGTATTTGGAGTACTATAACCAAAATATAATATATTACCATAACAAACATGACAGCTTGTTCTTAAAAGGTACCAACAATTTTCACCCACAAAGCAAGTTTGCAATCATGATATCTAAAACTAATCTATTCACCTTTTCATTTTCATTCTCAATATTACAACCAGAATATGAACATGCCCTTGATGACAACCATTCAGTTACCCAAGGCAACCAACCAACCAACTACAAACAAACAAAAGGGATGACAAGTGGAAGAGGTAACCACAAGATGCAATACAGTAAAGAGAATCACCGTGTTAAGAAACTCATTACACAATAGTTAAGTAAAAATCAATCAAGACATGTATTTGCACAATTCCTAAAGCATTAATAACTAGTTCAGACTGAAACCACCGATCTAAATAAATGAAATTTTGTATTCATCATAAAAAAATCAATCATCCAGTGCATTGCATCTGTATCAACAAACAAAACCATGAATGCAAAACCTTTACCAAAGCAAATTCATTACCTCAATGGCCTTGCTAGGTGCAACTCGAATCACATTAACCAAATTACCCCTAAACAAGCCTTTCCACCCATCAGTCTGCATTATATTCTGAAACACCTCAGCTGTTGAATGTCCACTAGTTCCAACCATCAAATGTGTCCTTACAGTCTCCAGTGGAGCCACAGCTGTCCTTGAAACTGCCCCAGCTATTGCTCCACTAAACAACCGCCGCAGCGATGGATTGGCAATCTTGATTTTCAACTTCAACCCACCCTTCTTCTTCTTCAAAGCCTTCTCACCTTCTGGTAGCTCAACAACGCATGCATTATCCTGTGATGGCACATACTTAACATACATATCATTGAATGCTGATTTAATGCTGCCGCCACCACCACCACCACTACCACCGTTGTTGTCGGCTGAATTCGAAGAATTCGGCGACAGACCAAAATTCATTCCCACTTGCCCCACGCTTGCAAATAAGCCACCTGGTTGATATAGATATTGAAAGTTCTCTCCTTGGATGAAGTTACTTTGAGAGGCCAAATCACAGATTGAAAAGAAACCATCTCTTTTATCATCAAATAGTTGAATTCCCCCTCTTTTACCCATTGGAAATAAAATAATTTTTTTTTGAAGATGAAAATAAAATAATTCGAAAAGTTAATAAAAAAAAAAAAAATCCTAAAACAATAAGCTTTTCTACGATTTAGAAAGTACCCAGATTAGATTTTTCATGATTATATTGAAAAAAAAATTGATTTTGAACAAAAGGGTACCTTAAAAATCCTTTCTTGACAAATGGGTATGCAAGTGATTGTTAAAAAGAAACTGTTACGGACAAAACGGTGCCTTAAAAATACGATTTTGACAAATGGGTATACCGGAAAACGGAAAAATGAAGAAGGGTTTGTTAATGGATATGCTAGGGCAAAGAAAATTTGATAAAAAAATCCAATAGCAGAAGGCGGGGAAAGCAAGAGAAAGATAAAAAGGAGGAAATTTTGAGAGAGAGAAAGAGAGATGGTTTGGACGGTTAGGTGAAGCTTGAAAATCTCTCTCTTTCTCTCCTTCCTATTCTCTCAATCTATGTTTTGGTTTGGTGCTATAGTAATATTGAAAAACTTGAAAGGGGGCTTTTGCTTTTGCTTTTGCTTTTGGCTTTGGTGGCTATTGAGGAGGTTGAGGAGTTAGGTTTTGCAACTGCGTGTAAGTTCTTGTTGTCATGGCCAATGGGAGTGAATTTGAAGACTGTCTTTTTTGTGTTTTGAGTTTGGTTGGTGTGCCCTTTGTTTTTCAAAATGTTAATGCATTATTTATATTGGATCCGGATATGTTGCAACGGTTGTATGGTACTCCAATTTTTGTCTTTTATGATTTAACTATTGTATTTGAGCGCCGTGCATTCTTTTCATTTATAATTTGTTTATGAGTCTAAAAAGGATAAAATTATCCTTCTTGAATTGAGTTAACCAGTACAGTCAGTAGGGATAGCAGTATGAGTTAAAATTTGTTTATTCGATTCAATTTGATATGAATTAATGGATTTATATTTGAAAAAATTGATTCGTTTAATAAATTAGTGAATTCGATTCAATTTACTAATTAAACAAATCGAATTCAGGTTTAACGATATTATTTCGTTTATTCATTTAGGATTTGTTTAATTATTGTTATTTGTATTATTAGGGATTTGTAATTTGGTATTTGGATGGTTGTATATTTAATCCTAAAATATAGTTTGGATTATTTATATTTTTTTGTAGGATATTAAATTTGTGGCTTTTTTATATTTTATTTTACTTAATTTTGTTTATTAATTATATTTTTCTAAACGAATTGTAAACGAATCCTGATTTAATTCGATTCGTTATGAATTTGTAATAGGATAAACGAATAATAAACAAATTCAGATTCCATTCGATTATTAATTCTACTAAACGAATTAAACGAATCAAATTTGAATCCTAAGATTTCAATTCATTTAATAAACGAATTGAATCTAAATCAGTAAAATTTTGACCCAGTTCGTTTATGATTGATTCATTTTTTCGTTTTGCCACCCCTAACAGCTAGCAACAAAAGCACACCATTGTTAAGTCTCATCTCTATCAACCTTTCTGACCCGCCATCATGCCTGAAGTTGCTTAAAAACCCGCTACAACTCCGTTGTACCCACATCGAGCCACCACCTTCAGCGCCGTTATTGTCACAGGTGAATAATTAGAGTTTCAATGTCGACTATTGTTAGGGAATTTTAATTCCACCAAATCTTATAAGTAAAAATATATTAAACAAATAAAAATAAATAAAAATAAAACTAATCATACAATATAAAAATTTACACGGAAAACTCCTATAATAAAGAAAAACTACGGCCGCCAAGGACGACGAAAGAAAAATTAATAATGACAAAATTTATTACAATTACTCAAGTATTTTCCTTCATACCTAAAACCTCAATAACACCCAATCTTTCAATAGATTTATTGTTTATCTCATATTAGAAACTATCTACTTGTAAAGAACTGATTGTTGTATTATACAAATAAGTGAACCCAATCTCCCTATATATAATAATTATTTTTTATAGGAGAAGTAATCATTTTCTTATACTAGTAGTATTTCTCCTTAAATAATTCAAGTCCCAAATGAGAAATTACTTATTTTAAATACTTTAATACTTATAGAAATAATAAATAAAAAGGATGTAAGGTGCTAAATAAAATTTTAATAGTATATGTAGTAGAAAGTATCGTATTCTTTCTTAATGTTTTATAAAAAAGAAACAAAAATGATTACACCACTTAAAAAATTAGTTTTTCCCTTTTGTTTTTAGGTTGAGGTTATGTTGGAGATGCTCCAACGTAGAGCAACCACATCAATCGTTGGATGTATGTGAAAAGTCTGAAATAATTATACTAACATGTATCCAATGGCTGATGTGATTGATTTACGTTGAGATGCTCTAACGTAACCGGACCCTTGTTTTTATTATTTTTGTTTTCTTGGTGATGTAAATGGAAAGTAATTGAGAGAGATAAAAAAAAAAGGAATCGAGAGGAGAGGTCAAATTCTTTTCCAACCCATGTTCCCTTATATTCTCTCGAAAAGTAAAGAGAAATACAATAAACATAGTAAAGGTAGAATTGACCATCTTAAAAGGAAAGTAATTTTTTCCGCAAAAGAAAAAAAGGAAAATATTTTAATGAGATATTTGTTATGGGCCTTAGTGCATATTTGGTAGGAGTTCGGTTATAGTCATCAAAATTTATAAAATTTCAAGTATTATTTAATTGCATTTTGATTAGAGTTTTTGTTAATTAAATAAATTATTTTATTTCTATTAATAAAAACTTAATTTTTTTAGCGTAGAGGTTGTGGAGCTTTTAAATTGTCTAAAATATATTTAATTTATTTTATAATATTATATCATTTATTCCATAATATAATTTTAAAAAACTTATTTAAGAGTAATTTTATAATCTTTAATAAGAACTTTTATTGGCAAGTGTCAACCAAATAACACAATATATACATATACATATGCATATGCATATACATATTATAGAAACTCTATTTGTTAAAGATTTAATAATAAAAAATTCTAATTAACTAAATTTTATTTAAAAATAAAATAAAGAATTGTATCCAAAAGAGCCTCGTGACCACAACAATACCGTTACTAGATTCGCTACAAAGTTTAATCGAGGCCCAAAATTTGACCCTAGGAAAGCCCATTTCCATCTGCAGCAGCAGCCTGCCACATGCCGGAGTCTGAGACACATCATCTTTCTCATGGAATGACTTCGGTTACAAGTTTTTAAATTACGCCTTTGTAAATGCATGCAATCCTAATGTTTATTCACTTTAGACTTGGAAGGAGACAAAGATATTGACAGAAAATACACGCAACAATTTGGATGGATTACGAGTCAAAAAACAAATTTATTATTTTATTGAAATGAAGATAGGTTGGTGCTGCCCTGCCGCCATACATCCCTTGAAATCGTGCCACCGCACATGGCATCTTGGGATGGTCAACACATGTCATTTACATGTTTTGATAATGTTTATCAATAGTTGCATTAAAATCCAGTATCGCCATGTGCAGATTTGTGAAACCGATGCTTCAAGCTCTAGTTTTTATATTTCTCCAGGTTCCTCCGGTCCCCACCACCTGATGGACTGGCAATGGCATCAGAAAGAGAACTGCAGAAATGCTAAACATGTTTCATACTAAGAGATAAGCGGCCGTCAATGGTGGATCTCAAGTCTCAACAATATCTTAATCATACCGGTTTGAGCTCCCATGGGGACTGTCACGTAGAATAGGAAAAGATATATCATCTTAATATATTGTGGGAGTGAATTTTTAAATTAGTGAAGGCAGATTTTTATACTGTTTGTAAATTTATGTTTGATCAGAAGAAATGAGAGGAGAAGAGAGATATAAAAAGAAATTTGAAGGTGAAAATTTCATTACTTAACCGAAATTCATTATTATTATTATTATTATTATTTTATGCTCTTCTCTTCTTCTTCTCCCTCACATTTCCTTTGACTTCTTTGAACCAAACATGCTAGTATTCAAATCCCCAATAGATCTAATATCGTAATAAATATGTAGATTGTAATAAAAGAGAAGGAAAATATACAACTGTTAAGGCCAGCCACTGGCGCCTTTTGTGTCCTCAACCAGAAGTTAGTAGGAGTAGATTTTCAAGTTGGTCTGGTTAAATCTTTGGACTTCACTGCATGTATATGTACTTATATTACTAGTAATTTGTACATCGTAACATAGATATATTGTACCCAATTAAATAAAAAATTAAAAATACAACCTATTAATTCCAACCGAAAACTCTATTCGGACAGTACTATAATATGAAAGAGTATTGTTGTTTGGTGTGTTGTAGTAGTCAAATATCAGTGCCCTTCTTATAAAATATATTTGTACTGAAATTACAGTAGATGATATTTATAATTTTATTTAAACACTATCATTGTTTCTCTCTCTCTCTCTCACCAACTCTTTACAGCCACACCAACGTAATTTACCATCGTTTTGTTTTTGTTTTTTGCCAATACTTTGCAATCGTCATACATCCCGTTCTACTACTATATTAATTTGAAAAAAAAAAAGATTTCCTGCTAATGAGCAAATCCCTTTATCATGACTGCTCAGTTGTTGGTAAATATTCAAAAACAATCTCTCTATTTTTTAATATTTTCCTCATAAGTTGGTTATTTCCTTGAGGCGAACTTTTTAACTCCAAATTAAAATGCACATTTGATTCAAATCAAAGATAGGAATCGATGGTAAAATGATCAAAGTATCGAGACTGTCAAGAAGAGTACGAGAAATAAGAATCGTACCTGCATTTCGGGTTTGTAAGTGCGGGAATGCAGATTAGATCAACTGAACACGGCCAGTGGTAGAATCAAAGTGGGTGTGAATAGTTGTTGTGGGTTTTCTAATACTATCTGAAGGGGCGCGCGTAATAAAGGGCTTTTAATAGACCGTTAGGGTGCCAACCGCCAATTGGTCCGCTCTTTTCACTAGAGTAAAACACTGGTCCTTGACGTTTCGATGAGGCCCAAATTCATTCTACTAATAAAGCCCATTTCCCAACACCAGCAGCCACCCAAAAGCTAAGGCATAACATTATTTGATTTCGAGTTATGTATGTATTTATAAATAAATTATCGTATGTATTGCAACTCTTTCTTTTTTAATTGGGAATCCTAACGTTCAATTTCTACGTGCATGGAAGGTGATAAAGATACTAAGAGAAAATACATGGACGATTTGGATTTAAAAGAAACAAACTTATTTTGGTGCTTTATCTGTAACTAGGGACCGATTTAGAAACTTAATTAATAGCTAGGGAGTGATATCATTTTAAAATATTGACCATGATATCAAAAATTGTTTAAAAATTTACCTCCACCCCCCCCAAATATAATTTTTTCTAAAAATGAAGAGGAAATTAAAAGACAATTATTTTTTAGTGGGGTCAGTTGCCCCCAAACCCTTGAATGTATATCTGCCCCTTCCTACAGCATATCATGATTTCGCGTATTAGATTGATTGTTTGTCATCATTTCACATTGCTATAGTTTGTAGGGAGGCAAGGGATGGGAAATCTCATAGTTGCTAGTTGGCAGTTGCCATGCTTTCACATTGCTATATATATGTATACATGAGTCTATTATTGGGCTTGTGGGCCTCATAATCAGACTCTCCACAAAAAAAAAAAAAAAACTGTCAGGTGCGTGATTATGCAAATGTGCGATTGGGCAGACCAGATCCAATTTCGTGTATGTACATAAACTCGAGACTGAAGAAGTCTCATGCATAGATATGAAAATAATTAATTGCACTGTCGATCGACATGTATACCACATATGACGGTGCTGAACAGGTCGTTGGAAATATTACGTCGCAATCAGCATTAATCATTATATTGTCTTCGAAATTTTACGTACACTAGATATTTTTCAAACGGCTTAATAATGAATGACAGTTGGCGAGGGGCGCGCAGCATCAAATGTCGTTATACGTGCGGAAGCCGTTGGTGCCGACGCCATCACGCATCATCATCAGTTCATTGCTCAATTTCATCTCCGCATCACCTTGCCGTACACGCACTGTAAATTAATCTCGATTTTACTAAGTAGAGGTGTGTAATTGAATGGTTGCAAGATCACGTAAGGTGGCTTCTTTAAATATAGTAATTTCAATATTGTCTATTTTTTGAATTCATAAAACACTAAACACGTGTTGTGTTTGGTAGGTCATTTTTTAAAACAAAAATTCATTCTTCACTTTTACCAATTTTTCTTAAAATAAAAATAATCAAACTAATTAAATAATAAAAGTGATTAACTCTTACTTAATACTTAGTTAATGAAAATTATTTTAACAATAATTCTTTAAGATGTTCTTACCAAATGTGTTTAATTTTTTCTTGTTTTAAGATTATTTTAAAAAATGATGCGAACGCATTTTTAAATTTAAAAATAATATTTTTATTCTCATTTTTTTAATGGAAATAGCAATTTGAAAATGATTCTAATTGGGCCCTTGAGTTTTCATGTGCAAGAGAATTATGATTAGTATTGGCCAAACTTGGGTCTGAGTCTAGGTCTAGGTATCATAATATCCGAACTTGGTTAGGGTATTGCAATGCCCGGACTAAACTTGAATATAATTTTTAAGCACCTGTGCTAGATTTTTGTACCTGGATTTTATCATTTTTTAATATTATATATGTATATTTTTTATTTTTTTTGTAATTTTGTAATTTTTAAATTTATTTCAATGAAATTAGATATGAAAATATAAACTTTAAATGTTTAAAAATTTATATATATGTAATATATAAGTTAAATACATATAAATATTTAAAATAATATATGTTTTATAATATTTTTTTAATAAAATTAGGGTTTTGAGTTTATCAAGTGATGTCCAGGACCGGCTCGGATTCATATCGGCATTGTTTAGGTCCAGTTCAAGTTCAAACCCAGTGGGTAATTTTACCACCCTTAATTATGATATATGGTAATTTTTTTACTAAAAAATCTAGATTAATTTATGGAAGAAATGAGTACTTTTATTATGTAATTTTGTTTTTTTAAGTTTATTTCTTTGAAGCTTCTAAAAGTTTTGGACAAACAACATATTAATCTTTGTAGCAAACTTGTTAGTGTAAGTACATTTCAATTGGTTAAATCCTTTAGGACGAAGGATTGCTTAAAACAGCTTAAGGATATCTCTACTAAGGGTGCGTTTGGGATTGAGATGCTGCGACAATTGTTGTGGAAAAAAAAATTGCAACTATAAAACAAAAGTTAATAATATGTAGTAAATATAAAATTAAAATAATAATTTTGATAAAATTATTAAAAATATAATAAATTTTCCATCATACAAATAAAAAATCATATCATCATAGTTTTCAAGGTACATCAGCTAGTGTTTACCAAATGCTTTAATGTTGTACCTTTTAAGCTACAACTGTTTAACCCCAATCCCAAACACACTCTAAAGGTCTCATAAATTTTTCCATAATAAGTGGATGTATCTTTTCAAGATATGCCGATGTACTGATTTTTCTCCTTGTTCATTGATACAATATAATAATAATTTGTCCATCGGTCTTTTGCAATTCTCTATCGTAATAGATTGTCTATAAAATTATTCAAAAATACATGTTCTAAAATTATACTTTTATTAGTCGGAGACAAAAAGAATTGAAAGCTATGACCTACAATTATGTTTCAATAAAGAAAAGTTCCCAAACGGATTGATGAATTAAATTAAGAGTTCGATTATGTTGGAATTACTCTAAGGTAGAACATGTTTTCATAACCACATAATTAAAGTTATAAAGTGTTTTTTATTATTTATCATTTTGTGTGTATGATTGTGATTTATACTCTACTTTAGAGTAGCCCCAAAATAGTCATTGGTTTAAATTAAATGTCTCTCATTTCTGTTAGGTCCCCTTGCATGTTTATTGGGGTGGGAACTAGGACACGTACGCAAGGTCGACTCTAGAGTATTAGGGGCCTTAGGCGAAATTTATTTATGAGGTCTCCTTCTATTTAGTAGATTCAATACTCAAATAAACATAAAAATGCTTGAAATTTAATCAGTTTTTAACTATACATTGAATATTAATAATAAATAAGATAATAAGAAATTTCAAAAAGAAAAGTAATCAAGAAGATTTTTTTTTCAACTCCCTAATATTATTATTTGTAGAAACTATTTTTTCTTTTACTTCAAAAGTAAACAATAAATGTGATAGTTTTCTTTATAGAGAAAACCACAAGAAAATTTATAATGTTAAATAATTAAGGTTTTTTTAAATAGATAAATAATTTTTTAAAATATTTTTCTAGGAAAAAATAATGAATTAATAGTTAATATTATTAATTATAGTTCTTTAACATTAATGTTATCAAATATAAAATTTGTGCAAAAAATTTTAATGGTAAGATAATTATTAATTAAAGATATGTCTAAAAAAACATGTTTTCTTATTATAAGTAAATTAAAGAAATTAATTTAAGTATATTAAGGAAATAAAAATAGATCTTCTAACATATGAAAATTAAACGGGTACAACAGTGCCTTCCTAATATATGAGACTCTAGACAACTATCTAGTTCGCTTATACTTAAAACCGTACCATCACGTACGTTGCAATTAATAATGCTTAAAGGGAAAAATATATATATCATTATTTTTGTCTTTCCCCACGTAAGTTCATCTAAAATAAACTCATATACTATATGAATATGATCGTACAGGTAACTCATCCGTCGTTATTATACAATAATAAAGGCAACAACAGCTCGACTTCTAGCAATACAACTACTTTCCGAATCTCGAAGAGTCATATCCTGCAACCATATATACAATTAAAAGTTAATCGTAGAATCAACAACAAATTAATAAAAAGCAGTAGCAGTGAGATGATGAGAAGATGCATACTGGACATATTCCACGTTGATTTTTGCATCAACACGGGAGATTGCTTGAAAAGCATCATTTGAGAGGACGATAGTTGAAGGGCAGGGTGATTTCCGGCAAAAATCCACAACCTTAACGTCAATGGTATTGCCCTTGCATGGTTTGTTATTACCACTTATGCATCTCAACCGGTAACGCCTTCCACAGGCTGCGCCGTTATCCCACAAGCCTTCACCCACTGCGACAAACAAGTTCCCCGGTGGGAACTGGTCTTGTCTGTTGCCGTCGCATCTGGTCGCTGCATGCAAAAAAAAAAAAAACATTACTATGAACATATTTCATCACGTGCGTGCAAAATTAATTAATAATTTATATACATGATTCATGCATATGATTTTTACTCACGTAGGTATGGTGGATGATAAGCGGTAGCAGTGCCAATATCCGCGAACACGAAGCTTAATTCTGTGCTTAATATACTTAGTATGATTGTAAACGCTAGGAGTACTGCCATATGGTAATTATTCAGTGTGCAAAATGAGAGGCCTAATACTAATTGGTTTGTTTAATTTTGGCAGCTATATGGTACAAGCTTATTGTAAGTGCCCAATTTATAAATATGGGATTGGCGGCGCCTCTCTTGAGCATGAACGAATTAATGCAAGTTTGATTTTTAGTTGTCTTTTCCGATTCGATCAACAATTTCTGAAAGTGAAAAAGGTTCGCGTCTAATTTTGACAATAATTAAAATCCCAATTTTCTTCTAAGAGGAATGGTGTCATGGATTCTTTGTGAAGTGGACAACTTTAATTTAGGATATAGATATTGTAATCTTTGAAAAATGATATTTAACCTGACCAATAAACCCCACTTTAATTTCATCAAGACAAATTTTTTGAACATATTTGTCTTTAATTCAAAAATTGGGGCAACTTTCTTTATTATTATTTCAATTTTAATTTATTTTTGTCTGGGGTGAGATAGGAGTTATCACTTAATTAATGGTATCACACGAGAATGATGAGCAACCAAACTTTATATTTTAAATAGAAGAGTAAGCTCACGATCTAGGAATCTGTCACGTAGTTTTGGTAACTTTTTTCATATAAAATTAACGGGTT
This sequence comes from Luvunga scandens, assembly GCA_030449905.1. Classification (NCBI taxonomy): domain Eukaryota; kingdom Viridiplantae; phylum Streptophyta; class Magnoliopsida; order Sapindales; family Rutaceae; genus Luvunga; species Luvunga scandens. The sequence goes on from JASUUG010000526.1 coordinate 1,639,871, forward strand.
ATTGGCAGCACAACTTGGAAGTGGATTAAGTAAACAGATCCATCGACTGCACAAAAAGAGTTCCGAATTGATGGAATTTGTATGTTGTAGTTCTGAGTGAATGTTGCTGAGATTGCATAATCTCAAATGGCTGTAAATAAATATTAGGTCCTACTTTTCCTTCAGAAGGCTGGGTTTCTAAGGAAATATTTGACATGTTCATGTGACAATTTTACATGGATCCCATTTTCTCAAGCTTGGTATATATCAATAGAAAAACTCAATAGAAGATTCATGTATAGTCTTACTTTCAGAAAAGTCAATCTATCTGGAGTATGAAGAAGTCGTATAGCTTTCAATCCAGATAAATCTAGAAGCGATTAGCTTTCAATCTTGTGTCACACCAGCTTTAGCTGCCAGCTTGCTACGGCGCATATAATAAGCTATTAGTTGTGTGATAAATATTCAAGTAGTTAAACAAACATATGGCTAGTTTTCTTTCAAAGAATTGACTTTTTCAATTCAACGAATGGGATTAAGTTGAGATCTTGAGTGGGATATGTTTAGCCGCAAGGTTGATAATGGTTGATAAGAAGGCATCGCCTTTACGAAGGCACGATGAATAAGATTTATCTCAAATTAGTGCGTAATCTATATGCTTAGGGGTGGGCACGGATCGGTTTGGTTTAGTTCGGATTGAGATTGAGCATAACTGATTAAATTCGGTTATTTTATAAAAAAAACTGAATACAAAAAAGAACCGAATTTAAACGGATTAATTCGGTGTAGTTCGGTTTTTTGGGTTCTGGGCCTATTTGGCCTATTTTAAATTTAAATTTTAAATTTTTAGCCTGTTGGGCCTCATTAATGGAATAATTTTTCTCAACAATCAATTCATCGTAGTTTCATTACAAATACTAACAATAAACACAAAGCATTCAAAACACATTTATCACTAATGTCTTACTAACTAATACTAACAAAATATAAAATATTAGGATTAGGTTTTTTTTCTTATAATGACTCTAATGCTTCATCTAAATAAATATAAAGTTGTAAAGAAAAATAAAAATAGCAATAGTTACAACACGATATAAAAATAACAATTGTGTGTGAGTAAGTTTATTGTAATCATTTTGCATAGCCAATTAATATATAACACATTTCATGTTTTGGTAAAATTACAAAAATATCTCGGTTCTTCGGTTCGGTTATTCAGTTCAGCTAAGTGAACCGAAATCCGAACCAGTATTTCAATTTTTTCTTATAACTCGGTTATTCGGATATTTATAAGAAAAAAAACCGATCTGAATCTGAACGGATCCAACGGTTCGGTTCAGTTTTTTTTAGGCATCGATTTTTTTGCCCAGTCCTATATATGCTGTTGGGTTCTAGCATATGGTTAAATATATCATCAATTTGGTCGCAATTTTAGCAGGTGGCAACCACGTACAATCAAGGTTTGCTCCAATAGAAGCCACTCGCCCTTCGGCCGCATCCCCATATTGAAATATAGGGGCTTAATTTTTCTCTCAATTATAAAATAATTGAGTGAAAATACTTTTCTCTCTCATAAAATATAAGTGGAGCAAATCTCTCTCTAATATTATTGAGGATAAAAATCTAATAATACTTAATAAGACTTAATGCAAGCTAATCTTAATAATTGTCTAATTGTAAATATCGGTAGCTGTTTGATGTACTATCAGTAGTATCCTAATAATATTATCGATGTAAAAAAAATGGGTTTGCTCCAATAGATAATTAAATCCCATCATTATTTTAAAAGTACACATCAAAATCTCTTACAGTTAGTAAATTTTGCCAATTTAAATGAAAACCAAAGCATTATTGTATGTATATTTTGAAATACATAATAGATTATTGATCATGGTGAGCATTACAATACATTAAGCCCTTACTTACCTTTATCCAAATAGATGAAATTCATTACCAAAAGGCAACTTAAATGCACATTTCTAAAATGTTTGGATCTAACTACACTAAAGTAGGGATGGCAATAGGGAGAGGGGAACATACCTATATCCCCGTATCCATTTTTTATATTCTACATATGTCATTGTCTCTGTCAAAATTACTTGAGAGGAGGAGATGAGGATTTCCAAATGATAACAGGGGATTATCAAGAGTCCTAGATCTCTGAATAATTGATACGTTTTTAGTTTTACAATTTATTATAATCATATTAACATAAAAATGTATAAAATAAAATGAAAATAATTATGAATGGATTTTATTTCATTTTACTCCATCAAACTTTTGGTATACATAATATCCAAGTGATACTTTTCAAAACAAAATTCAAATAATGTGATTTTTTATATAATATTAACATAAGTACCATCCATTAGCAACTTTGCCACCAATTATGGCGAGGCGAATGCGCTGAGCCTAGTTGCCAATTGATGACGCAACGAGCTGGACTGCTCGGCCACCAACAACGCGATGTGCTATTTGGCTATGATGAAATAAGGACTAGTTAGATATTGACTATAGTGTGAATAATTTAAAAAAGATGAGTAAAACTATAAGAGAACAACTTAGGATTTGATTTATGAATTTTGAGCTTGCGGGCTTTAGACTGTGGTTAATTTTTTATATAAACTAATATTTATATTATTTGAATAAATATTTTGATATATGTTATTTATACTAATATTTAATATTTTATAATTTAATTTTATTATTTATTCACTAATATTTCTAGAAAAATTAAATAAATGGGAGAAATGGAGAAATAGAGAGGTGGGAATTTCACCTCATCCCTCTCCATTATGTGAAAAAAAAAATTAAGTATAAAGTTATTTATGTTTCTTTTACGAATAAGAAATTAAATATAAAATCATTCTCATATTCTTCCCAAATGAGAAATCCCTAAGGGCTCTCATTCTTGTGGAGATTCCTCCATCCCTACATTAGAGCACACTTTCGAAGTCTGAGCGTCTTTTGGCACCCACAATGTGATCACTATTGCATCCCACCACTACAGCCGCGCATGAACGCTTGGCTAATAGCTTTACATATTATTATGCGCTTAGTGACAAATATAGTGACCTTAGAATTGGCCAGGGATCGACCAACTCAGAAATGGCACCTAGCATTGTACTATGGGCAAATGATTAAACAATCACTTAACTATAAGTAAATCTTATCATAGAGTTAGTGGCAGAATATTTATCCCAAAAGTGGCAGAATATTTATCCCAACGGGCGGTTCATGTAAATTAAGCGTGAAACACCATCTGAATTATGATTGTGCTGCAGCCACATCAAAGTCATAATCAATATCTTCTCTTCCATTACAGATGATAATGCTTAAAACAAAATGCTCCGCCAAAAAGCATCCATTGTACTCACAATCAATATTCCACGCCATGGCTCTCTATGAGGCATAGCACAAAGGAACCAAAAAGTAAGTGTAAATTAACAAATGGTTGAATGCCATATAATGGAGGGACCATATTCTTCTGAAAGAGACCCATATCGGCTTTTATTAATTAGCTTGGCACTTTAGACGAAAATGAAGAAAAAAAGTAGATTCCCACATTGCAAAGAACTTTCTAAGGGGAAAAAAAAAATCAACTAATATTTTTCAACTGCTTAAATCCAAATTCTAGGCCTAGGACGATCACGTTGACCTCATCACACTTACCTCATTTGGAAGCCATAAGCCTCTGAACCTCTTTCGCATTCAGCAAAGATGTCACGATCTCAGATCCAACTAAACGTGATTCACACGCATGCGAAAAAGATCCGTGTGTCACTTACACACATGCTGTTCCAAGAATAAGCCTAGTTTCATCTAGAGCAAGTATAAACAAAATTAAAGTGAACAAATGCTTCGCAAGGCAAGATAGTCATGTTGCTGGGAAAAGAATCAATGCATTTTTATTCATGTTATCAGATCTCACAAAGACAGCTTCCGCATAAATACCCGTTAAGAATGTCAAATTGATTTATTTTGATCTCAGCATAATCAAATGAATAGAATACGATAGAAAAAGAATATGCATTCTTATGTACCCAATGTTGAAAGAAACCATGTAGATCAAATGGTTTTATTCCTCTCATCAAGTTAGATAATCTACATATTCTTGATGCTGTTCTGAAAATAAGAATGAAGAGAATGAACTCCTTCTAGGTATAGTGGTGTCTGCATTTCGATCAAGCGAGAGACCTGCATAGATAGCCTTTCTCTTAGCAGAATACATGTAACTTTTAGAGGACTGCTTGACACAAAAGCTTAAGCTCATAGCTAAAGATCCAATATTTAAGAAAAATCTTAACAGTAGCAATTTATTGTCTTATTTAATATCTATTGTGAGCACAAACCCAGTAAACAAAACAAGACAAGAAAAAAAAAGTCCATTTGGTATTGCTGACTAGCAGTTGTAGCTTCTAGTGTTCGGTAAACACTTGCAACTATACTTAAGGAGTTGAGATGAATGTACAGTTTGATGAAATAGCTATATTACCTTACAATTTGTCAAAATTATTAACTGTAAAAGTGTTATTTCCCAAACCTTATCAACTTTTATTTCATAACCAGAGCTTCTACTTCATACCTGTGGCTACCATAATACCAAACATAACTTAAGTCAACATAGTCATCATTAATATTCATCAGCAATGTAGAGACAGTTACAAACCACTGATCAAGAAACAAGATTTATTTACGCTTACTCAAAAATCTCTGGCCAAGCAGGCCACATAACATCGTTCAAGTCCTAGAAAGCCCAACCTTCAATATCAGTTAAAATATTGAAACTTCTTTGTTTCATTTTTTCTTTTTATTTATTCATTTATTTTTAATTTAAATATAAAAGAGAAGTGAGAACACTGGCAATCAACTTGAGTGATTGACGATAGAAAAATCCTGCTCACCGCTCGACGGAAGGCAAACATTTCTTCTTGGCCAGATTGCATGGAAACAATACCAGCTGGTGTGCCCCCTGAACTCACTGAGCCTTCTGCTAGAACATCCCGACGAAGTTTCCCACCTTCTATCTCTGTTTCGAATTGAAAACTGGTGCAGACAGAGCCCATGTCAGTCATACAAATACAAAGTTAATATCACAAGATTGTCAGTGATGAAAAATGGGTGGGGCCCTTAGTTAAGGAAATGCTTGATTGAGATGTACTGAATGCAGTTCCAGAAAAGTGAAAATAAATTTTAAACATTGCTAAACTGTCATCAGTCATACAATCAAATTCCTTCATTTTGAGCTCCGAGGTCACATAATGATTACTAAATTATAGCCAGGTTTATTCTATTGAAGACATAAGTTTATGAAAATGAAGAAATAAGAAAGAAATCATTTTAAAGCAACTAATGAACAAGGTTTCTTATGATTTTTTTTTTTTTGGGGCAACCAACCAAGGGCAAGAGCTGCAACTACTATATGAAATTAATAATTGGGAGACTGGTTTAGAAATGAAGCCATAAGCAACTTCAGGAACAAGTTTAGAATATTAAGATCTCATCGTATCAACATTCTGGAGGAATCGCAAGTACTGACCTTTCCAAATCAAAAAGTGTACCCTCTTCAGTTCCTTGAAATAAATCATCAATCGAAGAAGCTGCCAAGCAGAATAGGCAGCAATGGTGGTTGTATAACTCATCAATGAGGGTGATAAACCTACGTGCCTGAAAAGTGAAGCAAATTGACATGAGTGGGAACAAAAATTCAACAGTAGTGTAGCATAGCCAGTCAGCATTGAAATTTAAAAATAAAGTTATCAAGGCTTAAAAATAGCTGGCTGCTTATTAAGGAAAAAAATTAAAAATACATATACCAAAAACGGTACTAGTTCTGGAGTAAAGTTAGTTGAGTATATATTTTACAATGCTCATAAGGTACAGCAGCACATGAACACTCTTAAAGTAGATGAGGTTCTAAGAGGACTGAAATTATCTTGCATAAAGAATGAGTCTAAGACTTTCTAAATCTGTTGGTTTTTACCTTAACTCCAATAAATAAAACATTGTTTTTGTAGTGCAATCACATAGATTGTGCAAATGAGTTATTCAAGAACAAGAAACTAGTTCAATGAAATTTCTGTTTCCCCCCCCCCCCCCCCCCCCCGCTCTTGCAAGAATAAAAAATGTACCTTGTCACGAATTCGCATACTCATTACTGGAATGTCAGTGATGAATATAGTGTGATAATAATGTGCTACAGCAATATAGTCAGCTGCACCAACCTGTAGAGATTTGAGACGAAGTGACACAGAATGTCCATGTTTCAAAGAAAAGGAATGCAAGCAAGTGCAAGCTGCAGAAATTTTATGGAGTTTATGATGAAAGAGAAAGACGAATGCTGATAACTAAAATAACTCCATAAACAATGGTGAGATGTTATTAGATCATAGTTCATTTAGGTATCCAGCATAATCAAGAGAACCTTGTCAAACTTTCAATTGTCTTTTCTGGAGCCCATCAGCCCAGCCTTCAGACTCCCAGTTTTGAGGGACTGCTGTATGGCAAGATGCTGGTTTCCCATCAGGAATTCTAACAGATGAGGATCAGCATTATCTTTCTCATTCACAAGATTAACCATACTCACTTTGTCTAGTATCCTTTTATTTTCACTTTTTTTTTTCATCAGTGATTTAATATTTTTATCTTAAATTTTATTTCTCTGACTTATTGTTCTTGGCTTATTCTTGCTTGGAGTACAGATACATGAATAAGATCTACAAATAACTGGATTAAGAAAGTAATTAGTAATTGTAAGTTTCTTAAAACATGAAAAGAATACGAAATTTTTTGAAGTGATGCAATAAGGATGTATATTCATGTACAAATATGTATGGCAAGAGACAACAATTAAATTTATAAATATTTCTTAACAAAAAGGAAAAGATTGGATAAAAGTCGCATATTCATACAGAAAAGGCAAGTGCAATACCGGACGACCACATAGATACTCAAATGTGAAGCGTGCCACTCCATTACAGCTTTGAGAAACTTCCAGCGTTCTACTTTGGTAAAAAAGTATTCTTTTAGTTTGCAAATAGAAGACATATTTAATTGGAATGATTAAATTTGAAAATTACCTCCCAAACATTACAGGGATGGTGCTGGATATGATTTTCCCTCCAAACTGATTTGTCACGTGACACCATGTTGCCTCAAAATGCCTCACAGCATTGTCATCCAGGGGCCAAAAATAGTGAACCTGCATGCGTATGCAATTACAATTTCAACCACTATATACACATATGCACAAACACATACAGATTCAAGTGTGATTGATCCAATAATTAAACAACGAATACAGTTAATAAAATGATAAGAACAACAGATAAGATATACATATGAATATTTGCCACTCAAGAAAAGGTTTTCAAATGAAGTTGGCAGAAAGTGCATGAGCAGAAGGAAGAAAACAGTTGGGCATAGATGCATTTGTGAAAATCTTTAAAGGAATAGAAGGTGACAACGTAATGGAGAGAAGGTAGTTTATTGATAAAAGAAGCAACAAAACGAAGTAATATGTCACCTGGTCTATAGATCTCTGTGCCATTAGCCGTCGGTAATCAATCTCACTTCCAATTGGAATTATCTCACAGTGCTGCTCCAATTTCGCAACAAGCTTTTGAAATATCTCCCGCTGCATGCCATCCTGCATGAGGAACAATAATAACAACCAAACCAGTTTCATTTGATTCTTGGGATGTTCAACTGCAACTATGTAAATAAATTTAGAAATATCTGCAAAGAACTAGGTGATTCCACAATACCCTCCAGGGATGTCCCAGAAGATGATAATTGGCCACAAGTGCCACCAACCCTTACCCAGAAAGATGCAAGTTAGAAGGAAACTAGGAAGGGAGAAAATTAGAAATTTTCATCAAGAATAAGATTTCAATTAAAAAGAACCTGATTTAAATCCCATGGTGCTCGGTTACTGGTGGCAACAAGAACAGTTCCAGTACTCAACAATCTGCTCACAATTCCAGACAATGCCACAATAGCAAATACATCAACAGTCTGTAACAGAAACCAAAAGCTTCTGGTATTACAACAGTCGCAAATTCAATGAGCCAGTTTTTGAGCAATGGGGTCAAGCATACGATGAAGAACAATTGTTGTACCACAGAAAGGGAAACTACAGAGATTAGGGGGCGAGGGTGGGGAACATAAAATCTAAAATGGAACAAAAGGTGCAGCAAACTTCTTGGCCCCATAGACATTTTAGTCTATCTCCGGTTGGTAATATCACAAATGACCAAAACTTCATGTCTTCTGTCTGAATAGAAGGAAAATTGTGTATAACTTTATGGGATATTATTTTCCACTCATTTAATCCTTTCCCATTTCCCAATTTTCTAAAACAAGAATTCCCACTTCCTCTTGTGTTCCATAACAAAGTCATACTATTTTCCACTGGTTTAGTACTAGATAGGATGAAAGCTGATTACACAAATTGCAAGAATTTTATTGGAACTCCTTGGAATGGACGCCCAAACAATTTCGATGGTTAAAAATAAATTGTCAGAACATGATATCCTAAGAATAAACTTATAGTAAAGCAGATGAGCACCAAGATATTTTAATATTGAAGTATTAGGTCCTTCAACAAGAGTCATCTTACCTGTATCTCATCAAAGCAAAGAATGCTGGCCCCTCTTTGATCTCCATGTTGGTCTACAAGAAACTTATCTGCCACAGCAGGAAGAATGTTTTTCATCTGTACCTCTTGCTTATATTTTTCTTCTGCAGCTACCCATTCCTTAACTTTGGAATCAAAGGGAAGATTCGTGATCCAACCAGATATACTTGACTGCAAAGATTTTTCCTCTACTTGATTTTTCCATAACCTATGCATGTGTTCATTAATTTTCAACATAGCCTGCAAAAACATAAATTTCATAAAGTGGAATCAAGTGCAAGCTAAAAGCACATACAGCAAAGGCTTGAGATGTACTCAAGGCTCAGTAGGAAAGGAATCATAAACATAAGTGTGAAGCTCTCCTCCTTGCTCTCTATATGTTTGTACATGTAATTTAAATATACAGATGTGATCACAAAGAGTTGTCAAGTCATCAGCACAAAACAAATCAAAAGCGCACCTCATGAAAATGAATCCTCCGTCGATGCTTAACAATTCCTTCAGTGGCACCATAAAACATATCCATAAGCATAGTCTTTCCTATATAGAACAATTAAATAGTTCATTGTACTCTTATGAGTACGCATATCCTAGGTATAAGATACCAAAAAAGAAGTTCAAAAGCAACCAGACACGTCAACTGTGACCTAATTTACCCAAAAGTGATAGAAATTCCATGATGTGGTAGGATGTAAATAGATGAGGAACCAACTAACTGCCACAGATGGTTGAATAATTAAAAGCTTAAAAGATAAGCATAAATTAGATCTAGCAACATACCGCTTCCAACATTGCCATATAAATAAAGTCCCTTTGGCGCTGGAGGTGCAGTTGGACAGCGACCAACAAGTGAATCCAACTTCCTTTCTCGATTAAGGTATGAAACCCATCTACCCACACCAGGTTCTACATTTTCAGGATTTTTCCTGCGTCAAAAGACAACTATTACTATATGCAAGAACAAAGGCATCAACAAAACTGTTCTTATGATAAATTTCTTTGGTGCTGCTAAAATCATCATGTGTAAATATGTGATATGTACCCAAAAATTAGTTAAGTGCTAGATGAAAAGAACAAAGAAACACTATAGTTATCATGAATAAATGCAAACACTTAGTCTAAAACATGGTCATATTCAGGATATGGGACAAATATCATGCCTCACCGAAACATCCATCTTTCTATAAGTGTATTTTGATGCTTGTTTACTGACGTCCACACATCCCCTTGCTGCTTTGACTCAGCTTCCTTCAGCAATAGACTGCGCCTCTCATTCTCACGATTTTTCTCCCAATTGGCTAACTTCACCTGCAACACAAAAAAAAAAGACACTTAAGGAGATGATGCACATGACCATTCACTAGAACAACTCAAATTCATAGTGCATAATCAGACTGTACATGATATTCCTCCATATCTTTTTCATACTGTTCCAATCTCCCAAGCACATTTTCTAATGCCAATGCAACCCTTTCCTGGTTAGGATCATGCTGTAACTTCCCTTGCTCAATCAATTTCCTGTACTGCATCAGCGGTCCTGAAGGATAGAGATTTTTATGCTTTTACACCATATGAAACACAAAACAAAGAATTTTAAAAAACAATCTCATGTTTCTGTTTGATGAAATTTCCATTGATCAAGAAATTTCATTCAATCCTATCATCAAATTTCCCCCAATAAGAACTAGATTATTGACACCTAATCAGTTCACTCATTTCAAAATCGTAACTCTATCAAGCGTAAAAACGCAAAATCTGAATTTTCAATCGATAGCTAACGTAATTATTAGTTAAGATACCTTACCTGGAGGCTTTGTGGATGAAGGACGAGAGTAAAAGCGAACCGCATTTACGCAAAACTTCTTATTGTGAGTTCTTATTCGTCTCGTAAACCCTAGATAGAGAAGCGATGCAATTGAAGTTATTTTTTTCATTTTCTTTTCTCTATTTTTTTTTTAATTTTCTCTGCGATTGCTATTGAATTTTCTCAACGGACTGTTGCATAACTTGTACCCCAATTACAGGGGAGGAGTCCAGGTGGGTACCTTTGAGTGACGTGGATGTTTCAGGATCGGGCGCGCGGGAAATGGGGAAAGTTGGAGGTATTTGTTGACGTGGACACGCAATTGACCGTTGGATTGGATGAAAAAATCTATTTGTTTTTTGGTTCATAACATCTGAGTCCCTCAACTTTTTATTTTATTAATTTACCATAAGGTTTTCGTTTTCTAAGAACGTGACACCTAATAATAAATAAAGGGCATTCCAATTATTTTATCAGTGTTAGTATTAGGAAATTATTTTGACACAAATGAAGAAATTATGTTCTTTGAGGAGTCATCGATAACTTAAGGGTGCTGAAGTCTTGTGTTACTATTGTATTTATTTTATTTTGATAAAAAGTAATCAATTTGGTTTACGTAATTTCTTTTTCTTTTTCTTTTTTAAAATAATTTTTTTATTAATACAACTAGAAAAATGAGATTGACATTACAATGCATTTTTATCAAAAATATTTAATATATCTAAATATTTTAAAGCTATAATATGTTTTTGTGGTAAAATTAATTATACTTTTATGCTGGTGCTAAAATTATACAACACATCAATTATTTTGTTAGCTAGTTTTATAGATTTTATGACTTGTCGATTTGATCTTTATATTAAAATAAAAAATTTATGATATGTCGGGTGAGTTTTATTTAAACAACAAGATGGTTCATATGTTAGTTAGTAGCTAAATTTTAGATGACAAGTGATAAGTTTGAGTGCCTTTTTGTAACTTATAGACCTACAAGGATGAGTTTGATAATTAACTAACTTTACGGATAACCGCTTTCTGACCATTGATTTCAACATTAAAAAAATAAAAATTGACGTGAAAGAGATTCAACGACCGAGAATGATCGTTAGCTCTTCTCTTGCACGGCGATGACTATAAGTTCTGAGAATATTGAGTTTGAACTTAAGAGGCGTTAAAACTTGTAAATGAATATCGCTCTGAAAGCAAAATCCGGGCTTCTGTGCAAAATCCCAGTTCAAGAAAGAGCAACAGAGCAAAGCTGCTTAGCACTCCTCCAATCCTGCAACAGCCTCCCTAAACTCGCCCAAATCCACAGCCGCATTCTCAAATTGGGTCTCCTGAGCAACCCATTAGTTCTCACCAAGTTCACTGCTACCTCCTCCGATCTCAATGCTATAGATTATGCTACCTCAGTTATATTTTCACGGGAATCCGATACCCTTCTCTATGATACGTTCCTATTTAATACTATAATAAGAGCTTATGCTCAGACTAATAATTTGAAGACTAAATCTATTGAGTGTTACAATCTGATGCTTGAATATGGAGTTTCGCCAAATAAATTCACTTACCCATTTGTTCTTAAGGCCTGTGCTGGCATTGGTGACTTGAATTTGGGAAAGTCTGTACATGGGTCTGTTTTAAAGTTTCAGTTTGGTGATGATATTCATGTGCAAAACACTTTGGTTCACATGTATGGTAGCTGCGAAGGAGGGATTGAGTTTGGTCGTAAGGTGTTCGATGAAATGTCTGAACGGGACTCTGTTTCATGGAGTGCGATGATTGGTGGGTATGCGCGTTTGGGTTTGTCTACCGATGCTATAGATTTGTTTAGGCAAATGCAGATTTCTGGTGTTTGTCCCGACGAGATTACTATGGTTACGGTTTTGTCTGCTTGCACTGACTTGGGAGCACTTGAGGTTGGCAAGTGGGTTGAGTCTTTTATTGAGAAGCAGATGGTTAATAGAAGTGTCGAGCTTTGTAATGCTTTAATTGACATGTTTGCTAAGTGTGGTGATGTTGATAAAGCTTTGAAGCTGTTCAGAAGCATGAGTGGGAGAACTATTGTTTCATGGACTTCTGTGATTGCTGGTCTGGCAATGCACGGTCGTGGTTTGGAGGCTGTGGCTTTGTTTGAGGAAATGTTAGAGGCTGGGGTCTCACCTGATGATGTTGCCTTTATAGGATTGCTCTCTGCTTGTAGTCATTCTGGGTTAGTTGACAAAGGCAGAGAATATTTCAATTCAATGAAAAATGATTTTGGCATAAAACCTAAAATTGAACATTATGGATGCATGGTGGACATGTTATGCAGGACTGGACGAGTTAAAGAGGCACACGAGTTTATTCAAAAGATGCCCATTGAGGCAAATCCAATTATTTGGCGAACACTGATTAGTGCCTGTTGTGCCCATGGTGAACTCAAGCTTGGAGAGAGCGTCACCAAACGGCTAATTGGAAATGAACCTATGCATGAGTCCAATTATGTACTGCTTTCCCACATATACGCAAAAATGTTACATTGGGAGAAGAAAACCAAGATTAGAGAGGTGATGGACAAAAGAGGGATGAAGAAGATGCCAGGGAGCACTATGATTGAATTAGATAATGAAATCTATGAATTTGTGGCTGGAGATAAGTCACATCATCAATCAAAAGAAATATATGAGATGCTTGATGAAATGGGAAGAAAGATGAAGAAGGCTGGATATGTTCCCACCACATCAGAGGTGTTGTTGGACATTAATGAAGAAGACAAGGAAGATGCTTTAAATAAGCACAGCGAAAAGGTGGCAATTGCTTTTGCTCTTTTGAAGACACCCCCTGGGACTCCTATAAGAATTGTGAAAAATTTGCGAGTTTGTAATGACTGTCACTCTGCTACTAAGTTCATCTCTAAGATGTATAATCGAGAAATAGTTGTTAGAGACCGGAACCGCTTTCACCATTTCAAGGAGGGGTTCTGTTCATGTAGAGATTTCTGGTGACTAACTAATTTCAAAGTCAGGACTATTGTTATATTTATTGAAGGCACAGTTGTGTGACCTAGGTAGAGAATTGCATGAAAGTTACTGAGGGTTTTCTCATCCCACGATCATTCACCGGAAACTATACCTGGCACAATATTTTGGTTAAGGCAGGAATTTAAACCATATTCGAGAAAATATGGTGCACAAGAGATCATCCGAAAATCATCAAAGATCCAGGCTCAAAATTCTCCTTTCTAAAATGGCTTGTTATGGGTGGTGCTAACAGTACAACCAAATGGTGCTTTACGCTTAGGCCGTGTTTAATTAGAAACAGAATGAACACATCAACAGTGATGTTTGTTCATTTTTACGAACCAATAAATCTGAAACAATTTTTGATTCGCATTTAGTGGATATATGATCTGGAAATAATCATGAAACTGGGCAGAGTTCACTACATTTGTGATGTGGACCTAGGGAACTGGGAACTTGTCCAATTCTCATTTTGTGCAGCAACTTTCATATTGGTAGGTCCGTAGGTACAATGAATCGAAATAGATATTGGGTAACCTGCACTGTAATTTCTCATAAAATCTTGCCACAATCGAAGGTTCGTGATTGAGAACACCTGAAAATGTCCACGATAATCTGTTTTACCATGTGGTAGTTGATAATTATGGCTCTTTTGAAATGTACCTGCACTTCTTATAAGCTGGTTATCTAAATACCATTTGACTCTCTCCAGGTTCTAAAAATGAGCTTTGCAAAAGGGAGTTAAGATTGGTTCTAGCAAAATGTATATTTAGAATGGAACATTTTGGTGATGTCGAAAACCAAAAAACTCTATCATCACAGTACTGTGCTATGTGCTCTATGTAAAAAGCAAACTACAGGCAAAGCATGTGCAGTTATGTTGACTTGATTAGGTGGCATGGCCAGCTGGAAAGTTATGCAGTTGTCGACAACCATTTTCATCCAGCAGCCGCTGATTGGAGAACTCTCACCTGCTGCGACCTGTTAAATCTTAAAGCTTCAACTTGTAAGCCCTAGCTTGTTCTTAATAACTTTTGCGTTTCAAGTAGCAATGCAGCAGCTTGTGCCAATGCATTAGCTGAGTATTACATTATAGTTTAATGGTCATCATATCTCATAATATTATCATACCAAATAAACTTTTGCATTGTTTACAAATACCATTACAGATGAACTAAGATTTCCTATCCACTGTTCAGAATATTTTATTGTGCCCACTCTTGTCAACTAGCAGCACCTACCTTGGACAGTGACACGAGAGTCTCATTGTAATCTTGTGGGGTATGATTAAGAAAGATGCTGAATCTTAACTGTAGAATTTGCTAATGCTGTGACATTTTAGTGATGAATTATTAAGTTATTTTACTGTTTTGCTCGTTTGCTTTTATTATTTAGACTGTCAAGCATTCAACAAGACAACAGTTAGAGCTGATCCCAAATTTGTAGTCAATGATTCCTTCATTTGTTTTTTTCGAGCGACAATGATTTCTTCTTCTTTAAGCATTTTATACCGTGTCCACCAATATGCATTGCTACTACTGTTTCTTTTTATAAATAAATGTGAAGATGAATAAATTAGGAGATATGGCTATATCCTATCAGAATTGATAACAGATTATGAATACAATTCGAGTTAGGTATTTGGTAAATACTTACAGTTGCTAGTTGAAAAATAAGCTCTTTAAATATTAGCAAATGACTTTCACTTAATAGTTTTACCAAATATCCATGAATATTTTCTCGATAACTAAAACTTCATGAAATTTCATAGTAAACGATCGACCAATCGATCAATGACATCTATTTGTGTACTAAAATCTTCTTCAACCTGTAATCTCATATAGACGCGCATTGTCCATACTAACTTATCTAAGAGATATACATGCCGTGTAGTGCAAGTTTAATAAAGGAGCAGACAATTTTGTAAGCTTTATTGTCCATTTCAGCTGATTAGCTGAATGACATCCGTTGCTTGCTGAAGATATTGTATTTTTCTGTTAATGTATGCCAGTGCCTAACTGACTAGCCTCCATAACCTGGCTTACATCACCTCGCCTGTAGTGGCAAACCGTTCTCTAGAACGTTGTAAGGTTATAAACTTGAAAACTCTCAAGACCTCTAGTTGAAAATTAGGTTTCATTTAATATTGTGGTGTTCGCAGCTTTAAAGTCAAAGTTACTATAGAATAGAAATTTTACTTATCGAGCGAAAATTGATGAGTGCGCCTGGCAGCTTCTTTAATGGCTAATTTTAGAGTTTATTCTTTATAGGTTAATATGTTCATGTTGGATATTTTTTTGTTCGTCCACAGGTACCACTTGGTTGGAACAACCCGCCGCAATAGGAACATAAGATCATGCTTTTACGGCTCCTAAGGAATCTTACTGGTTAAAAATAAATTAATCACATAGTGGGGAGCCTCAAATAACTTTAAAAGTGAAATATTTTATTGCAATGATTGTGAAGTTGGAATTTAATTAAAATTACTTTATGCATATGGTGGTGAAGATACTGTATCCAGCACTTTTGCAAGAACGATTGCAGGACAATATTTTTTGGCACAAACTTTTCGCGCCAATTGCTGATCCCTTAGTTTGTGTTTTTATTTTTCAATTTATAATATATTATGCATTTTATTTTTAAGGTAGGAGTGTCAATAACAAAAAATTAAATAATTAACAATAAACTAAAATGAAATATTTGTAATAAACTCGCTGCGTTGCAGATGTACCCAATATTTTCCTCCAATTCTTTTTACTCATTTGGAGCTTCCAAGTTGTGACACGTTTTACAAGCTTTAATCACACACATAATAAGCACATGAGCTGCAGAATTATGTAACCAAATGGGAAAGTTCTGATGCACTGCAGTTTCAAGTAAACAAATTCTTGCTGTGCATTCACATTGCCGTAGTGGTTGGTGCATTATTTGTCATGTGACCATGTTAATTGCTGTTGCTTGAATTTGCTATACTCTTTGAATCAACTCTTCAAGTTACCAAACTGGCCTATTATTTGTCATTTGACCATGTTAATTGCTGTTGCTTGAATTTGCTATACTCTTTAAATCAACTCTTCACGTTAGCAAACCGGCCTGCGGCTTTAAATTGCTCGAGTCACTAAACTTGTTTATTATGAATATTGCCAGGCCAATGATAATACAAGTTTCCTTGTCTCTCTTAATTCAGATCCTTTTACACATGCATGCATATGCCATTCTTTATTTATAGCTTCACGCAATCACATGCACGGTGCTTCTTCTTTAGCTACTAATTAACTGTTCTCAGTATGAATATACTTTTGTTCCTTTCTAGAATCTTCAACAATATGGTAATTTCGACATGTATTTGTTACAGCAACCCTTCCGCACAAACTGCAGGTAATAGATAAATCATCATCGTCTCTATTCACATCAACTGGTCCACACAGCAAACTCCGCCTGACCTGAGACCTCATGTACCGCCACAAAAGATTTTTCCAATTGAACGACAAACAACCACAGCCATGAGTAGTTCAAATACTAAACCAACTTTTACGGTACAAATCAAGTTAATTTGGGTTCCCAAGTACCCTCTTTGTGCCCATACTTGTACTGTATCCATTTGAGGAGTTAATGATATCACAACTGAAAAACTAAGTAATGTCAACCAAATTATTCATCAAGTCAACTTAGCTTCTTCAATCTAACAATCATGAATGTATATAACAAGAGCTTAGCACTTGATCAAATTGATACTTTGATTTGAATGTGTAGGACCTTGCATTTGAGTGATCAACATATGCAGTAATGTTATGGTTGAGATGTCGAAGAAGCCAAAGGACCTCTTGCACATAGCATTATATTGTCGGTTGAGATTCGGCTAATTATATAAACCAATCGTTTGTCAAAGAGCTTGGACTTGTATTACTGTTTACTAATCTCCACACAGGAATGGGTCACTGTTATGCAATAATGTTCTTTACAAAAAGAAAGTAAAAAGGTTTTTGTCCATGTAACAGAACAGAACAAGCTACAAATGAAATGAAGTAGCTTTTTGCCTTGCGTGGGGTAACAAAAGCTGCGCAGCCACTTAAATAAATGAATCGTATCTGTGGCTCACAGCTATCGCAACCGATTTAATCAATCCTAACGTAATTAGACTTGATGAATATTCGAGATTTTCTTTTTCTTTTTGATTTTTTTTTCTTTAGATATTACCTTCCATTCCAATTATGATTCTTCATCAACTAAAATAATAGCCTAACTTTCTTTTTGAAATATCTGAAAAAGAAGTAAAAAAAGGAAATCATAAAAAAGTGAAAAAAAAAAAGTTGATACAAGTGCTTATGAATCCCATGTTACGATGTGATAAACCAAATCCTTACCAATGCCAAAACGAGAGGCGGGATTTTCAGCATATGGTAGTGGAGGTCATTGTTAAAGGGACATCGATTACATAATTTTGTCTATAAAATCAGAATCTAGCTACTTGCGTCTCAAGACAGCCAGTTCTCTAAGCTTTCTTATTAGCTGCTCTTCAAAGCTCTTCTCCTACTGAACTTCGGAGATATGGTTTGTCAATTTCTTTAGCTTCTAATATAACTTAATTATTTCATAGCCATTCGTTGATCATTTGACAAAAGAGAATGATGCCTTGCAATTTTATGGTGTTGATTACCAGGGTGAGATGGTGAGTTGGACTGTTGCAGATGCAGTAGATTATAAGGGGTTTCCTGCGGATAGGTCCAGAACTGGTGGCTGGGTTCCTGCTGCTCTTAGCTTAGGTATGGGATCATTTGCTTCTCTTTGCTATGCCATCTAGCTTTATCTTTTATCAGAAAATCAACTTTGCCCACTTGAAGCTTCCTGTTGAATGATCTACAACATGAAGTTCAAGATTTCATTAATATTTATTGCGTACAAGGTTGGGATCCCTGAATGGCGCACAAAACATAAGATTTGTACTTCATTTTATATTTACATTACGATAAATAAACTAAGTCACAGTACTGCTGCTATTAACATGTGTCAGCTTTTTGTTGATCTCCTGGTTTTTGAGGCCATAGCTGTCTAATCTACGTGTGCGTCACAATCTCTCGTGCAATATATTCATCTCTGACAATATATATCTGCATTAATGACTGCAACTGCTCCTGCATCATCTTGACAGCATACTTATTTATTTATTTGGTTTTTTTTGGTCGCCCTTATTTGGCCTGTGGGTTATGCATATGAAAAATCATTTTCTGAACTGGCATGACAAACCAAGTGTCAATATGCATATGCAAAATAATTTGCAATTACTAAATCTTGAAAGCTTGTCCAGGAATTGAAATATGCGAGAGGCTCTCAACAATGGGAATTGCAGTGAACCTTGTGACATATTTGGGTGGAACAATGCATCTTTCAAGTGCTACTTCTGCCAATATAGTCACAGACTTCATGGGCACATCCTTTTTGCTATGCTTACTAGGCGGCTTCCTTGCTGACTCATTTCTAGGCCGATATAGAACAATTGCAATATTTGCCACAGTCCAAACTGTTGTAAGTATTAAATAGTTCTAGCCTGCCTTTGATCAAGTAGCTTTTTATTTTTTTCATTTTTTTTTTCATTTAATCTTGGTCCTTTCAAATATGGCTGGTCTTTAGGGGACTGCCTTGTTAGCAATATCAACCAAACAGCCCCAGCTACGCCCGCCTCCTTGCCATGCTACTGATATAACCAAATGCCAACATGCTTCTGGAATTCAAATGGGGGTTCTCTATATTTCCTTGTATCTAATTGCACTGGGGACTGGTGGCCTAAAATCGAGTGTCTCAGGATTTGGAACTGATCAGTTTGATGAGAAGGATGAGAAGGAAAAGGTGCAAATGGCCTACTTCTTTAGCAGGTTCTTTTTTGTCATTAGTACTGGGACTTTGATGGCGGTCACAGTGCTCGTTTACATTCAAGATGAAGTTGGTCGAAGCTGGGGTTATGGAATATGTTCCATCTCCATGTTCACTGCTATCCTGCTATTTTTATCAGGAACTCGAAGATACAGATACAAGAAATGCTTGGGTAGTCCCATAGTCCACATTTGCCAAGTTGTTGTGGCTGCTATAAAGAAAAGGAAGGTTGAATTACCTTCCAATAGTGCATCCTTATACGAGGAATACCCCGAGGAATCCAGAATCCAGCGCACATATCAGTTCCGGTAATATATACATTGTTATTATAACTTTGCAGTCATCTTTTGTTTCCTCAACATTGCTAAGTTGTTATTAAGAATATGTTTTTCTTCAAAAGTTTTTCAAGATATAAATCACTTGGCAAATAACGCAGAATTTTCAACTTTAGTTTTTTTCCTTTTTCTTTGTTCACATTATATCATTTAACTAAAATACTTGTCTCATAATTCTTTCCCTTTGTGATCATTTTGTAGTTGCCTGGACAAGGCCTCAGTTGTGACAAAAAGTGATTACAGTGAGGACGGTGCCTTTGTCAGCAATCCTTGGAAGCTTTGTCCGGTCGCAAGGGTCGAGGAGGTGAAGATGGTGATTAGACTACTTCCCATTTGGGCAACAACAATCCTATTTTGGTCTACATATGCACAGATGATCACATTCTCGGTGGAACAAGCTACCACCATGCAGAGATCCGTAGGAAATTTCCAAATTCCAGCTGGTTCCCTCACCGTTTTCTTTGTAGCGGCCATACTGATCACTCTCGGAGCTTATGATCGGTTGATTATTCCACTCTTGAAAACTTGGAAAGGCAAACCCGGTAAGAGAGCCGGCTCCCCAGCAGCCTCGTAAAAGTTTGCGCCAATTCACTGCGTATACTAATCCATTCATATGTCACAGGATTTAGCAATCTGCAATTGATAGCCATAGGCCTCTTCTTGTCAGCATTAGGAATGGCATCAGCAGCAGTAGTAGAGGTGAAACGTCTGGCAGTCGCGAAAGCAAATGGCACAACAGGAACAACTTTACCCATCTCAGTTTTCTATTTGATCCCACAATTTTTCCTGGTGGGTTCTGGAGAAGGATTTATATACACTGGGCAGCTAGATTTCTTCATCACTCAGTCACCTAAAGGAATGAAAACAATGAGCACCGGTCTGTTCCTCACAACACTTTCACTTGGGTTCTTTTTCAGCAGCCTTTTGGTTTCCATTGTCAAGGCTGCAACTGGAAGCAATGGTAAACATGGTTGGGTAGGAGAGAATATAAACAAAGGGAGACTTGATTGTTTCTATGGACTTTTAGCTGCATTAAGCTTCATTAATTTTGTATTGTTTCTGCTTTGTGCTTCATGGTACAAGAGGAAAAAAGCTAAACAGGTTCCAGAAATGGAGATTATAGTCAAAGGTTCTTCAGCTGAAGAGAAGCTCTAGATTCTGATACTCAGTGTACATCAAATTCAGGTTTTAAGGAGTGCTATATTGGTGTGATTCTTCTTTTATTGCAATTTTCATAAATAATGTAAAATTAGAAGTGGAGAAAGAAAATCACATAGTCCGGCTTGTACTCGGTAGTCTGATTTTTATTCATAGCCTACCATCGTAATATCGTATTGTGATGTCAATTTTGTTCTTTTTTTTAACCCATTTATTACTTTTCTTATTGTATTGTAGTAAGTGGCCAAGGGTTAGGAGAAGTGAACGGCTACTGGTTTTAGTGGCGCATTAGAAATATTTATTACAAATAATCAAATTTTGCATTGAAGGAGAAACAAGAAGTCCCCCACTCCGAAATGCACAGCCCAACTTGGAGCCATTGAACAATTTCAATCTTGGAGATTTTCACATTACCTAATGCCACATGAAAGTTACAGCAAGACCAATCGGAAAGAACCGAAGTGCATCTCTATGGTCACTATCGTTATTATCACCACTCACTGACCTCGCTATTACAAATTGAAAGCCACAGGGACAAGGTTCACTCACCATAGATGAAGTGGCTTCATCATATGTTTTTTGTGAAATCAATTGGACCACAGCAGTTTTGGTATTTCAACTACTACATTGCAAGCCATCATTGTTCCTTTCAACATAGAGGCAATTGCAAAAGAATTCGACAACCAAAATTAGATCTGTATAGTTCGATCGCTGAGGGCCCATGTCCTTCTAAAGGACATCAGCTTAATCCCACAAGGTTCTGACAATACACTTGAAAAGCATTTTTCGGATGACGAAGAGGCTGGATTAATAAACCTTTTACGTAGAAGCATCCTGGTCCAGATTAGGAAGGACTAAGGACCACTGATAACTTTTTATAGTATGGCTTCTTAACTAATAGTTCTGCATGCTTTTATTATCAAAGATCAAAAAAATTGTTAAAGAGTTTGACAATCAAGAAATTAAATAACAATACAAGGCATAAGGATTTTGCCGATGCCAAGCACTGAAGACAAGACCAAGAGAAGGAATCCCAAGTCTTATAAACAACATTGGCATCCTTTCAATTTCTCTGCCGGCAGGGATTCTAAACTAAATCCTGGATAAATAAGATTAACTTAGAAATGACTACTTGATTACAATTGCTGTAAATTAGGGTATCCCCAGTATCACAACTTGGGCAGAAAATGTTTCTTGCCTAAAAAAATAAGGGGGAAGGAAACACCAGCAGAGTACATTTAGGGCTAAAATCAATTTTAGCTCAGGAGTAGATCCTTTCCCGCTCTGTTTCAAGTACCCTAATATAGCTTAAAGGTTGGGTTAAAGGAAGATCAGAATACAGATAAGTTATTGGTAAAAGCAAATCAGCCAGCTGAGTAAGGATAGCTGCACTAAGTGACAGCTTTGTGAGTGTCCTCAATTGAAACCTTCCTAATTCAGTCTGTCCACTGAACCAAAAAGTGTGAAGAAATCTAAGTGATAGGTCATAATTAGAAGAGCACCTGAGATATATATAAGCTCTGGATCAGCTGGATTAAGGATATTATGGCACAAAGGAAAAGCAAAATAATGATAAGATACAGAGGGTTGGCTGGAGTTGACTGAGTGCATGTTTGGTTGAACTAAGTTGGAAGCCTGGATAGATCTTCTCTCAGTTTCCTTGCTATGGCAATAGTTATGAAACAAACAATGCAGATGTTCTCAAGGATAACGGAATCTAGTTGGTGAACCCTCAGGACATCTAGGATGCACAACAGCACTAAAACCATACTCTGCATCTGGCATGCAACTTTGCGGTGAAATACAATGGTTTCAATACAATGTAGCAGACGAATCATTCCAGTATATAAGCCTAACAAGGGTTGATTAGAGCAATACCATTTAGCTTTTAAAACTCATCAAATCCTATAAAAATTCACCAACAAAACAAATACGCCTAATTCATAACCATAGAAAAAAATAACAAGAGAGAACAGAAATATATATATATGAATAAATAAGCATTAAAACTCCATCAATGAAAGAAGTAGCACCTACAAACACATAAATAGTTAAAATGAAAGAGCAAAAAGACGACAAAAAGATACAGGGTATTTGAGACTCTCACTCTACTAACATACATGGATTGGCACTTTAGCAACAAGACATGACTCTCAAATCCCTATTACTATAAAGCAACGGGAATAATAACTAGCATACGAAATTGAAACTGAAACCTAAGAGCAGCATAACAAACCCAAAAGATGCATCCAATGAGCAGAAAGAAACCAATGCCCTCAGTTTCTTTGCCCAAATTCGAAACCCTTTTCTTCATCATCCACCTCTTGCATACACTCTTATTTTCATCATAGTTGATTCTTTTGAATGCATTTCCTAAATTAACCCTTCAAATTAATCCTGAGATTCGTTCCTCTTGGTCAATCCACCTCCTTCACCATCCCTCTCCTCCAACAACTTCCCAGCTTCCTCATCAGCCTGTTGAGCCTTCTTCTGGGCCTCCTTAGCCTTCAATGCCTGCAATTTCGAGTGATTGTAATACGCAACACCCAAAAAGGCGAGACCATATCCAAACAGATTAATGGGGGTAACAGTGTCCTTAATCACAGACCACGAAAAGGCAATCAACAACCAATCCTTAACCACACCAGCCACATTCATAGTCAAAGCAGAGGTCTTCCCAACAAGCAAGAACACGGCAAGATTCAAAGCAAAGGCACAAAGCGAATTAGTTCCGAAGATCACGAAATCAAAATGGAAACTTGACGTCTCCCTCAAAATGGGCAACTCCACAAAGATCCAAGGCACAAGCAAGAAAACCAAACAACAGGGAGCAACATAATACAAAGATGTAATAGGATTCAAAGTAATCCCTTTAGATGTAAGCAATATTTGAATCATTACCAACCTCGTCGCCTCAAAAGCGACGGCACCCAGTTGCAAGACGACTCCCCAGGTGTCAAATTTGGCCTCCCCGTAAGCGGCAATGGCGACGCCGACGGAGATCGAGACCATGTTACACATAGTGTCACTCTTAAAGGACTCCTTTTTAAACAAGACCCCGATGGAGTAGACGGCAACGGGCATAAGGGCTTTGAGCATTTGGATAAAAGAGACGGAGAGGTAAATGTAAGCGGAGTTGGAGAGCCAAAGGCTGAGGGAATACAAAGCGCCGATGGGGACGACGGACGAGAGGTAGAGATCGCGAGACATGGTTACGGGTTCGACGAATTTGAAGACTTTGATGAGGAGGAAAGCGAGGGTGGCGCAAAAGGACATGTGGATCATCGTTAGAGAGATGGGGAAAGGCCAATTGTACATCTTTTTGTCGAGGATGTATTTGTTGTAAACGATGACGGTAAAGGAGAGGAAGATCCAAATGGCCACGTACGTGTACGATAGGAGGATCTTTTTGATGACGCCATCGCTGAGTGAGCCACCCTTGCCCATTCCGGTCTGTGGTGGTGGAGGTGGTTACGGTGGAGGGGGCGTAGGATAAGCAGCCGCGAGTGTGAAGGATAAGCGAATAAGAAGAGACAGAAAGAGAGAGGGGTGGCGGTGGTGTTTGTGTTTTACGGCGAGTGAGTTTTGAGATGAGATTTGGGGGAGTTTGATGGTGTTTTGGACAAAACCTGTCAAGCGTTTGGCAGGTATTTTTATTGGCTCTCGCTGTTGCGTCATGAGATGGGCTTGCTCTTGGGCCATTCTGTTGCCTTGAATATTAACTTCTAGTCCCCCTTTCTTTTATTGAAATTATAAAATATAGATACTCTTTGCATTTTATTCATGCGTATCGCCATTGTCAGGTTAATGATTTTGATCATTGTACTTTCAAAAATTCAAAGTATATGTATCTTCAAATAAGTCCGATTTAAGGATATAACAGTTGAATCGTTTATTTTTCATTTCTAAAAGAATTTTTTGTATAAAATTTGACGACATGAGAGTTGACAAGTATCAATTTGAAATGAAGTTTATAAACTACATATGTCATGTATATTATTTCATTGATAAATTTATTGATTAGATTATTATACTTTAAAGAATTTGACGTCGTAACCGTTGACGAGTATCAATTTATATATTATATTTTCTTTTATGATTTTAGTAGATATGAGGGATCTAGATGTTATTACTGCTTTGTTTTGTTTATCTGTGTTGACAATTTTGATAAGCTAATTAATGGGTTAGTATATTTATTTTGGGGAAAAAACCCAATTTTTTTTTGTCTAGACATTAAATGCAAATTGCTAAATAATTAGCAAATATACACGAGTTGTGTTGAAGTTTGAGAGTTTACCATCTCGTATGGAATTTTGATTCTATCAGTCATTCATTAAAAGACAAATTCATTTTAATATCTTCTTACACACATACCGTTAAGCTTTAAAACCAAAAAAAAAAAAAACTTAAAATTCTAAAAGTTAATTAAGATTCCGTTAATGGCTGAATAATTAAAGAAAGTTAACATATTTTTTTCCTTACAATGTTCAATTAAGAATCTATCTCTGTTTCACATTAGTATTCTCTTTTAAATTTTTTAAAATATTTTGGCACGTATCTTTGAATAATAATAATAAATGAATAAAATTTAACATTTTATTTTGTTTTGTTTTGTTTTTAATTTATCAACCTTCAATATTCCCATCCTGAATTGGGTCTGTAACAGTGGTGAGAAAGGCTACCGTAATAGTGAAACAAGAAAGAAACATAGAGAGGATTGAAATGTGGACTGAAGTCCGGACCCGGTGCTTAGATTCGGGGAATTAAAACGCGCGTTCACAGTTCACGTGGGCCTGCATGCATTGTTGACCACTAAGTGACGTGACAACCGCGGCCTGCAGCAGGTGACTCGCTCTCTCTTTAAATTGACACACATCCATCATTGGGTTTCATTATTTTTCTTTTTTTATTTTTTTTATAATTTTCGAACTTTCATATATTTTAATTTTTTGTTTGCAATCGATATCCCTATTGATTTTGAGGGTACGTTAATGAATAAATCAGCGTGTGTTTAATAATTAATATACTTATCCAAAGTGTTTTGCTTCCATCCTTATTTTGCAGAAAATAACATCTTGAAAGTAGATTAAGCAATTGACAAATTAACAAGAAAAAAGATGTCTACGGAGTGTGACATCTCATCTAATCGGTATTTCATGATTAGTCCCTAAAAACCCTCAAAATATAGCATTTCATAAATTAAGAAAATCCCATTTATGTTTAATCTCAATTCGGTCCATTAGTTGACTTTCCTGAATTTTGAGTGGGAATTTTTCTGTTAAGCACAAATAGAAAAAAAGTATTAAATTATCTGTGAATCGATCTTTGTGTCCTCTATGAACACCACTTGTCATGTGTAATGTTATAGGTTAATGAAATGAAATTACGTTTCTCTGTTAGAAAAATATAAATAAAAAATAAAGGTTAAACTAATATATACTTATAATCAGAATTATATGAGAAGTAGGAACCTTTTAAATCAACTATTTAATGGAATAGTTTGAATAATGTTACTTAGAATAATTTAAATCTACTTTTAAAATTAACTCTGTGATAACATGGTCTAAATATATAAATCTAAAACATATTATATCTACTTTCACATATTTTTTTGTTTAGAAAAAAAATTCAAATTTACGAGGGTTCAGCATTTGGATATTTAATTGCCCGTCATACACATCCTTGTTTGAAATAGTCCTATGCTATATTTATGAAATCACTTTTTCTTTTAAGTAACTTTCAAGTTGTAAATCTATTATAAATTAATAATGAGAAATTTCAATTGAGATGCAAACAAAAGCCCTTGGATTTATTGCTGGTTAGACCTTGTATAGATTCAAAGAAAAGTGAAGGAAACGTTTTGCTGCATAATTAGTATGACTAGGGAACTTGCTAATTCTCTATGAGACAACCAATGTCCACACTTAATATTTAAGTTTTCATATTATACACACCGTTAAGTCTGTAACACAAATTAATCAAAGTATATTAAATGCAAAAAAAAAAAAAATCCCATTTGCTCAGTTTTTTTTAAGGAATAATTGGTATTAAAAGGGTCAAGAATGACCAACAATAAATAAATACAATTCTAAGGTCATATTCCATTTAAATACTAAAAATTAGGACAATGCCTAAAATCTAAGCCTAAGTTAGAGTAATGCAAAATGTAATTACAAATATTTGTTGAATATCTAAAACCAGAAGGACAAAAAAAAGCTCTACACATTAAAGTTTCACGAAGAATTAAAAAAAGTTTATGATATTGGCCTATTGACCTCAGTTATTATAGGTGAAAATCACATTCTAATCAAAAGAAGAATCCAATATAATGTCCACAACAAAAACACACAATACCACTAACAAAATACTACTCCCAACATCAGAACACTGTGCCAACAACACAACGCAACACAAATATGAAAAAAATATCAAAATAAAAAATTATAAAAAAAACACAAAAAAAAAAAATCGCATAAAAGCACTAAATTAAGGCAATTCTCAAAAAATCCTGCTAAGGCCATCAAAACATCAATAAACTATTTTTGAAGCCAACTCCCTATCCCAAAGAAGGCATATCCTCCCAATGCATTTGCTCACTACTATTATAAGATACAGGGGTAGATAGTTCATTCAATCAATTAATGCAGGCTCTGACTTGGAAGATAATGATTGGTTGGGCATCTAATTGGAATATTACTCGCATTAAGCATATAATAAATAAAACATTTATATCATTTTATGAGTATAAGTTTTTTTTTTTTATTGGTCCTTGCAGGTTTGTTGTTGTGGGGAAACATTATTGAATACAAAATTGGCCCAGATTAGGCTGCTTTTCGATCAGAAAACTACAAAGGTTTGGTATGTAAAATATGAATATTCAACTATTCAACTAAAATATACCTAATCCCGAGTTATGGCTTTGATAATGTAATGCATAAAGTCTCCACCGCCAGTGTCAATGGTTTAGAATAATCCATGTTGTAATGTACATTTCGCATTGACTATTCTGCCAACAATGAGATGGAGACTTTGTGGAAACTTAACAAATCGCATGTCTTCTTGTTATGTTTGGACGCCAGTTAATCTAGACCAATTCTCCATTGGCTTGAAGCAACCTACCAGTTTTCTCCCCACATTTTCATTAACCGCGACCCGCCAGGTAAGAATGTCTGTAAGATCCAAATTAAGACTGAAGTTTTCTCCTTTTACTTTAGCAGATTGCGGATACAAGTTGATAATTATTAGCAAATAAAAATTAAAATAATTTACATAATTATAAGACTAATAAAAAGAATTACCTTGGAGGAAAATCTCTCTAAAAGAAATAGCAATTCTCTCTTCAAAAGTCACTATGTTGACATAGAGGGATTGTCCAAGTAAATTCTGTCATATAAAGGAGAGAGAAATCATCTTACTTTGGGTGGGGTGGGGGGGAGAGGAGGGAATATAAACTCATTCCTCTATAAAGTTTATTTGGAGTTTTGGACAATCCCATCGCATTAACATAGTAATAAAATCCCATTTGGTATAGATTAACAAATTGATATATTAATTAAAGTTAAAGTACATCACCTAAGAAAGCATCTTGTGCATAGGATAGATTCTTTATATGCAATTTATGATATGAAACTCAAAATTATTGGTAGAATAATTTCAACTAGGCACTTATTTATTGGTCGGTAGGTTTATACTACTTTTTTTTTTTTATGAATAAATTCATACTACTAATATTATATGATTAGTCTATAACGACGTTGCTAAGTTGTAATTGGTTATAACTTAACATTTGCCAGTGTATGATAATTATATTTTATAGAGAAAATCTTTAGCAAATTTGGTGAAGCCACCAATCACTGTGTTGACTCCAACACGTCATGTGTCTTCGAATAAATGAAAGTAAAGTTTACTTAAGAAAACATGGCCTTCAAAATGTGAATTTTGCAATGGAATTAGTTAGGGTAAGTCATTGATCATTACTTGGCGTAAGGGTCTCGATTCATTTCCTTTGCTTGTTGACTTCGGAAACTTTTGCTCTTTTCGCAGCAATTAGCATTTAGGTCCACGATAAATGGTCATTTCATTTGAGTTTATGATTTTAATTTTTATGAGTAGAAGTCAAGATTATGAAACTTGCTGCCCGTTGGAAACGAAACAAGATTTGGGTTGGGCAAAAAACTTTAATTAATTAGTTTCACATAGTGTTTCAGTAATTTATGTTATTATTTTTTAAAATTTTTATACCAATGCAGTATTACGAGAAAGAATGACCAATCAAAAGCTACTACTGAGCATATTCAATACGTTCAATATATTTTTATACAGTAGAAATTTGATAAATTACTAGTTTTGGGATCATGAAAAATTTATTGATTTAGTGAATATTAATATATTGATAAATTAATAATTATTAATTTATAAGTATAATATCTCTTTTGTAATAGAAATTTTTTTTTAAAGTATAGAGATAATATAACTAGAGTAGTAATTCTATTAAACTGTATGATACATTAAAATTTTGAACGACAACGAAATTATTAAAAGTGTAATGAGAAATGATAAAGGGAAGGAAATTGAAGATTACAAATCCATTTCAAGAAACACTCAAAGCGACAGGTAAATTAAAAAATTTCTTGCTGCAGAGTGGCAATACCACGCTAGAACTCCTTTCTGCATTACAAAATGTTAGAGATGAGATTCAAGTTAAAAATCCATTTCAAGAAGAAGTAAGAAAAATTGCACTTTTTTTTTAAATAAAAACCTTAGAGACATATCATATGTATTTAGTTTAAATTAGTAAATTATTAATCTATGTATTAATTGATCCAATAAAAAAATGAGATCTATTTGAAAATTTATTATTTAATAAATTTATCAAATTATTAATTTATTACTTTAACTTCAAGTAGGGACCCAAAAAACTATCATTAATTGATGTTATTAATTTATCGAAAATTAATTTAACGACTTTTCACTGTATTTTTAAATTAGCGGGTCTTAAAACATTAAAAGAGGTGGTTTTACTAGAAGTCCAGCCGTGTGACCAACCAAGTATATTCAAACGACAACTTTTGATTGGTTGAGCGCAGCGTCTCATCACCCACAAAAATTTTTTTGTATGACATTTGGTCTAAAAATCAATGAAAATTTAAACCCATACAACAATGAGCATAGTCACGCAAATATGTCCCACAATTAATCACAAATAAATACGCACAAAGTATTGTAAGTCCCTCGCGCAGACTTGAAACTTATCATACCCTTCATTACTTAGAAAAGAGTTTATTTTCCACCTGACTAATGACCTGAGTGAGTCCTATGTTTCTCAAGGTGTAAGCAGACTGTGGAAATTTTGATAGATGGCCCCACACTTTACAATTTTGTGTTGTGGCTTCCACAGCCGGCCCTCCAAAAAAGTTATTTTCTATGGGATCAAGTGGTTAAAAAGCTCCTTTTTGCGATTTCACTTTGAATGTTACCCTTTTGTCTTTCTCTTCAGTCACGCGTCATCTTTTTGTCTCCCAAGTTAAATAATAAATTATTATTAGACTATGACTACTTTACAGATGGAGTAAAAATCACAATAAATAATAAATAGTAAAAAAATTTATTATAATTTTAATTATATAATTATAAAAAAGTATTATATCTTCAACATAATCAGACCCTAATTATTATTATTATTATTTTGCCCTTTTACTTCATATTTCGTTTTTACTTTGAATTTGTTCACACTTTCTCTTGCCGCCTAGTTATATTCCCACATATAGCATCCAAAATTCTATTGAGTGAATTATTTTAATGGTTATAATATGCAAACATGTTATAATTTAGAGAATAAGATTTTTTGAGGGCTGCGCTCCAGCCCACTATTTGCCATTATTGGACTACAAACTTTAATTTTCAACGCACCCCGTCAAAGGACGGTTGCGCAGTAGGGGTGTGTTTAGATTAGAGTGAGGTGGTGGATGCAGCAACTTTAGTAGTCATTTCTTCACAGTGAGTCAAGTTGAGGGACTTAGGGTTTCCAAGCCATCATCAAAATTCTATTAAGTTTGAGGAATTTTGCTTGCGTGTGTCACGGAGCATAGCAACGTCTCATTCATTGACAATGTCAAATTCATTCACAAGACATTTCAGAATTGAACTAACTTACGCTAGTGGCTTTATAACGTGGACGGCATTTTCTTTATCACATGGAACGTCTGACTTTGACAACACATTTTTAAAGTTGATTGATAGACTTGGGAGTCTCATATAACTAATGTTACAGCTCAAAGTGTAATGTTGTTACAAGTTGTGACAACACTCCATTTTCTCCCACTCCTTGGATGAAATCAAGATATGTGAAAGCCGAATCGCAGCATTTGACATGTCTGGCCTCCGTTTCCAATTCTCATCCACACAGTCCTTGGACAAAAGTGCCATCTTCAAGAAAATAAAAAAGAACAAAAGGCTATAAAATAAAATCAAGGCTTATTAGCATAAGCCTGTAATTAGTAAGGCCAAAATCAACAGAGTTTCCGGAACCCATGAGTAACACACCTGAAGCATTGAATCTTTGTGGTAACAAGTGAGGTTTGGATCCAAGCATTCTGTCAGCTTGGCCATAAAATCCTCGGTATCATTGAACACTGCCAGCATCTGCATCATTATAGACTTAGCAAAATTTAGTCTCACATTATAGCTAACACTGTCTAATAGGTTTATTTTCGGTAATGTAATGAACACTTACATAATCAACCAAAGAGCGATGCTCAGTGTATTGAGTATTTCCAGGATTCGCATCTCTACTAAGCGCTTGTTGCCCGGTAATTAGTTCCATAAGAACAACACCAAAAGCATACACATCGCTCTTTGTAGTCACACACCCGTCTCTTACATACCTATTTGTTAAGGAAACAATGGCCGAAATGATTTTTATCTTTAAGAGTGCTTTACTGATTAATGTAGGCGATTCGAAAAAAATTAAACTTTGGATGCTGAAACAAGCAAAAACTCACTCGGGGGCAAGGTAACCGAATGTGCCTACTATGCTAGATGCTGCAGCTGCAATTTCAGGAGAATGCTCAAGTAATTTTACCAGTCCAAAGTCAGCCATCTGTAATAATGATGTTTAGAGTTCCGTTTACTCAGAATAGCAACAAAGGAAAATGTTCATATAGTGAAAGAAACACATGAAGAATCACCTTGGCACGAAAATTAGAGTCTAAGAGAATGTTGCTTGTCTTCACATCTCGATGGACGTAGTACGGTTTTGTGTACTGATGTATATACTCTAGACCTTTGGCTGCATCAAGGGCAATTTGAACGCGTGTGGTCCAGGCCAGAGGCTTTTTGCCTGTAGATTATCAAAGCCTCACTCACCAACTTTTCATATTAGCCAAGACTTATTTGAGCATTGATAAACAATCCAAACCTTTAATGCTGGGCCGGTGCAGATGATCACTCAATGCACCATTTTGGGCATATTCATACACAAGAAACAGAGAGTCTCCGCCAGCTGCATATCCAATAAGCTCAATCTGATTGAATTTTACAAGTAAAAAGAATGAAAAGAGAATAAGTTTGGGTAACAAATGAGTGAAAGATAGCACTGACATGAAGGTAAATTGATATAAACTAGAAGAAACAACATTATACGACTATCGGAAGAGGAGATGATAAAAGTTCCTTCAATTCTACCAAGTTTGAATGATGGACTTTGCAAAGAATATTCAGCTCCGCTAAGAACTCTTTTGACTTGCTGTTTTTCATCTGCTTGATTGCCGCATTCTAAATTTGTATACGAAGAGAATATTATTAGTGGATATGTTTTCTGAGTAATCACTGCTCTAAGAAAGGAAAATAGTACTCACATTGCCTCTTAATTTTCCAAGATAAACAGATCCATAAGATCCTTGACCAATCTTTAATGATGTACTGAAATTGGAAGTGCCATCGCGAACTTCATTGTAAGAAAACACAGTTGCTTTATCCGAACTGAATGAGGAAACCACACTCTCTTCAGATTCTACAAAGAAACTTCTCGTGAATCAGCTGCAGCTAGTTTACAATATGCTTTAACTATCAAGTCCTTTTCTGCTCAAAACATAAAGAATAAAATTTCAGAATGACTCTCACTCGTGTGCAGAGGCCATGAGTCGAGGTAACAATGCAAACATTTCAGTGTTCTTGAATAGTTTTTTGTTGATTGAGTACCCTTCATCTTATACCCCCTCCAAAACACGAATGCAACTGTAAATAATATGGTAGTAAATGCAGCTAAAAGGATTCCAACTGTGGTGTGGATTCTTGATTTTGATCTCCTTTTCACAGTGCTCACAGCAGGATCTGCAAAGGAGATAATGAACTTAAGAAACACCACATATAACAACTGCAGCTCATGAGATTGCGTTGAATTTGGTCCAACGTGTAAACAAAGCTTATACTGGTTGGTGCTTAAACAAGTTTGAACATAAGGTTGTGAAAGATAGCTTGTAACTGACCTTTATCTTCAATTTCAGCCAAGGTAAGATTTTGAAGGCCTGCTGTCAATACCATCCATAAAAAAGAAAAAAAGAAGAATCGAATTAAATATGGTTAGCTGCAGAGCTATGTTCTTTTA
Source organism: Luvunga scandens (assembly GCA_030449905.1). NCBI lineage: Eukaryota > Viridiplantae > Streptophyta > Magnoliopsida > Sapindales > Rutaceae > Luvunga > Luvunga scandens. The sequence continues at coordinate 1,673,259 of JASUUG010000526.1, forward strand.
CATAATAACACTGTCACATGGTAACAAAATCGATGGATTGTCACTAAGAAATGAAAATGAAGTCAAGAATGTGCATTCTGTTTGAATCCAGCTGTTCTGTATTCTTTGAAATGCCCATTATAAGAGACCATATTATCTTAATGACAAGAAAAGACCAAAACTCTAATTGCTACACAAATGTGAAATCTTCATAGTGTACAAAATAATCATCAACAAAAGGCATTCTACGCATGATGACGAAAAGTTAAGATCTATCTTTGATTGCATGAATCATCAAAACACAAGAAAAAAAAAATCAAGTGAGAGTTATAATTTTCTTGCCTTGTTCCGGGATGAAAATTACATCTCCAGCATGGATAAGATCAGGATTGGCGAGTCCATTCAACTTGCCAGTCATGTCTACATCAGCCTTAAACCTTGAACAGATTGTAAAAAGGGTGTCTCCTGCTTCAACTTTGTACGTCACAAGATCATTACTCTCGGAACAGCCACATACGAGATCTAATGTCACAACATGTGATGGAATCAATGTCTTATCTGGTTTCTCCACAAGAAATGACCCAAACTTGGAAGAAACCTTCTCCCATGTGTCCCCATTTTGGACTGTGTAGTCCATATGCCAAGTATATTCATCATGGTCAGGCAAGCATCTGCAGTTTATTGAAATCAAGAAACCACCAACTGTTCTATTAACTAAATTAGACCTCACATTGAACAAAGAGGCTGTTTCTTCGATGGTTTTCGTGGTCTTTGGGTTGTAATATAATGATGCAGGACAAGACAGAGGGGAAGAAGATACATTACATGGAATTGCTTTCAATTGAAAACTATGACATACACACAAAAATGATATTGATATAACAAAAACTATATGAAACACTTTATTTCCAATATCCAAAAAACACATTTTTACCAATTTTAAGTCAAAGCAACCGCATGAAATCCAATGTAAGTCAAAGCAGAAGAAGTGTACATATAGTGCAAAGCTTAACTAATTGAATCATATCAAGTTCTAAACAATAAAAGCATCACTTTTATTGCTGATATATGCTTTCATTATTTTCCCAGTAACCGAACAGAGTTAAATACCTATAAATTAACTATTCCATTGAAAATTCAAGACCAAATATAGTATCATAATCCCAACAAAAGCAGTATCAAAATTCATTGGAAGGGCCAAAATATGAAAAGGGTCAAAATCAGATGAAGAAAATGAGGCGTCACCGTCAGCTGGTAGGTAATTGGGGACTGAAAATGATGTTGAAAAATCGAAAACAAGACATGTAAGAAAGTCCAAGAAACCGAGTTCCCGTGATTTGGTTTAGATTCTTGAAACAACACGGTTTCCGTCTTGATTCCGCCACTTGGACGATACTTTTAAACCAATGGTATAGTGTATGTCGCTGTCGCTTAGTCTTAGTTTGTTTTACTACAACGTTACCTTCATCCGAAGAATCAAAACTACAAAGCCGGCTTCCATTGTCCTTTTCTTGCAACTGTGTTAATGTCTATCTTATAAGATAAAAGAAACAATTTACATATTCTTGTACATTCATCATTGAAGCGTTTGTAGTCCAACGGTTAGGATAATTGCCTTCCAAGCAATAGACCCGGGTTCGACTCCCGGCAAACGCATAATGTGTTTTATATATAATTTTTAAAAATAAAAAAATTATTCATCTCTCAATGAACTCGCTTTCAATCTCTTTACATGATCCTTGAATCAATTCTGTACGAGTGACAATTAGTACAAATTATGTTTTGTGTCTTTTTCATCTACATACAGGAAGAGAATTTCACAAACAGCATATAAAAATGTTATAGAAGCCATGATGGTAATACTACCGACAGCATCTATATATGGGCACAACCCTTTTTCAAACCTTGTCATAAGGCGGTCTTGTTCCATCGGCGTTGGCAACACTACTGGAGCCAACATCAGGGGTGGAAGCAGAAGAAACTGATACATAAACTGCATTTGGTCTTGCATGCGGCAAGTCCATTAATGGCTCATTCAGATTCAAGAAAATTTGCACCACTTTTCTTATCTTAGGACGAAGCATATAGTCCGGATGCAAGCATGCAAGCCCCACAATCAATGTCCTCTTCACTTGTTCTTCATCAAATCCCCCTTCTAATTGTTTATCCACACACTCAAGCAATGCATTTTTGCCATATAAACTCCACACGTAATCAACTAAACTATTTTCTTCAAAAAACCCGTTTGATCTTCTTCCACAAGCGACTTCAAGTATCACCATTCCAAAGCTGTAGACATCAGATTCTGGGCTGGCCTTGCCTGAGAAGCTTACCTCTGGAGCTAAATATCCTGGGGTTCCAGCCATCATTGTAGCGACATATGCATCGTTTTGGATCAATCTCGCGAGCCCGAAATCGCCTAGACGAGCATTGTATTCGGAGTCAAGCATCACATTATTTGGCTTGACGTCACGGTGAACTACGGGTTTGTCACATTCTTCATGGAGATAAAGCAGAGCGGATGCTAACCCAGTTAAGATTTTGTACCTTGTCTTCCAATCGAGAAAGCCCTTGCCAATGAAACGATCTAGGCTACCATTGGCCATGTATTCATACACTAGGAGAAGATGCTCACCCTCATGACACCATCCTTGGAGTTGCACCAAATTCTTGTGCCTTAGACGCCCTATTGTGCAAATTTCTGCTAAGTACTCCCTTTCACCTAAATGAATTTGAAGAGCAAAAATGGTGTAAATGATCAAAAGTTATGATAATAGTTATCTCAATTCTTTCTATAAAAATTACATAATTAATACATAGAGAATGACTATAATACATTGCTATTTGGTACAACACTTCCACCTCCACTCTTAATCAACAAAATCTTAAACGTTTTGAAGTTTTTATTGAATTTTTATTCTTGTCTCCTATGTGATATGTTATATGTACTACTATAAATTTTAATGTGTTAGCAATGTAGAATTTGGGAGAGTAACTAAAAAGTGGAGCCTTTTAACGGAAAATGAGAACTGATGCGGTATCAAATAGCATTGAATTGTAAATTGAATTATTTGGATTTATAATTACTTGTCTTTTACCATGATTCAGAACTGCTTCCAAAAGATTTTGAAAAGTAAAACATACCTTGATGTGAAGTTGCTGAAATCTTTTTGACAGCTACAATTGTTGTAGGATGCTGTAAGGTGCCTTTGTAAACAGTTCCAAACGCACCCTTGCCTAATAAATTTTCGTCACTGAAATTATGAGTGGCCTTTTGCAGCTGCTTGTAGGAAAAAAGATTAGGGACATTTGCTGCACTTCTTGCTCTCTTCTCTATATCTTCTTTTTTCATCTTCTTCTTTTTCCTTTTCAGAGTTCTTTGAATAAACAAATAAGTGACCACGGCAACAATCATTAACACAAGTATAGGGACAACAATAGCCAAAATTATTCTTATACCGTCCTCTTTTGACTGCCCATTTTCATCAAATTCAATTGGAAACGATACAAAAACCCAATCAAGCAGCTGGTGACTCTCCGGTAACATTCCTGTAGAGGCTGTGAAGCCTACGTAAACTGCATTCGGAATCGTTCTGGACATGATTATAGATTGATTAAGAACGCTTATTAATGGTTGCCCAGCATATGCTATGTAAATGCGAAGCATCTGCTTTGTGCCGTCGTAATCGATTTTGACAGTAATGTTTCTTCCACTTTTGAGATCAATGCCAGTGCTGTTGAGACTCTTTGTTGCAACTGGGGTTGCCATGCTTGTTGTGTCGACGCCTATATGGTTTCCATCCGGATCAATGTATTCGTTCATGTATGTGTCTAGCTCCACTGCTAGTTGACGAACAACACCATCTGCAATTGACACGCAATAGAAACAAGTACCCTTCTTTTAAAGATACAGAAATCATTCAGTTGCACATTTATCAGTGGACAACAGACGACACAATTTTATAACTTTTTGTGAATAGTTTTAAAACTGCGAGTTAACTAAATAGTTAAAGTTCTGCCTGTGTATATTTACCTTGAGTGGATTTATCCATGATTCCTAGATAGGAGCCATAGCCATTAGGTGGTGAAGGCTTATTATCCGGAGCCATTATAAAGGCCATCCCATCTCCAGAACCCGTTGCATCCGGAAACTTGGAAATCCTGACAGTGAATGTGGTAGTAAACATGGCAGGCCATGCAAGCACAGGTTGGTGAAACAGAACCCGACCGACCTTGTTAAGCGGCGGCGGCAAGGTTGAATTGGGCTCCGGAGTTAGGCTCAAGTACCCATTACCAGCCGTCACTGAGCCCATGCAAATTAGGTCGTTTCCATTGTTGCAACTATCAGGATTGAAATTATTGAAAATGATTGGAACAGACACAGGTTGGATGATGGAGCCCAAGGAAGCTTGGTTTAGGAATGAGAAGAAGAGTAAGAGAAAAAACATTGTTGCATACGAGCCACAACATAAAATTAATAATGCCATTTACAGTTGAATATATATACTAAGTCTAGTGTACGTTGTAAGTGCTTGTTTTTACTTGAATCAGAGCTAAGTTTGTTTTCAAAGTAGCTTTGGATAGTCAGACAATCTAAATTCCTTTTTTTGTATGTGCATATCTATGGTGTTTGTGGGGAAAAAGTTGACTTTGGAATGAAAAAATTGTGCAATTTCTTGTCTTTATGTCTTATATTGGCTTTATAAGAAATGACATACTTTTATTTAGATAAATTAAGCACTTCTAAACAAGAACATACGTCTGACCTTTCCTATGACAGAACTAATTAAAAGCAAATTACAAAAAATAAAATAAAACTAAAAAGAGCGAAGACTTATTCTATTTTTTACTTTATTTTACACTAGTTTTTTAAATAGAGATCGACACTTTCTCCCCTAATAATTTTTATTTTTACCACTTACTCTCATATATATAGGTCAGTAAGCAGATCAACTTCAGTTAAGGAGTCAATTTGCAAATACTTTGCTGATGTGTCACAAGCCGTTAAGAAGACATTAAGACAGTTTGCAGAAAATTACCAGAGACAACTGCGTAAAGGGCTGCTGCACAGCACGTGGTTTGTGTGTGATTTTTCTTTCGTTTCTCAACCAACTTTGTCGATTCTTGATTCTATGTAATCTGTTTAACGTAATCTGTAAGGTGAGATCCGTTTTGAGATAGTTTGTGACACGACCCGCCGAATCACAGGGCAAGTATGCCTAATTCTATTTAATCGTTGTGACGTAATCTGATTAATAAGGATTCTGTCGAAAATTCGGCAGAGTCTCCTCTAAAATTGTTACATAATAAAATCTGCAAAAATTTATAAAACAAGCACTCCCAAAATAAATTCAAATATAACTATTTCCGAATAACCAATCTCCTCAATAAAATGCCCCCAAAGGCGCAGCCGCGTTGGTTGGTAGTGCAATCTGTCGCCTCTCACTTGTGTGGACTTGGGTTCAAGCCTTGGGAGTGGGGAGGAGAGTAAAAATTGATTTGGACTTGCCCACCTCCCCTTTCCTTTAAAAAAAAATCTCCTCAACAAAATACCAAATTATTCAATGTCTAATATCAGAGGAAATACAAATGTTATCCACAATCCTCGAAATGTAATAAATTATACAATCCGAAAATATCTTAATAAAACATCTACGACTCCTAACACTATCACGTGGCCATAATTCTAAAAATAACAATTATGGCTGGGTCGATTGTTGTACCTGCTAATCTCTTGTGAGGGGAAAAATATAATAAAACGACATGAGTATAAAACTCAGTGAGCTCAGTGAGTGGATAATAGTTTTTTAACATAACCTTACTCTAAAATAATTAATCATATTAAAACACAATTTCATCAAAATATCATAAGAACTTAAATAACTTATTAAATTCAAATCACATACTCAAATAACGATATCACAACAGAATGCATAAAATCAATAAAATCGTAATACTTATATCATCAACACTGAATAATGAAAACTAACACCAAACTAGTACCTAGGGAATAATCTCATCATATCCGGACCTCGACGAATGGGCAATGATGTACTATTTAGGTACAATCATGCCCCGAAGCTATACGAATTGACGGGGAAGTATTATCTTATATCTTATCATATCTGGACATTAACGGACGGGCAATGACATACAATCTGGGTACAATCACGCCCTAGAGCTACACGGATAGATTGGAAAGTACCATATCATATCACATCATATCCGAATCTCAACAGAAGGTCAATGATGTACTATCTAGGTACAATCACGCTCTGAAGCTACATGGATAGATCCGAAAATATCATCTCATATCTCATCATATTTGTACATGCATAATCTGGTTCCCAGAGGATAAAGTCGTCTGAGTACACGATCCAAAGCCTTTGTGTGTACTCTTAAATACCAAAACATAGATAAAATCTATTTCTATAAAATCATTAAATCGAAGCCTTTAAAATCAATTTCGTAAATAGGCTTTACCATATTTTAAAATCATAATAAACTACAATGAAAATAGGTTTTGTATATTCCACTCACAGTGACGGTGTCCAAACTCGGTATCAACAACGTCTACGGGTTGATTCTCGTTCTCGGATCCTCCTAATTTAAGGAAATAATATAATTACTAACTATAATTGCGAATTATAACTAATATGCTCAAAACGGCATTTATCCGTAATAAAATATTCTTGAATTCGTAAAATTACTAAAGTACCCTCGACATCAAAATTCATCAAATTATCCTCAGAATCACATATTATCAAACTATCTTCAATTTCGATTACAAAGATATCCACAAATTTTGAATTTATAAAATCACCCCCAAAAAATATAAATTACCAAAATACCCCTAATGATGTAAATTACTGAATGACCATCGAAATCTCAAATTACCTAACTGTCCTGATATATTACCAAAATGTTCACTAATTTTAAAATTATAAAATTATCGAATTGCCCCTAACGGTCAACGGTGACCAGAACTCAGTCAACGGTGATGGGAAGTTCAAGTCTGCTAGTTCTGACCTCGGTGAGTCCAATGGTACTGGTGGTGACCTCCCACGCTCGGTGGAGATGCCAGATCGAGCTCCCCAAAATCGTAAGCTTTTCGACGTTCGATCGGGGGTAATGAGGCCGTTTCAGGTGATGGGGTTGGTCGAAAAATGATGAGGGAGAGTTGAGGAACAAGATTCAAGTGGTGTCTCAGCCTAATTCCGGCTAGATCGACAGCGTTGATAACAGGTGGAACCGTGGCTTTTCAAGCTGCAACATCGGCGTTCTGGTCGATTTTTGGCGTCGGTAACGGCAGGGATACAACCAGCGGCTCACAAGCTTTAGATTGGTACCAAGCTCGGCCGGTGGGGTGGCTGGAATCGTGAGATTGGGCCTGGTCGAGCGGGCGGATCCAGGTCGGTCAACCGGGTCAACAATAGCTTCTTCCTCTCTCTCTCTCTCTCTCTCTCTCTATTTTAGGAAAGAAAAATAAATGCTTCTCTCTCTATTCTTTCCTTAAATAGTAACTAGCAAATCTTTTTTTTTTGTAAGCTTAATACAAATTAAGCTAATACTGGACCCGAGTGCTGAAATAAAATCCAATTATGCGGCCGTTGAATTGCGTCTGAATTGTCTCAATTTAATGTCGCGACAAAAATTTAAATTATTCAAGTACGATCAATTTTAATAATTACGTCCAATTACCCACAACGATTTGTAACAATCCGACGATTTTAAAAATTCGCAATAAAAATTAAAAATAGCATCACACTCAATTAAATCAATTACGGTGCATATGTTAGTTTGATTAATAAGCATGTTAAGTTTGATTAATAAGCATGTTAAGTTTTCCTTCAAACTTTGAAGCTCGATCACTGTTATAGTTTTGATTCTTTGATCTTTCTGATTCTGATCTTTATTTTGCTCTGATTTGATCTTGTTTTTTTTTTTTATCAGGTATTGTGTTCTATATGTTTTTCTTGAATTGATTAATCTCTCAAACACAACGAAGTTTTTACAGCATTCTATGATTTCACAATTTTCAACGAAAAATTTATCACATCCACAAGATTATTATTATTATTATTTTGGTTAAAGTTATGATTTCTGGAGAGGGCGATGGAGTATTATAAAAATATTTGAGGAATAAATGGTAAAAGCTACAAATTTTAGGGAGTAAAAGTGGCGATCTTCCAATATATTTTTTATATGTTCTGAATGCTGCCCAGGAAACTTTTACCCGACTACATACATAGGGCGTATATTATATCTACAATATTCAAATGCAATTAGCCTGACTATCGACCTTCTCGTTGGTGAGAGATGTGGGAATTGGGCTCTGTAATTTAAAATATGTCTATTGAGTTCAGAGAACTTTAGGTTTTGAAACGAATTTAGAAATTATCTTACTAGTGACGTCGGATATTACAGATTTAAGTATTGCAGCTCGGAAAGATATACAAATTTTATCGTATTCTTATATATAAGCTTAGGAAAAACCATACCAGAAGTCCAAAAGAAGCATATAATAGAAACTGAACCGAAGTTAGTTAAAAATTATCGTATAGAAGATAGCGTAAAACGGATAATTTTGTTGACCAACACAGCACGCGTATCATAAAGAAAGCTAAGAAACAGTTGTTGTCACGGGGGCTGTAGTTAGCAATTTCTCTAATTTTATTCCATGAATAAAAGACTCAAACATAATTGACCTATCATGTTACTTATGTTACTTATGGAGCATTGCCCCTTATCTATTCATTACTTGTCACGTGTGCATATATATCATTATCATTGGTTGAATCACACACACGATAAAAAATGAATAGAAAGAAAGCAATGTTCTAAAAGCATCCAAGATTTTTTCCTCATTATTAGTGCCGGTGCAGGAGCTAGAATTAATTATGGTTTAATCAACTTCCGGCTCTTGAGTGAATCAGAAGGCAATGGCATTGTTGTGAAGGTCCAATCAAGCACCTGATGGCTTTCTGAGAAGTCTCCAGTGGCAGCTGTGAAGCCAACATAGACTGAGCTTGGGACCACATCTGACATGATAATAGGTTTTTCTAAAATTCTCTTAAGCGGGTACTCGGCATATGCCATTGAAACATACAGCATCTTCGTCCATCCATCATAATCAATTTGAACCTTGATATTTCTTCCACTTTTAAGGTCAATGCCGGTGCCATTGAGACTCGTAACTGTAATTGGTTTCGACATACTTGTTGCATCGATGCCAATGTGGTTTGCATCTGGATCAAACTCGTTCATGAAAGTATCCAGCTCCAAAGCCAATTGCGAAACATTGCCACCTACATTAATATTTGTCAATTTATGAGAACGTAACAAAGGATTTAAACTACAGTTTTATAATTTTTTTAGAGAAGAATATTTGTCATGAGAAGATCATTTTATACTTATTTTGAAAGAAACTAATTAATTCATTACCATGAGGTAACCGACTCATGATACCAAGAAATGAGCCATCGCTGTCAAGTGGTGAAGGACAGGTATCAGGTGCAAAAATAAAAGTCATCCCATCTCCAGCACCGGAGTTTGGGTACTGTGAAATCCTAATGGTGAAGGTGGTGCTGATCATTGCCGGCCGTGCAAGCACAGGCGACGGGTATAATACTCGCCCGACCTTGTGGTGCGGCACAGACGGTGAAGAGGTTGAATTGCCTGGAAAGGGCTCTGATGTAAGGCTTAGATACCCATTGTATGCATTCACTGCGCCGGTACAAATTAGGTTGCTATCGCTGCAGCTTTTTGGGTTAAATGAAGAGAAAGAGAAGCTGACAGGTTGACTAACAGGGCTCGAAGAAACTTGTTGGTGAAGGAAAATCGAGAGAATTAGTAGCAAAAACATTATTGAGATCACTTTGAGATAAAGAGAGGCACGTGCAAGTTGAATATCAAAGCTTAGTTTCATATGTGCTTTATATAGGGATCTTAGGATTTATTTTAATTGAAGTATATGGTATTATATTTATGTCTGTTTTCATTTCTACAAACATTATTTGGCGATACCTTAAAGGAAATTTGGATGGATGATCGAGCAAGGAATTGCAGACTAATTCTTGTATTTTCAGCTCATTCGCTCTTGTAAATAATACAGACCAAAGACCCATTATTGTTCAAATTTCTAAAGAACTTGTTCGATCGTAAATGAATTAACATTACAGGACCAAAGGAAGAAATTAAGAATGACATTAATTTACTATATCCACAATCGAAGTTTGATCATAATGGACTGAAATGCGCGATATTTGCTACGTAATATAAAAAAATGAATTGCACGTTATTACATACGTAAGTGATACAAATTATTTAGGTCTAGCTACATACGGTTGATTGAGGAACAAGAGAAGTAAATTAAAAATACTGGTTGCATTACAGCCACAACATTAAAACCAAGGCCATTTACATCTGAATAAATTAGGATAAATGTTTATTTAGTGCTTACATTTTAAGCTAATTACCTACTTAGTTTCTATAAATTTAAAATTATCCAAGGCACCCTTGTTGTTATCATCATATATAGTTATTGAAGTTTAACTTTTGAATGGTAAAATGGCATTTTTGTTTTATATAAGTTAAAATTCAAATAAATTGGAGTTGCAACAAGTGAAAAATATATGATAATTAAGTATTGTTTTATGAAAATATATACAATGGAGATATTTTAGGTAGCTTCAAGAAATACGAGCAGTAACTTTGAGTAATTAAATTAAACTATGAGGAAAAATGAGCATTTAACCAATAAATTTTATATTTTTAAAGTATTATGACCGAAAATACTCTTTCTTATCCATGTGAATAAATGTTTAAGTTTCAGACCTCTTAAACTACCCTAAAGTTTTAGGAGTTTTACAAATTAGCACTCACATTTTCATTTGAACAAATATGGTTGTGTGCATAAAACCCCTATTATTTCCAAAAGAGTTCATGTTGTTTTTAGTGTTTGGTGATATTAATGGATCAATTGAATTGAGTCCAATTTCTCGAACTTCTGATATCATATAAAAACTTAGGGGCAGTTTTTTTTTTCTTGAAGGAAAGGGGGGTGGGTAAGCCCAAATCAATTTTTACCTCCCTTGATGGGTGTCGAAGCTAGCAAATATAAAAACATACTCTAAACAAGATTGTGTATAGTGATTGAGCAGAGTTGTGTCCACAGAGACTGGTAATTATTAATCCTTTTTAAAATGAAAATGTAAATTGGGGGATTGTTGACAATAATGAAAATCAATTTAAAATAATAAGAATGCAAATTAAAAGTGTAATTCAAAATGGGAAAACTCTGGTTGAAGGAATTAACTCAACTTTGATTCGATTACTGATAATCGATATAACTATAAATCATTATTGCTTATGAATAGACCGGTTATAGCTACTGAGACACTCTAATAGCCAATCTCTCCTTAATTAGTCGATAACCAAGGTATGACCATTGGTTATTTCCCTAATCAATAGACTACCCTTGATACAATCATAGGATTTAATCAATTGACAGCATGAAAATTAGAGAGACCCAAATCCTAATTAACAAACGCATATGATGGTTCATTTAAATTAGATTATTTATTCCCATAACACAACACACTGCTATGTTATTTGCCACAAACATTAAAATAGTCATACGATGAATCTTTCAATTGGCAGTAGATTAAATTGATAATTAAATAGTGGCCAATTATCTAATTAACAAAGATAATCATGACAATAATTCAGAGAATAAATAAATACTCAAAAAGCAATAAAACAATTAAAGCATAAGAAAGATCTCACAGTAATGGTGAATCAAAGCTTCATTAACATTCAACCAGAAAAATGAGTTTAGTTCCTCATGGAGAAAAAGAGAAAACCCTAAAAAAAATAAAAATAATCAATAATCCAAAATCTCCCCTTAATCCTTCTTTATCTCCCCTTTTTATAGTTTTCTTCAAGAGGATAAAGATACTAATATCTAAAATATTATCTAAACATTATCTAAAATTCAAATTCAAGATTACAAGAGTAACAAAAATATAAAACATGTAAAAAAAATAAAAAATAAAAAATAAAAACGTCAAGTCCGTAGTTGATAGCACGCGCCCACGCCTTATCAACAAACTTCTTCTGAAATCGACTGTCACGCGCCCACGCCTTATCAACAAACTTCTTCTGAAATTGAGAATTTCTTCAAGAAGTCAATTCATCCTCAAACATCATATTGTAGCTCAATTTAGCACTAATCAATAGAATTGCACCTACAAAAATAAAACACAAGTAAATCACAACTATTAAGTGCAAAACATTGATAATAAAGGGAGTAAACAATGCAAAACTAGTGCATGAAATGCACTATAACACCCTCCCCACCCCAAGGCTCGAACCTGAGTCCACATAAGTGAGGGGTGACAGATTGCACTGCCAACCAACTCGGCTATGTCCTTGGGAGCCAACTTAGGGGCAGTTACAATTTGTCATTTTTTGAATTAAATTGCTTAAGAAATTTCTTGTGATGGGTGTTCGGAGCTTACAAATAAATCAGGAATTATGTAAGTGTGCTGAGTGATCGGGGGACTTTTAGAAAAGACAAATTTGAATTGAGCTTTTTTTTTTTGCTTGTGTGCCTGCAAATGAGTTTCCAATATGCCTGTTACTTGTATACATTGGTATTGCTGCGTTTATTGTACATTTTCTTATCTCTGTATACAAAGAGAAATATATATATATATATATATATATATATATATATATATATATATATATATATATATATATATATATATATATATATATATATATATATATTAAAGGTAAGGGGGGAGGGGGTGAACAAGTCTAAATATAATTTTTACCCTCTTTATCAACCCCAAGGATCGAACCTGAGCTTGTAAGGCGACAGCTTCATTGCCAACCAATCCGATCACGCCCTTGGGAGTAAGGAGAAATATATTATTGTTATAATCTTTTTTATGATTAAATTTTTATCCTAATTTATATGCAATTAATTTGATAGTGTTATGCGCATTCAGATGATTGTAATTATCATAGTTTATTTGTCTGATTAATTAGGAAGAAAAGTTTTGAACAAATTCTTTTTAATAACGTCGACGGTGTGAGCAGAATTTTACTTGAAAATAAAGTCAAGTTACAGCAAGTAAGGGATATAGAACTATACCTTCAAATTTTGTAAAAACTATACTTAAGAGATTTAACAACGACTAATGACTTATATTGTTGTTGTTGTTGCTTTTTATTTTTCTCTTTTTTTAATAGAGTAATGATATTTAATCCCCTCAAAATATCTCATCAGCCCTCATTTTTAATAAAATTCTAAAAATTACTCTTATTAAAATTAACAAAAAAATTATTTATTTTTAACTTTTGAAAGCTAATACAAACAACATAGTTAACATCTTCTTCTTCTTCTTTTTGTCCAATATTAGCTAGGTAAATTGGGCCACCAAATTTTACTCATTTCTAACAGTATGTCTTTTTCAAATTCTGATACTACCAAGATCTTGGTATAACTCATTGCCATTCATACATGAAGATAGGGGTCATCCACCATTCTTGCCCTTAGTCTTCACCTAGACCTAGCCACAACAACACCTAATGACGTTCAAACTAACCACTGCAGTCAGTGTCATTTGTCATTGTTGCTGTTGCTGCTCCTCGTGTCGTAAAGGTTGAATCAAAAGCTCTTTTCATGAATGAAAATGACAATTTTTACATTAAAAGCCAATCATTATTAAACAAAATGATGTCAAAATTGACCTCATCAAGTTTGAATTGCCTTCATCATCATTTCCTCCCCCCCCCCCCCCCCCCAACAATAGATAGCATCTAATGCAACAAAATGGTGATGGTGGATTGGTGATGTTTAGAGAGAGGGAAATAAATAACTTTTTTAATTTTTGATAAGGGTAATTTTGGAATTTTATTAGAATGGGGTTGAAGAGATATCTTGAGGGGGTCAAATATCATTACTCTTTTTAATATTAAACTAACAATAAAGCTGTTGGGTCGATCTAATTTGGGTGACTTAAGCCCAAAATTTAATAAGTTTGGATAGTTAAGCAATTAAAGAAAACCTTTAGGGGCTAGATGAAAATTTTAATTAAAATTAAGTTTTCAAAATGTTATGTAAAGAAGAGCAAGTGGACAATCACAATAGGACAAAAGAGGGAGAGAAAGACAGTGGGAATTTTTCTTTTTGGGAAAAGGAATTTTAATCTTTGATTTAACAATCAGAAGACAAATTTAACTTTGATTTCTCTTAAATTTGGAGGATAAATTCCTATCATTGCCCTTTACAATCCTACTGATCTTGATTTTTATTTTACTATCTTGTTAGCTGTTATTTGCGATACCTACTTATTAAAGAGACAAATATTAGGTTGTTACTGTAACCCAAGAATATTGAGATTCTTGATGTTGTTAGCCTCTACTATTATCTACAAAAGAATTTGTGATATAATTCCATTAATATAGTGGAAGATTATATTGGATTACAGTCTCGTAGTTTTTTTCCGTTTTGAGTTTTCCACATAACAATTTGTGTTTCTTGTGGTTGATTTATTATTTTAGATTTTGTTGGTTTATTTTTCTTTTTATTTATTTGTGATACACATTATATTTTAATCATAAAGAGGGAGAGAGCTTTGTTTCTGCTTGATTTATAACTGTTTGTGTGAATTTTTTCCCCAACAAAAGCAACTACTCCTTTCAATTTTTATGTGAGTAAGATTAAGACTACAAACCATTCAAAGTGGTTTTCAATGAACTATTACATTGGGATTGAATGGGAATTGTCTTCGTAATTCTCGAATTACAATAAAAAAAATAAAAAATTGGTATTTTCATGAAGATTATTTATAAGTTTCGGACTCTTTATTTACTTATTCCACATTTTTCTTGGTTATAAATGTGGTAGAAGCTCCCAATATCACAAATTTCTCTTGTGAGATTGTAAAAGTACAGACTTCCATTATGTCAAATGTGATTTCATTGCCTTTTTTTTAAACCAGTATCAAAATAGAATTTTTTTTAAAAAAAAATTATTCATTTCTTTAATGAATAATATGAAATGCTATTGAAAACTCTTTTTAGCCTAACTGAAATTATGGCTTAAGCTACAATACATGTATGTATTACATACATGAAAAAAATTTGGATCAATAAATATGAAACACCCATCATTAAATATGAAACACCCATCATGAAACTTGAAACTGAAATTAGTGGTCCCAAGTTTCAAGTTTAATGGTTCCCGATATCTAGTTTAATGGTAAATATTTCATATTTAATAGTGGGTGTTTCATATTTATTGTTTCATTTTTTTTTTGTATGTATGAAATACATTCATGTATTGTAGATGACCGCCTGAAATTATATATATCTAGTTAACAATTAATGATTCACAATCACATGTATTTGACAAAAAGGGAGAGGTGAAAAGCAAACTCAGAAGTTAAAAGCTGCAGGGAATGAATAGAAGCTGAACGTGAATTCAGAATATAAAAGAGGGACACATTACCACACGAATATCTCTAGAAATTCACAAAAGGAAAATAAACAGTATATGTTTCACCCGACAGAATCACAGAAACAATTTATTCGTCAAGTTTATTTCGATCTCTAAAAATCATTTCCCTAGATTGGTAATTATTATTAGAAATGACTTTCATAAAGCTAATGCTTAACCAAGTTTTGCTTCTTGAGAGAATAGGAAGGCAATGGGAATGTTGTGAATGTCCAATCAAGCAAGTGATGGCTTTCTGATAAGGCTCCTGTAGCTGCTGTAAAGCCAACATAGACTGAGCTTGGAACCGTTTCCGACATAATAATCGGTTTTTCGATACACCTTTGAAGTGGGTACCCGGAATATGCTACAGAAACATAAAGCATTTTTGTCCATCCATCATAATCAATTTGAACCTTGATCGGTCTTCCACTTTTGAGGTCAATGCCAGTGCTGTTGAGACTCGCAGCAAAACTTGATAATATGCTGGTTGTGTCAATGCCAATATGGTTACCATCCATGTCAAACTCGTTCTTGTAAGTGTCCAGCTCCACGGCTAATTGCGAAACATTGCTACCTACAAGTTGCATGATTAATTAGAAAAGACTTCAGTGTATATATATATAGATACAGTGCAGTATTGTTTGGTACAATACACCCCTTACTCGATTAAAAACTACCAAATTTTCATTGCACAAGGGCCCCAAACCCCCAGGTCACGAACCATTCCAGAGAAGATAAAGGACCTAATTGAAGTTCAATCCATTTATTTAAAGTTTCCAAGTTTGCCTCCTAGAGTTTATAGGTTTTTTCATTATGGCTGCATCAAATTTGTAATTTCTTAATTTTTTGCCCCATTGAACCAATCCTAATTGTACAGAAGTTTCTGTCGCTGACAACTCAAGCGTCATAATGGTGCATATAATATATAATAATTTGGGTACAGAAACAAAACCTAAGGAGTCAACAACAAAAGCTTCAAAACCTTTTCAACAGAGAAAAAGGGTATGTGGAGCGCTGTATTATAGTTGTTCTCAAGTCTCAACGTATATATAAATTAAACAAGCACAATTTATACCTTGTGACCGACTGAAGATTCCAAGGTCCGAGCCGTAGCTATACGGTGGTGAAGGGTTGTTATCAGGTGCAAAAACAAATGTCATACCATCTGCAGAATCACTTGTATTTGGGTAGCGAGATATCCTAATGGTGAATGTGGTACTAATCATGGCTGGCCATGCAATAACAGGCTGTTTGTATAAAACCCGTCCAACTTCGTTTAGCGGCGGCGTTGCTGAATAGGATGATGAATTGGATTGGAAAGGCTCTGATGTAAGGCTTAAGTAGCCATTATATGGAGTCGCAGCACCCGTGCAAATTAGGCTGCCGCTGCTGCAACTTTGTTGGTTGAATAATGAGAATGAGAAGCTGAGAGGTTGATTCACAGGGCTCGAAGAACCTTGGTGAAGAAAAATTGAGAAAAGCACAAGGAAAATCATTTTGTTGAGACTTGAGGTCGAGAGACACTACTTGAATCACATCGCTCAGCTTCATATGTGCTTATATAGCGGGCTTAACACCAATTGTAAACGTGTCTGGCGATATTTTAAAGGAGCTTTGGGTAAATAAAAATAAAAATCACACTCTTCTTGAAATTACCGTGTGTACAAGGAAATGCAAATTCTTGTCTTATTACGTTGTCTGGGCTGTTAAAAGAAATACAATATAATGCGGCTTTTTACTTTGTACCCACAACTCAAAAGACATGGAACTAGATAGCGTATGCGATATTTGCTATGTGATCATGGAAAATGAAAACCGTATGCGTTTGATATCAATTGCATAGGGTCAATATGTGTTTTACGTTAAAATCATAAGTAACATTGTCAACACATTTGCATGTGTTTGATATCGACTGTGACTGATCTTTGACATTTCTTAGCTCAGTTAGGGCATTGCAGCATACTCAATAGGTCAACGCGTCGATTATCTCTCACGCTATCTTGAATGGAGAAGTTTTTTAATTTGTGTTTGTCCATGAGATGTGTAGAAATTGAGGGTCCCTCTTTTAGGATAGCTCAAGTGGCCAGTGTGTTCTAATCCCGTTCATTTGCAAAATTAAAATTATAAATACTAGTGAATTCAGCTGGTAGTAAAATGATATGGACTCTAGAGCTAGAAGTCGAGCTAGCAACCCACCATTGTGTGTTTTAATTAGATATGAAAAAATTAGTTTATACGATACGTCGTCTTATTTTATTGTCTGATAATGTTGTGGCAATAATAAAACTTTTGGAGAAAACCATCATCTATAACTCAGTAATATTCATGTTGTATAATCAAGAATCAATAAGAAAAATATACAGAAGCGTACCTGAATCCATAATGCTTAATTCCTTTTGAGTTGGACTATTGGTACCCCTTCAAAATCCTATTAAAACCTCTATTTCAATTATATTTCAATTATTGTCAAAAATACCCCTTTTTTTTTTAATAACCCGTCTTTCCTATTTAAAAATCTTTCAAATTGCAATCATTTTCTCACACTTAAAATTCTTTTGCGATGAAATGCAATGGTTTCCCCCAAAAGAAAATTGGTACAAGCTAAGTATGGATGCTGCTGTAAATGATCCAAAAAGTTTAACGAAAATTGGAGTTGTAGTCATTGGTCAAGAGAGTTTAAATTTATGGCGGCATTAGTTTGCAGAAAATTTTGTACTAGTGATGTGGAATTTGTAGAATTAGAAGCGATTTTAGGAAGAGTCAAAATGGCTAAAGATGTTGGATTGTAGATGAAATTATCGACTTCACAACTGACAAAAATGAAGTTATTATTAAGCATATGCCAAGAGTACTCAGCCAAGCTTGTAATTTCCCTTTGTGAACACCTGGTGTGGTTAGAGGTGGCTTCCTTCCTTTCGCCCCTTTTTTTCAATAACCTCTTTTATGCAAAAAAAAAAAAAAAAAAAACTGCAGTTTTGATATCTCTAATCTTCTCAGACTTTCTCTCTCTAAAAAACAAAAAACTCTAGCTTGCCAAAAATAAAAATAATTCGTATATATATATATATATATATAAAGGATTGTCGTTTTTGGTTTGTGTAAACTAATTGTATAGGTGGGACTACACAAGAAAAAAAAAGAGAGACAAAATAATGTAAGCAATTAATTCTTTTTGTATTTGTCCTTAAATGTAATTTTTAATATAATAGTGGTTTTATAAGATCAATTAAGGGGTGACAATAGTCCAGCTCATTCCTTTTTAGGGTTGTGTGGTTGACCTTCCAGATCTACATGTCTGCACTTTCTCTCTGAAGATGGGATATCAGAAAAAATGAAAAGAATTACGTGTGACTTGGGGACCATGATCACTTATATAGATAACAGTTTTTTGTTGTCACTGGGTATTTCTAATTCTGCCCATTATAGAATTAGAATACTATTGGGTTTCTACACATTAAAGGCCTACATCCTATTAGATACATTAAAGTCCATAATATTAAAAATTTTAATAGATAACTTTTAATTAGGTTTAACCTTATATGATAGTCTGCAACATATAATCATTCACATATAAGCCCGACGTTAGATTAATGATCTAACAATGCTGAATTAAAAAATCCAACAATCTTTCACTTGGGCTATATGTGTAATCTCATAATTATATTTTGCAAAAATAACCGTAAGAGTTCAACTTTACTGTCATTACCAAAATGTATTTATAATCAATCCGGTTTATTAATCATACCAACATATGTCAAAACGACCTTTGTTACAACTATCGTAACTTGACCCTCAATGGTTATTATGCCAATACAACTGAATGACATGAATTATGATGTAGATATGTAGTATGAAAATTTCATGCAATGTGATCTTAACATGTCTATTTCCAACTAGTCTACCTTAAACCATATTAAGATCAAACCTTACTGAAATCAGAGTGTGAATAAACAAACCAAAACTTTATTTTTGTAGAAAATAATCTTAAATATCCAAAAATTAAAATAACTGAGAATTTTTATATTATAAGAGCATCTAAAATCACAAACTCCCACTAAAACTGAATATTCTTAAATAACATGACACCTATACTAACAATGTGCTCATGAAACATCTTGGGTGGCAATCCCTTAGTAAGCGGATCCACAATCTTGGAGTTTGTGCTGATGTGCTCTATAGACAATTGACCACTTTGAACTCTTTCTTTAACAACAAAGAATTTAATATCTATATATTTCGACTTTATCGAGCTCCTGTTGTTATTTGAATATAGCACTGCTGACTTATTGTCACAAAATAACTTGAGTGGTCTATCCACACTATCTATTATACACAGTCTCGTAACAAAATTCCGTAGCCATATCATATGATTGGATACCTCGTAACGTGCTATAAACTCTACTACCATCATAGAAGAGTGCTAAATAGTCTCTTATAGCCTCTAATATGTTTAGCACTCTTCCAAGAGATAGATCCTCCAGTTAGTAGATAGATGTAACTTAAAGTGGATTTCATATTATCTTGACATCCAGCAAAATCAGAGTCAGTATACCCAACGATCTAAAGCTTATGTGACATTCGATATGTGAGCATGTAGTCTTTTATTCTCTGCAAGTATCGTAAAACCCATTTGGCTGCTTAACATCCCAGTAACATATACTATATCCGGTCGCGTATAAACCTGAGTATACATTAGACTTCTTATTGCTAACGCATAAGGAATCTTTTGCATTTCCTTCTTTTCAAAATCATTCTTAAGGCACTGATTAAGATTAAACTTGTCTCCTTTAGCCACATGGGTGTCACATGGTTTACAATCTTGCATGCTATATCTTTTAAAAACTGTTTCGATATAACTTTTTTGTGATAATTCTAGAATACTCTGATAGCGATCTCAGTGTATCTGTATGTCTAATATAAAAGAGATGTCACCAAGATCTTTCATATCAAAATTCTTAGCTAGAAATCTCTTGGTGTCGTGTAATAAGCCTATATCGCTGTTGGTAAGCAAAATGTCATCGACATATAAAATTAGAAAAATATACTTACTCCCACAGAACTTGTGGTATATGTAATTATCAACTAAATTTATCTCAAAATCAAATGAGATGATGACTTGATGAAACTTGAAATACCATTGTCAAGATGCTTGCTTAAGCCCATAGATGAATTTTTTAAGTTTGCAGACCATATTCTTTGAGTCTCTTGACACAAAATTTTCTAGCTGCACCATATAAATTATCTCATCAATGTCACCATTAAAAAGCATTGTCTTTACATTTATCTAATGTAACTTAAGATTGAAATGCGCCACTAATACGATTATAATCTTGAAAAAGTTTTTCGAAGAAACTGGAGAGAAAGTTTCTTTATAGTCGATGTCTTCTTTAACAATGCCTTCTTTCTATATAAAGCCCTTTGCAACAAGACGTGTCTTGTACCTCTTCATATTGGCTTTCGAATCTCTTTTGGTCTTAAATATCCATTTGTAACTAATAGGTTTTGCACCTTGTGGCAATGAGGTAAGATCTCATATGTCATTGTCTTTCATAGACTTCATTTCCTCATTCATGACATCAATCCACTTTTGAGAGTTAGAACTTGTTATAACTTGATGAAAATTGATTGGATTATCTTCCATCATTCCAATGTCTACCTCATGTTCTTGGAGAAATATAATGTAGTCATTTGGAACTGCATTTCTCTTTTCTCTAGTGGATCTTCTTAATGGTATAAGTTCTTAAGGTGGTAGAGTTTGTTCTTCTAGAACAACTTCTTCTATAAAGAGGTTCTCTAATATTGTCTTGATTTATTGTGTCTTGAACAAAGTTATAAATGAGACCCTGATCAATGCCAATGACACCTATAGGAATATTAATATATTTCTCTTCAAAGACAAAGTCCTTAACTGTATCTCCCCCTTCAAACTCAAGATCCTCAAACAATCGAGCATTTCTTGACTCGAAAATCGACTTAGTTATGGGATTATAAAACTTGTACTCCTTGGATTGTTTTGAGTATCTAATAAAATAGCAACTCATCGTTCTTGAGTCCAGTTTATTCTCATTAAGCCTATAAGGCCTTGCCTCAGCTGGACATTTCTAAACATGTAAGTGCTTTAAACTAGGCTTTTTATCTATCTAAAGCTGATTTTGACAGTCATTTTAGTTGGAACCTTATTAAGAATATATGCTGCAGTCTTAAGTGCTTCTTCATAGAGTGATTCTAGTAGGATAAAATGAGAAATCATACTTATCACCATGTCCTTAAGCTTCCTATTTCGTCTTTCAACAACACTATTCATAGTAGGCGAACTCGATATAGTGTATTATGGGACGATATTGTATTCCTTTATGAATTTGGCAAATGACCCTGGACGTTGTTCACCTGAACCATCATATCTACCATAGTATTCACCACTATGGTCAGATCTGACGCTTTTGATTCTTTTGCTGAGTTGGTTTTTAATTTCAGCATTAAAGTTTTTCAACATATCCAATGACCATCCCTTTTCATAAAGGAGATATATGTATTTATATCTAGAAAAATTATTTATGAACATTATAAAATATTGTTGACTATTTCAAGCAGGTACAAGGAATGACCCAAAAATATCCGTATGTATGAGTTTTAAGACATCCAAACTCCTATTGGCTTCAAATCTCCTTTTATTAGTTTGTTTCCTTTTAATACAGTTAACAAAAATGTTAAAATCTATGAAATCTAAGGGGTCGATAATTATGTCTGACACAAGTCTCTCTATTCTCCATTTGGAGATATGACCCAATCTCTTGTGCTATAACGCAACCGAAGTCTCATTGGTTAACTTTCTCGTTAAATCTCGTGTACTTAATTGTGAGGATCCATTAAATAAAGTAATTATATTAAGTATATAAAGATTATCATCACCTAACAAATAACCAGAATCAACCAGTTTTGAATTATGAAACGAACTAAATTTTCCATTCTCAAATGAACAAGAATAACCAGATTTGTCTAAAGCGGAAATAAAAATCAAATTCCGCGTAAAAGACGAAACAACAAATATTTTATCAAGATCCCAATAAAATTCAGTATTTAACAATAATCTAAATTTTATAATTGCTTCAACTTTAACTGTCTTACAATCGCCCACATTGATGTATCTTTCATTATCACTGGGTTTTTAAAAATTGAGGTAACCCTGTATAAAAATATTAATGTGGGTGGTTGCATCAAAATTTATCCACCATGTGTCAAAGTTAAATTAACCTCATAATAAACCATACAATGCCTTTCAACTCCGCAAAAGAAACAACTAGTGTCGACTAGATCATCTGATTTCTTTTGTTGTTTCTTTTAAGGTAGTGATTTTACAACTCCTTTATCCTTATTCCTTTTATTACCTTTACCCTTATACCTTATTGAAATTAAGCTTGTTAAAAGTGTATCAATTGTAGCATTTTCATTCTTGACAAACCTTTATTCAATTTCTGTAAGAAACTCTTTAGCTGTAGTTTTCCTTTTAGGCATTGAGCCCCTAAATGATTTTGGAATGGCCTTCCTCATGATCATGATATACATGCGATTTGATTTCTCCCACCTTTCCATTTCTTTTTTATTATCATGAGTACTCTCATCCATAATAAGTAGGGGAGAATCAGCCCTTAACACAATATTAAGATCTATGACAGTGAGAACCATTAAAAGGTCTTCTTGCCATGATTTAAAGTTAGAGCCATTTAGCAGAGAAACAAAATTGATGTTAGTAGTAATATCAACAATAGACAAAACTGAACAAAAAATAACAAACAAGTAGAACTAGCTCATATTGGTCTTTAAACAAAATAAATTCAAATAAAGGTAAACCCTATCTCAAGATACCGAACACTCCATTAATATTTCATTTTTAGATAAAATATTAACTTATAAATGATTTCTTGGTGTAGTAGTCAAATACCGATAATAAGAGCATATCAAACAATGAATCTTCCTTTGGGCTATTTGATTGTTCACATGCAAAAACTGAATAATCATCACATGTTTATTACCACAAGTGCACATGTAATTCTATTACATATGGACATTCTTTTAGACCGATCGATATTCACATAAATTACATGTACAAGACCGTTTATATTCTAAGATAAATTAATTTTCACAAGAGGGGTTATTTTAGTGACATTGTTTCTATTAATTCATCTCAAAATGCATACAAACATACCAATATTTGAATTTAAAATTGCACTAAAATTTATCTAAAACATAAATAAATAATAAAAAAAATTAGTCAAAGTCCGGTCAACAATCAAAGTCAATGGTCAACGACTGACTGGTTCAGGGCTGGATCGATTCGGGTGACCTGAACCAAATCTTAAACAAACCAGCAAAACAAACCTTAACCCATTTTTTTGTTTTTATTTTTATTTTTAATGGGTTAAACTTTTCAAATGGCTAAACCATATACTTAATTCATAAAGCACAACTCATTAGGCCCAAAAAACTAATTTTCATTAAGCCTTATAATCGTAGGACTTTAATGAAAAAGCTCTTAACTTGTTTTGCCTAAAAGAAATTTTAGAAAACTTTAAGGACCTTTATGATATTTTCCATCAAATCCCTAAAATCCCTTTTCTTTTCCTTCTCTTTCTTCATTCAGTAGCCATGCCGCCATTCTCCTTTTTCCCTCAAGAGGCGACCATGGCTGCCTTTTTCAAGTGTGCTGTGGAGGCAACGACCACACCTTGGCCATCTTCATTTTTTTTATTGTTCCTCTTTTTTTTTTTAAACCTTAAAAAAATAAAAAAAGCTACAGTTTTTCACAAATTTCAGATTTATTGTGACCACAAATTTATTCTCAAATTGAATAATTCTAGATTTAAGAACACAAAAAAAAATTTAATCCTTAATATGTTCTCAAACTTAATAATTTTGATAATTCTAGTATTATTAAGTTCAAGAACACCAAAATCTTTAATCATTAATAAAAAATAAATTTGATTCTTAATTATTCAACATGAAGTGGCTCTAATACCACTTGTTGTGGCAATAATAAAACTTTTGGTGAAAACCATCACCTATAACCCAGAAATATTCATGTTGTATCACTAAAAATCAATAAGAAAAATATGTGGAAGCGTACCTGAATCCATAATGCTTAATTCCTCTTTAAGGTTGTCTGGTTGGCCTTTCAGATCTACACGTCTGTGCTTTCTCTATGAAGATAAGATATAAGAAAGAATGGAAAGAATAACGTGTGACCTGAGGACCATGACTACTTATATAGATAACAGTTTTCTGTTGTCACTGGGTATTCTTAATTTTGCCTATCATGGAATTAAAATACTATTGGGTCTCTAACATTAAAAGACCATATCTTATTAGATACATTAAAGCCCATAATACTGAAAACCTTAATAGATCACTTTTAATTGGATTTAACCTTATATGATAGTTTGTAACACATAGTCATTCACATATAAGCCTAACGTTAGATTAAGGTTCCAACAATGCTAGAGTAAAAAATCCAACAGATAATGTATGCATTCGATCAATCATTCATGTATAAACATATATAAATATTATAAGAATCAACTATATAGAATTTTTTTTTTGGTTTTCCAATTTTAAGACAATATATATTACATGTTATAATGAAAACAATGAAAATACCTTGGTCGGTTCACAATTGATAAATTGCTATTTATCAAACGTGTTATAGGATAAAATGCGATAAAGAGTGTCAATTAGGGTGATGCCTGGTGTATTTACCATAAGTTGAATAATATCATTCACACAAATCTCATTAATTTGAAGGAGATTAACATTTAAATCTAACATTTCTCATGGTCTTTAATTTTTTTCTTTTTAATAATACGTATTTTTTATTACTTTAATATTTAAAATTTACATGCTTGCGACTTTTTAGCATACAAAAGCCTACATACCTTTTGATAAGAGTGTTGGCTTGGCTCCACCACATGAGTAGGGATGGTAATGGGGAGGGTAGGGGAGGGGACTAACATCCCCGTACCCATCCTTGATATTCTATATATATTCTTGTCCCAATCAGAATTGTTTAAAGGGATCCTCCTCCTCTTCGCGAATAACAAAAGGGGATCTCCGAAGGTCCTCGATCCCTGAAAAACCTCTAAATAATTGATACATTTTTAGTTTTTGAATTTGATTTAATCTATTAAAAAATAAAATTTAAATAAAATATAATTTGACAATATATCTTAGTAAAGTTTGGATGTTATAGCTTTAGCTTTTGCTTTTAACTTTTGTTTGATTAGATACAATTTTAAAACAAAAATTTTGAGACAAGACCTTTTGAATAAAACCTAATTGAATAGTAATTCAAAACTACAATTGGTTAACTGGGCTAAAAAATTTCATAGTATGTTTGTATAAATATTTTGATATTTGTTATTTATACTAATATTTATTTTTTTTATGGTTTAAATTTTATTATCTATTCATTCATATTTCTAAAAAATAAAATTAAAATTAAAAATCAAAATGAAAAAATGGGAAATTTTGGAGGGGATGGGAATTCTAGCTCATTCCCGTCCTTTCTCCGAAAAAGAAATTGAGTAAAAAGTCATCCCCGTTCCTTCCCCAAATAAGAAATTAGATATAAAATCGTCTCCATATTCTCCCAAAATGGGAAAAATCTCTGAGGAGTCCCATGTTCGGATAATTAAACTTTTGATGAAAACCATCACCTATAATCTAAGAATATTCATGTCATATCACCAAGAATCAATAATAAATTATGCGGAAGCGTACTTGAATCCATGATGCTTAATTCCTCTCTAGAGTTGTGTGGTTGGCCTTCTAGATCTACACGTTCTCTTAAAGAGTCTTTTAGTTCTCTCTGCGCTCTCTCTCTTTGAAGATGGGATATCAGAAAGAATAAAAAAATTACGTGTGACCTGGGAACCATGACCACTTATATAGATAACTATTTCCTGTTGTCACTTGGTCTTCCTAATTCTGCCCATCATAGAATTAGAATACTATTGGGTTTTTACATATTAAAAGCCCACATCTTATTAAATAAATTAAAGCTCATAATATCGAAAACCTTAATAGATCATTTTTAATTGGGCTTAACCTTATATGACAGTCCACAATACACCATTATTCACATATAAACCCAACGTTGGATTAAGGATTCAACAATACTGGATTAAAAAATCTAACAATCTCCCACTTGGGCTATATGTGTAACCTCATAATTATGTTTTGTAAAAAAAACCTTATAAGCTCAACCTTATTATCATTATCGAAATGTATCTATAACCAATCCGATCCATCAATCACACCAACATAGGATCAAAACGGCCTTCGTTACATTTATCGTAACTCGACCCTCAATGGTCATTATGTTAATATAATTGAATGACATGGATCATGATGTGGATGTGTAGTATAGAAATTTTATGCAATGTAATCTTAACATGCCTATTTTTAACTAGTCCACCTTAAATTTTATTGAAATCAAATCATACTAAAATCAGAGTGTGAACAAACCAAAACTTTTATTTCTGCAGAAAATAACCTTAAATATCCATAAATTGAAATAACTGAAAATGTCTAAATTATAAGAGCATCTAAAATCACAAACTCCAACTAAAAATGAATATCTTTAAATAACATGACACCTATACGAGCAGTGTGCTCATGAAACATCTTGGGCGGCAATCCCGTAGTAAGTGGATCCACAATCATGGAGTCTGTGCCTATGTGCTCTATAGATAACTGTTCACTATGAACTCGTTTTTTAACAACTAGGAACTTGATGTCTATATATTTTGACTTTGTCGAGCTTTTGTTGTTATTGGAATACAACAGTGCTGACCTATTGTCACAAAATAACTTGAGTGGTCTATCAACACCATCTACTATACGTAGCCCCGTGATAAAATTTCATAGTCATATCCCATGATTAGATACCTCATAACATGCTATGAACTCTGCTGCCATCGTGGAAGAGGCTATAAGGGACTGTTTAGCACTCTTCCAAGAGACAACACCTCCATCTAGCAGATAGATATAACCCAAAGTGGATTTCATACTATATTGGCATCCAACAAAATCGGAGTCCGTATACCCAACAATTTCAAACTTATCCGACCTCCAATATATGAGCATAAAGTCTTTTATTCTCTGCAAGTATCGTAAGACCGTTTGGTTGCTTTCCAATGGTATACTCTTGGATTACTTAGATATCTGCTTAACATCCCAGTAACATATACTATATCCGGTCGCGTATAAACTTGAGTATACATTAGACTTCTTATTGCTGACGCATAAGGAATCTTTTGCATTTCCTTATTTTCAAAATCATTTTTAGGGCATTGATTGAAATTAAACTTGTCTCCTTTAGCCACAGGGATGTCACCTGGTTTACAATCTTGCATGCTATATCTTGTAAAAACTGTTTCGATATAACTTTTTTGTGATAATCCTAGAATACCCCGAGAGCAATCTCGATGTATCTATATACCTAATATAAAAGAGATGTCACCAAGATCTTTCATATCAAAATTCTTAGCTAGAAATCTCTTGGTGTCGTGCAATAAGCTTATATCACTGTTAGTAAGCAAAATGTCATCGACATATAAAATTAGAAAAATATACTTACTCCCACAAAACTTATGGTATATGCAATTATCAACTAAATTTATCTCAAAATCAAATGAGATGATAACTTGATGAAACTTGAAATACCATTGTCGAGATGCTTGCTTGAGCCTATAGATGAATTTTTTTAGTTTGCAAACCATATTCTTTGGGTCTCCCGACACAAAGTTTTCTAGCTACACCATATAGATCGTCTCATCAATGTTGCCATTGAGAAACACTATATTTACGTCCATCTGATGTAACTCAAGATCGAAATGCACCACTAATGCGATTATAATCTTGAAAGAGTCTTTCGAAGAAACTGGAGAGAAAGTCTCTTTATAGTCGATGCCTTCTTTCTGCGTAAAGTCCTTTGCGACAAGACGCGCCTTGTACCTCTCCACATTACTTTTTGAATCCCTTTTGGTCTTAAATATCCATTTGCAACCAATAAGTTTTGTACTTTGTGGCAATGAGACAGGATCTCATATGTCATTGTCTTTCATAGACTTCATCTCCTCATTTATGGCATCATTCCACTTTTGAGAGTTAGAGCTTTCTATAGCTTGACGGAAATTGATTAGATCATTTTCCATCACGCCGATGTCAACCTCATGTTTTTGGAGAAATACAATGTAATCATCTGGCAATGCACTTCTCATTTCTCTAGTTGATCTGCTTAATGACATAAGTTTTTGAGATGGTAGAGTTTGTTCTTATGGAACAACTTCTTCTATAGGGGGTTCTTTAACTAAGTCAGGAATGAGACCCTGATCAATGCCAATAACACTTATGGAAATATTAACATATTCATCTTCAAAGACAAAGTCCCTTATTGTATATCCCCTTGCAAACTCGACATCCTCAAAAATCCGAGCATTTCCTAACTTGAAAATCGACTTAATCGTGGGATTATAAAATTTATACCCCATTGATTGTTCTGAGTATCCATTAAAATAACAGCTTACTATTCTTGAGTTCAGTTTCTTCTTATTAGGCCTATAAGGCATTGTCTTAGCTGGACATCCCCAAATATATACGTGCTTTAGATTAGGCTTTTTACCTGTCCAAAGCTCATAAAGGTTTTTGGCAGTCGCTTTAGTTGGAACCCTATTAAGGATATACGCTGCAGTCATAAGTGCTTCTCCTCAGAGTGATTCTGGTAAAGAAGAATGAGAAATCATACTCCTCACCATGTCCTTAAACGTCTTATTTCGTCTTTCAGCAACACCATTAATAGTGGGCAAACCCGGCATAGTATATTGTGGGACGATACCGTATTCATCTAGGAATTTAGCAAATAGCCCTGGACGTTGTTCACCTGAACTATTTCTCTATAGTATTCACCACCACGGTCAGATTTGACGCTTTTGATTCTTTAGCAGAGTTGGTTCTCAACTTTAGCCTTAAAGTTTTTGAACATATCCAAGGATTGTGCCTTTTCATAAAGGAGATATATATAGCCTTATTTAGAAAAAATCGTCTATGAACGTCATAAAATATTGTTAACCATTCCAAGCAGGTGTAGGGAATGGCCCATAAATGTCTGTATGTATGAGTTCTAAGACATCCAAACTCCTATTGACTTCAAATCGTCTTTTATTGGTTTGTTTCCCCTTAATACAGTTAACACAGATGTTAAAATTTGTGAAATCTAAAGGGTCGAGAATTGCGTCTGACACAAGTCTCTCTATTCTCCGTTTGGAGATATGACCCAATCTCCTATGCCATAATGCAGTCGAATTCTTATTGGTTAACTTTCTCTTTAAATCTCGTGTACTTATTTGCAGGGATTCATTAAATGAAGTAATTGTATCAAGCATACAAAGATTATCATTACCTAACAAAGAATTGAAACCAACTAATTTTGAATTATGAAACAAACTAAATTTTTCATTTCTAAATGAACAAAAATAACTAGATTTGTCCAAAGCGAAAATAGAAATCAAATTCCGTCTAAAAGAAGGAACAATAAAAGTTTCATCAAGATTCAAATAAAATCCAGTCTTTAATAATAATCTAAATTTTTCAATTGCTTTAACTTTAACTGTCTTGCCATCACTCACATAGATGTATCTTTCACCATCATTGGATTTTTGGCAACTCAGGCAACCCTGTATAGACACACTGATGTGAGTGGTTGCATCAGAATCTATCCACCACGTGTGTCTAGGTACCAAAGTTAAGTTAACCTCAAAACAAACCAAACTAAGAAGCATACATTTCTTAACATGCCATGTGTGATAATTAGTGCAGTGTTTCTTCTTATACCCTTTAGCCCCACAGAAGAAACAACCAGCGCCTTCTAAATCACTTGGTTTCTTTTGTTGTTTCTTTTGAGGTGTTGTATCTGCAGCTTCCTTATCATTTTTTCTTTTCTTGCCCTTAGAGGTAGAGGCTAGGTGAGCACTTTTTGCCTTATTTTTTTCAGTTTATCCTCTTCCTGAACACAGTGTGATATGAGCTTATTCAGAGACCAAGTCTCTTTCTAAAAATTATAGCTCAGCTTAAACTGGTTAAACTGTATTGGTAAGGATATTAAAACCAAATGCACTAACAAGTCCTTAGAGAGTTCAAGCTTAAGTGCTCTTACCTTAAAAGCAAAGATGAGACATCTTCATGATATACTCCTTAATATTGTCTTTACCCGTATATCTCATTGAAATTAGGCTTGTCAAAAGTATACCAATTTCAGCTTTTTCGTTCTTGACAAACTTCTATTCAATATATGCAAGAAACTCCTTAGCCATAATTGTTTTCTCAATCATTAAGCCCCTGAATGCTTTTGGAATGGCCTTATTCATGATCATGATACACATGCGATTTGATCTCTCCCATATTTTCATTTCCCTTTTATCATCAGGGGTACTCTCATTCGTAAGAGGTGGGAGAGAATCAACTATTAACACAAGATCAAGATCCATGACAGCGAGAACTATTAAGAGATTCTCGTGCCATGATTTAAAGTTAGAACCATTTAGCATAGGAATCGAACTGATGTTGGCAATAATATTAGCAGCATATATAATTGAATAAAGAACAACAAACAAGCAGAACGAGCTCATATTAGTCTTAAAACAAAAATAAATTCAAATAAAGGTAAAACCCATCTCAAGATACCAGGCACTCCATTAATATTCTATCTTTGGACAAAATAATAACTAATAAGTGATATCTTAGTGTAATAATCAAACACTGATAATAAGAACATGTCAAACAATGAATCTTCCTTTGGCCTGATTTATTATTCACATGTAAAATTGAATAATCATCACGTGTTTATTACCACAAGTGCACATGTAATTCTATTAAATATGGACTTTTCTTTGGGCTGATTGATAATTAAAGCTTACATCCTTTTTTGTTTTGTTTTAGTCTCATCTTGTGCTTAGACTGATCTCCCGAATCATTCAAGTAACATTTTGTAGTTCTTTTCCTAAAATGTTTTCATCTTAAAAATATTTAATTATTTTCATTATGTCTTTCTTTTGAATTACAACTTTCTTTTTTGATTGATTGATTCCCTTTTGGACATGAATCAATTGTGATTGTATGCATGTATTCTTGATAGAATAAGTTCTACCAAAAACGATTATTGATAGGAATAGGAAAAGGAAAAAAAAGAATAAAAAAACTCTTTTTATGCAAATTATGAAATAAGTGTTGTGTAGGCTTTATTTCTTGAATATTTCTATAAAGGAAAATAAAATATTCAAGAGCCTACCTTTCTTTACAAATCAAGTAGCGAAATGATCTAATGTTGGATCATGTCAATGGCTGAAAGGAAATCACAGGAAGAAATCCTCCTCTTGATAATAGTATAAATGTCTTTTCAAAATGGGTTGTTCAAATGCTCTTGGTTCAATATTAAGAAAAAGAGAAAAAATAGAGGAAGAAGAAGTTTCTACGTTCGATAAGGAGGTATCTAAGGCTTAGGTTAGGAAAGTTGATTTAAAATCAACTTTCCTTTAAAACTTCCTAAAACTTGTACACGATAATTGCTGGGTCAGATAGGGTCAGGTTGGCTTATCATGGGCAACCCACCTGTCCAACATCTCCTACTCACACATGATGGGACGATGTTGAAACAATAGGGTAATGAACCATGAAACAATGAACAACCACATATCTCCAGCCATACAGACAGATATACTGTGTGACCATGAATATAACCGAAGACCCATGCGGATAGCAAAAAAAAAACATATTTTAATTACTAACCTGGGTAAGAGATGTCTCAATTGCAATCGTTTGCAAGAGAATTTCATTGTGTGTTTATTGTAT
Source organism: Luvunga scandens (assembly GCA_030449905.1). Lineage (NCBI taxonomy): Eukaryota > Viridiplantae > Streptophyta > Magnoliopsida > Sapindales > Rutaceae > Luvunga > Luvunga scandens. The sequence continues at coordinate 1,705,648 of JASUUG010000526.1, forward strand.
CCCAGTTTTAATTCACTTTAATACTCAAGCATACTAAATCTCCTCGGTATGCCAAAATTGTGCAATCTCTTTATGTATTCAAATTATAATATCCCACATATATTATACAATTGGTCAACCAATGAATCATATAAAAAGAAAAAAAATTATCACGCTCATGTCCATCAATCTAGAATAATCACTTTCTTATTCATGTATCATAGATTGAATCATGTCAAGCTTATAGATATCATGATAAAGTAACAAACACTAGTCTGAGATCTCAAAAACATAATTGATAGTCATAATAATACTAGAGTTGACTTATAAAAAGTCGTATGGGGACTTACAAAATGAGGAAGGAAGGAGGTTATCTCATTTTCCATTTTGCTTACAAAGCACGCACAATATGATATACACGCTATAGTGATCTTCCATTTTAGAGTGTATGTCTCACTAATCTAATTCATTGTACAGATCTTAGTCCAATTGCTGTTCTACAACGTCCAACTTAAGTTCTTAAAATAAATGCTCTCTTTTAGTACCAAAATAAGATCTTACAATTTGCTTCGATCAGGTCTCTATAATAGTGAAGTGCATTACAGTCAGTCTATAAGAAATATCGTTTGCGATCTCATCTTGATTCTAGTCAAGGTGACAAAATTTACAGAATAGCCTTTTTTTTTTATTTGGCTCTTAAACAAACGCATTGTCTCATTATTCTACTTTTCTCATCCTAGCTTTCTCCTGGAGCAACTGAGGCGACCACTCGTGTAAGAAAACCAGCCATGACCTCTTAGCATACTCTCATGTGTGTGTAATTATGCCTTTCACAAAATAAATTGAAATAAGAGAACTTTAAACATGATTGTATTTCAAAACAATTCATGTAACCAAGATGTTCAAAAAAATAAATACATCTTAAAAATGCAAAAATTACAATCTACGTAGCCCCAATGATCTAGCATGAAAGGTGAATGCATCCCTTGTTATAGCTTTGGTAAGTGGATCAATTATTATGCTATGCATAGATATATACTGTATGACTACTTCTTTTTTTATCAAAATGTCTCTTATAAAATTGTATTTAGTCTCATTATGCTTCAACTTGCTATGTGATTAACACTAAAAAGTGTACACTTAATAAGACTAAAATTATCAATTTTTCACTTATAGTGTTGATTAATGCGCTTATTATTTCTAAATTATCTTAATGCTCCCCTAATAAATTTTTTTGTTAAAATTAATTTACAGTATGTTAATTTTTTATATTGTAAATATTTCAACAGTAAAGAGGGAATTGAAATTGAAAGCAAGAATAAAGAAGAATTGTTAAAGCTATTGGAAGCCATTATAGAGGAGATGTAATTAATAAAAATAAATATTTCTAAGATAATAATAATAATAAAGAAAAGTATGATGTGATGGCCTGACATGTTAATATATTATATTATATAATAAATAATAATCTAATATAATAAATAAATAAAAATAAAAGAAACAAGTTGCATTCCTCGTCTATAAAAGGCGAGGAAATGCAACGCTACAAAAGGAGTCGGGGAAGAGGATGAAAAAGAGAGCAAAAGGAAAAGGAGTAAGAGAGAGAGAAAATGAGAGGGGAGAAAGCTAGGGGCAAAGCTGATGAATTCTTCTTTTTGTTTTTCTTGTGTTATCAGTTCACTTGTAATATATTTCAAAAGTTTATTAAATAAAATGTGTTTTGTTTTTCAATATGAGCGACTAAATTTTCTGAGTTGAGGTGAAAGGTGAATATCAAGGATTCAAATTAATTACTCTTTCAAGTGAGTTTTAAAATTTATTCTATTTATGTATTTTTCTTCTTTACCAGTTTCGTTAATGTCATGTTAATTTAGAGATCTAGATTTTCTCCAATTTATATGGTATTTTGACAAAATGTTGACATTTCAATATAGTTGTGGCCCATTAGGTACTTGGTCTCATATTTATCACGTTAATGGTTTGTTAAGAATCAAATGGCATAATAATTAACTGGCAAGATAAATATAAAATATAAATATGAGAGAATTGTTATAATTTGAAATCCGAGAGTGGATCTCGTAACTTTAGCATATTTTTAAACTTGATTCCTCTCAATTTCTTTTTATACAGTTAATTTTCTTTGTTATAATAAATTGACTACTAGACTTTGAATTTTTTGTTGTTCGAACTCGAACTCATCGGATTATATTATAATTAGACACTCTTATACTTGGGAGTCATAACACTTTGAGTCAAGTTTTTTGTTCCGTTACTAGGGAGTTTTTAAAATTTGGTGTCAATTTTATTTTTAATTTTTTATTCTCTTTTTCAATTATTTTCTTTGTTTTGCGTCATCCCTTACGTTACGCTTTTGTTTGTTTTTAATAATTTATTTTGTAAAATTTCAGTTAGCTCTTTCTCTCTCCTGTAGTCATAATATTACTATAAAACTTGTAAAAATTTTCATTTTGACCCAAAAAAAGTTGCAAATCAATCCTTAAACGGAATTGGAACTTGGATCTTTGGACTTCTCCTTATTCTTTGGACTTTTGGACTTAAAGACTAAATGAACTTGGACCTTGGGACTTTGTGGACATAATTGACGTGGACTTGGACTTTCAAAATAACTATTAAGGCCAACAATTGAATTTTAATAGGCTAGTAAAAAAAAATTTTTCTTTCTTTCTTTATATTTCTGCAATTTACTTTTTGTATTTATTTTTATAACTGGTTCTTAAATACCACCTAATTTATTAGTGTTTTGTTAATGTGTTATTTTATTATTGCTTTTAATTATTTTGTTTTTATGATTGGTTTAACCGCCTAATATTTTAATTTCAGTCAATTAATTTTTAGTTTATTTATTTTTATTTTGCATTTATTTATTTTTAATTTCTATTTATTTATGTTCTTTGCTTATTTAATTTTTATTTTATTTTTAATTGTGTAATTTCTATTTGGTGTTGCATGCATTATTTATTTGTCTATGCATCATTTTTTTTTTTTAATTTGGAACACACTTACACATCATTAGCATTGTATGCGACGTTGGTCTCGTACAGATAGTGATAGACTAAATAGAAAATCACCTTTACCACCTCTAGATATGGCCAATATCGGAGCTGATAATTTTTCTGAGCACGGAGATAACCAAGCCTTGCAAAATCTTCACGAATAGTCTAGGACACTTAGAGATTTCATGCATCCTACTAGAATGGGGTCACCATCATGCATAATTTTTCCTCCTGATGCATCTTGTTTTAATTTCAAACCTAGTATAATTCAACTTTTGCTTACTTTTTATGGTTTTGAGTATGAAAATCTATATTTGCATTTGAGAGATTTTAAAGAGGTTTGTAACACTTGTACTGATCAAAATTGTAGCATGAACATAATCAGACATAAGGTTTTCCCTTTCTCATTAAAGGAAAAAACTAAAACTTGGCTATAAAATCTTAGGTAAAGATCTATTAGAACTTGGGACGAAATGCAAGCACAATTTTTGAAAAACATTTTTCCACCCGACAGAACAAATTCTTTCAAAAGACAAATCACCATGTTTACTTAAAAGCCAAGAGAAACCTTTTACCAATGTGAGGATAGATACAAAGAGTTACTTAACATTTTCCCATACCACGGTTTTGAAACATGAAGATTAGTGTCTTATTTTTACGAGGGACTAACATCTTAAAGTAGACAAGTCGTTGAAATGATGTGTAATGGTGAGTTTAGAGACAAAAGTCCTGAAGATGCGTTAGATTACCTTGACCATATAACAGAGAATGCACAACATTGGGACACAGTTGGGTCTTATGAGTCATCGAGTAAACCTCAATCATCTCCATCTGGTGAATGCATGTACAACCTTAGAGAAGACCATGACCTTCAAGCCAAATTTGCATATTTAGTTAGAAAAGTTGAAGCTTTAGAGTCCAAAAAAGAATGATCACGTAAAATCTATTCAAGATATTGCATGTTCTGTTTGTGATTTGACTGACCATTATACATAGAACTGTCCAATCTTGCCAGCTCTGAGAGAAAGTTTGCATGAATAGGTAAATGTCGTCAAAAATTTTAAAAAGCCAAATCTCAATCCATACTCCTAAACATACAATTCTAGTTAAAGAAATCACCCTAATTTCAGTTAAAGAAATGACAATCATCCACAACCTTCACAACCTTCATAACCAACTCCTCCATGTCAGAATTTCCAAAAGTCCCAGAGTTACCCACCATATGTCCCACTTTCAAGCAAAACTCTGGAAGATACATTGCATTCATTCATTGAAAAAGAAGAGGCAATCAATAATCAAACCATGCAAACCTTGACTACTTTAATAGAAATTATCTCCAAACTTACATGAGTCCTCACCCTGCATGAAAAAGGTATGTTTCTTGCTCAACCTAAACCAAATCCTAAGAGTCAACAACATTCTCAAATGGGTAATACAAGAACCCAAAATATGAGTCAAGTTAAATCGGTTGTGACTTTTCATGGTGGCAAAATTATCAAAAAACACATTTTGGACTCTCGTGAAATTAACAACGATTCAATTTTAGATAATAATGAAGAGTCTGTTAAACCTTTAACCTATGAAGAAATAACCAAATCTCTTCCTGTACCTCCATTTCCTCAAGCACCCCTTATTTCCTCAAGCACTAATCAAGCCAAAGAAATCAAACCACAATTCAGAGATCTATGAAGTCTTTAAACAAGTAAAGGTCAACATTGCTCTGCTGGATGTCATTAATCAAGTGCTTTCTTATTCTGAATTTCTGAAAGATCTATGCACTGTGAAAAGGAAACATTAAGTGCAAAAGAAAGTGTTTTTAGCAGAATAAGTAAGTTCCATTCTCTCAACCAATAATGCTTTAAAATACAAGAATCTTGGTTGTCTAACCATTTCTTGCATTATTGGAGACAATAAAATTGGACATGCTGTACTTGATCTTAGTGCCAGTGTTAATTTGCTTTCATATTCCGTGTACCAACAACTTAATCTTGGTAAGTTAAAACCAGCTTCTATCAATCTTTTACTTGCCGATAGGTTGATTAAAGTGCCAAAAGGAATAATTAAAGATGTACTAGTCCAAGTCGATAAATTTATATATCCTGTGAATTTTATTGTTTTAGAAACGGAACCAATTTCAGATGAATGCAAACAAATTCCTATTATATTGGGGCGATCATTTTTAGGTACTGTTAATTCTTTAATTAATTGTAAGAATGGAGTCATGAAATTATCTTTTGGCAACATGACATTAGAACTCAATGTGTTTAACATGTGTAAATAACCTCATGACACAAAAGATGATGATAGTGAGAATGAGGAGATTGATCTCATTGATTCAATCATTGAGGAATAAATTCAGGATGAGAAATTGAGAAACTCTATGGAAAATTGTTTTGTTGATTCTTTTGAATCAAGTAAAGAATTAAAATGTAATACTATTAACATATGCTCAATACTTGATTCTACGTAGGTACCTAAAGATGATACTGGCCAATTAAACTTTGAAGACATTATATACCTTAAAGAGCCACAAGAAAAGGAAGATCTAAAATTGGAATTGAAACTTTTACTGAAAGAATTAAAGTCTGTGTACTTCAAAGATCAACAAATCTATCCAATGGTAACTTCTCCCCAACTTACAAGTGATCAAGAAGAGAAAAATGTCAAGAATTACGAAGAGAGGATGAAAATCTATCATGACAAGCGTATCAAGATGAAATCTTTTACACTAGGATAAAAAAATGCTCTTTTCAACTCTGGCCTACATCCATTTCCAAGTAAGTTACGTTTTCAATGGTCTGGCTCATTTATTGTTCGCACGATTTTTCCAGATAGGGCTGTAGAAATTGAGAATCCAAAAGACGGTGTCATATTTAAAATTAATGGTAAGAGATTAAAACCATATCTAGAACACCAACCATGTGAAGCAGACACCGAAATCAATTTGAGTGACCCACCAAATCTTGATTAAATCGTTTGTTTTTAACTTTTTATCATTTTTCTTTAGTGTTACTTTACAGTTTGAATGATTTGATTTTGTTTTTTTCTTTTCTTCAATGAAGTGTATTTTGTTGTTTTGTTTAAGTGTGATTATTTGATAATTGTGTTTTATTTTACCATTTTTAATGTTTGTCATGTGTACCTCCATGAGAAAGATCATTTTTAGACATTTGAGAGAATTTTTATGTGTAAAATTTCACTTAAAAAGTTTGATCCTAGTTTGTAAATCACATCCTATTTAGAACTTACAACCACCAGAGTTAGTATCCCACGTTGAAGATCTAGAAAGACAACTCTGGGAAATAGAGAGTAGTATTTATGAACTCTAGTTAGAACTTAAGGTAAATTCAATAAGAGGACGAAGGTGAGTTGCATATTTGATTATATTTATTGTGTGTTTTTATTTTATTGTTTTGTTCACTTTTGACTTGATATTACAGATTTGATTTGTTTCTTTGATATATATGATATACTTTCCTATATAAATGGCTGATGACGGCACTTCGTGACTTTTTTAGTCGGTATTTTCAATTTCCCATAATTACTGAAAACTCAAAATAAAGTATGGAAGAAATACAACATAAATTACGCAAGCGTATTCCTTCTCTCCCTCAAACTGCTCTCATGAAGATTTACAAAGCTCGTTGTAAACGTATGTGTTTGTTAACAGTCAATAGGTTTTCTTAATATTCGTTGGTTAATTGAAGTAAAGGTCCAATTGACAGGTGAGTTCTCTGATCTATTTGTTTCTTACATGTCTGGTCTTGGTAAAAGCAAATTTGCTTAAAAAAAAAAAGAGCTAAATGACTTGGCTCTAAATGTCCCAACTGTGTAAGACTTGCTTGCATTAAACCACATTGTAAAACTTTAGGAATTATTTTTGTAAATCGTGACGAGAAAATCAAATTCATTAAGGAGGGCATGAGTAAAAAATCATTGGATGATATCTTACAATCTGTTGAGATGCATCTGAGCAGATATGTGCAATGTGAGATTCATAATTTATAGAAGTTGTTCAAAAAAGAAAGTGCATAATTTAGTCTTAGGAATCTGACTCTAAAAGACCTTGTTTGCCAACTTATAAGAAAACTGGATGGAAAGCTAATCCTCGACGCATAGAGGACATTTAAGCCGTTACTTGACGTAAAACCAAAGGAAGATGTAAGCCACAATCACAACTACCAGTAAATATTTTTTTATTTTATTTATTTTTTGCATTATTATTTTCTTATTTTATATTTAGTCGCTGTTTGTTTTTTTTTTATTTTACTGTTTGTTTTTTGTTTGCTTTTGAATTATTGAGCCACCAATTTTACGTGTCATTTGACAATTGCACCACCCCATTTGCAATTGTGTATCATTGTATTTGTGACCAAGATCATTAAATAGGTTCTCCTTTTCAGGAATTCACAAATTATTTTTTTTTTAGAATTGTTTCAATGGCATCAACTTTGAATAGACAATTTAAGAACATTTGTGCCCTTTTTGGATTTCGCTATAGAAAGTATAAGGAGTTTGTTTATGCATCCATAGATCTTAATCATGCTATAAGAGAGAAAAAAAATTACATCTTGTATGTGGAGGAGGTAATCGAGGGTTATCAAAACTTGTCTCAAAAGCTACTTTCATTCAAGGAAGACAAGTACTAGGCATCATTCCAAAAGCCTTAAAACCTTTGGGATGTCTGCTTGGTTCACCAACCGGAGAATAGTTAATTATCTTAATTATGCAAGAAAGAATATCCAAAATGTTAAATTATGCTAACGCTTTTATTTTCTTGTCAGGAGTTTTTACAACTTTAGAGGCACTAATTAAATTTGCTTCTTGGGCTCATTTAAATATCCATAAAAAACCCATCGGTTTGTTAAATGTTAATAAATTTTATGATGGCTTAATAACATTTCTTAATCATGCAATAAAGAACTATTTCATTTCATACTCAATGAAAAAACTCTTTATTTGTGCTCCTACTGCTATTGAATTACTTGGATCTTTTACAAGCTTACAAACCAGAGCCAGATCCCATGACATTGGCGTTTTAAGGTTTGACATATCACTCTTAAAAGTGACTTGATTAATGTAACTTTGAAAATTGATCATTTGACGTGATTTTACTTAACTGATTCGTATAGGTGTGATTTTCTTTAGGCCGAAGATAATGCTTATACTTTTATTTGATTGTTTCATTAATCCAATGAAAGAAATAAACTCAATTTTTAAAAAAATTTAATTTGGGTTTTAAATTTTGCTAAATTTTTATTGCTTAAATTATTAGGGTTTAGGAATAAGCAAGTTGGGGGGTGTGATTAACACTAAAAAATATACATTTAATAAGACTAAAATTATAAGTTTTTCACTTATAGTATTATTAATACGCTCATTATTCCTAAATTATCTTAATGCTCTCCTAATAAATTTTTATATTAAAATTAATTTGTAGTATGTTAACTCTTTATATTATAAATATTTCAGGAATAAAGAGGGAAATAGAACTGAAAGCGAGAATAAAGAAGAATTACTGGAGCCATTAAAAGCCATTGTGGAGGAGATGTTATTAATAAAAATCAATATTTCTGAAATAATAATAATAATAATAAAGAAAAGTATGACGTGATGCCTGACATGTTAATACATTATATTATATAATATAGTATATAATAATATAATATAATATAAGATAATAAATAAATAAAAGAAACAAGTTGTATTCCTCACCTATAAAAGGCGAGGATATGCAACGCTACAAAGGGAGCCAAGGAAGAGGAAGAAAAAGAGAGCAAAAGGAAAAGGAGCCAGAGAGAGAAAATGAGAGGGGAGAAAGTTAGGGGCAGAGCTGAGGAATTTTTCTTCTTGTTTTTCTTGTGTTATTAGTTCACTTGTAATATATTTTAAAAGTTTGTTAAATAAAATTATCAATTTTTCACTTATAGCGTTGATTAATGCGCTCATTATTCTTAAATTATCTTAATGCTCTCCTAATAAATTTTTATGTTAAAATTAATTTGTAGTGTATTAATTTTTTATATTGTAAATATTTCAGGAATAAAGAGGGAATTGGAATTGAAAGTTGGAATAAAGAAGAATTGCTGGAGCCATTAGAAGCCATTATGGAGGAGATATAATTAATAAAAATAAATATTTCTAAAATAATAATAATAATAATAATAATAATAATAATAATAATAATAATAATAATAATAATAATAATAATAATAATAATAATAATAATAATAATAATAATAAAGAAAAGTATGATATGATTGCCTGACATGTTAATATATAATATAATAAATAAATAAATAGAAGAAACAAGTTGTACTCCTCACCTATAAAAAGGCGAGGAAATGCAACGCTACAAAGGGAGCTGGGGAAGAGGAAGAAAAAGAGAGCAAAAGGAAAAGGAGCTAGAGAGAGAAAAGGAGAGGGGAGAAAGTTAGAGGCAGAGCTGAGAATTTCTTCTTCTTGTTTTTCTTGTGTTATTAATTCACTTGTAATATATTTCAAAAGTTTGTTAAATAAAATGAGTGTTTTATTTTTCAATATGAGTGTCAAAATTTTCTGAGCTGAGGTGAAAGGTGAATCTCAAAGATTTCAAATTAATTACTTTCTCAAGTGAGTTTTAAAATTTATTTTATTTATGTATTTTTCTTCTTTACCAGTTTCTTTTATGTTATGTTAATTTAAAGATTTAGACTTTCTTCGATTTATATGGTATTTTGACATAATGTTTAATACAAAATACAAATAATTAACCGGTAAGCTAATAGTTTGTTAAGAATTAAATGGCATAATAATTAACCAGTAAGCTAAATATAAAATACAAATATGAGAGAGTTGTTATAATTTGAAATCCGAAAGTGGATCACGTAACCTTAGCATATTTTTAAACTTGATTCTTGTCAATTTCTTTTCTCACAGTTAATCTTCTTTGTTATAATAAATTGACTACTAAACTTTAAATTTCCTGTAGTTCGATCCCGGACTTACCGAGTTATATTATAATTAAACACTCTTATACTTGGGAGTAATAATACTTTTGAGTCGTATCACCATGGTTTTTGACATCTTTAGAGAAAGAGATAGCAACTTGATTGTCACAATAAATAGTTATATGACAAGTAATACTAATATTAAACTCTAAGTCCTCTACAAATCTATCAAGCTATATAGCTTCTTATACTCCCGCAGAACATGCAATATATTCGGCTTCTATCATCGATAAGCTTCTTGTTACTCTATGTAATTGTTTCTCTGTTTAGTAAAAATGCATATCTCAAGGTCAATTTGCGTTCATCTAAATCACCACTCTAGTCAGCATCTGAATATCTAATAAGTCGCAAACCACCTTCTTGTTCGCATAAAGAATAATTTGCAGTGCCTTTCAGATATGCTAAAATCCTTTTGACAACACTACAATGCTTTTAAGAAGGATTAGACTAAACTCTACTTACTGGTTCTACAACATAATTGATATTAGGCTTTGTACACATCATGGCATATATGAGACTTCCAATGGCATTTGTGTAAGGAACTTTAGCCTTTCTTTCCTTTTGTTGAGGAGTCTTAGGGTATATATCGAGATTGAGACATTGTCCTTTGGCTATTAGGGTATCCATCGACCCATAATCAGCCATGTTTAATCTTTCAAGGATCTTGTTAATGTAAGGCTCTTATGACAATGTTAAAAGTTTCATTGAACGCTCCCTAAAAATTTTGACTCCTTAGATATAAGTTGCTTAGCCCATATTTTTCAATGTCAAAATTTGAGCATGGCCAATCTTTAACTGTTTTGACAAACTTTTTCATATTCCTTGCCAACAGTATATCATCCACATACAAAGACAATATAGCAAAAATATATTCAGACCTCTTAATGTACACACAATGGCCTTCCTTAACCATTCTAAAGCCATAAGAAACTACAAATTGATGTAATTTAAAATTCCATTGTCTAGAGGATTGTTTAAGGCCATAGATAGATCTTTTGAGCTGTATACCTTACGCTCTTGGCCTTTACCAATAAAATCTTGTAGTTGTTACATATAAATTTCTTCCTTTAGTTCTCTATTGAGATTTGCAGTTTTTACATCCATCTGATGTAACTCAAGGTTTACATGTGCAATGATAGCCAAGATCAATCATATAAAAGCAAACCTTACTACAGGAGAGAAGGTCCCATCATAGTCTACACCCTCCTTTTGGGTATAGCCTTTAGCCATAATCTTACTTTATATCTCTCGATTGTCCCATTCGCCTTACGCTTTATTCGAAGAAACTTTTTTCTTTCAATAGCTCTATGGCTAGGCAAAAGATCAATCAAGTCCCAAACCTTATTGATTTTCATTGACTTCATCTTTTCCTCAATTACTTTCATCCACAAATCCCTAGCTGATGATGTGAAAGCCTCGTTAAAATTATTTGGCTCTTTATTATCGTGTGAACTAATCATAAAAGCTTCTCTCTCAATTTCAAAACAACGGCGAAGAATTGGCCTACAACTACTCGTCTGAGTTAATTCCCTAGTTAGAATTGAAGTGTTCAACGTTTTACTCCCAATCAAGTAGCAATCCCCGAAGGCACGTATTAGTTCCAACACCAATGTTAGAAGTGATAACCTCATTTGGATTTCCCAATTCACAGAATTGAATATCCTTATCAACTTTTCCAATGCTAGGAAATTTATTTTCTAAAAAATTGATATTCTGTCATTCCTATTCATTCATAGTTCTATTTGCATGATACCCTTATTTCTGCTATGCCATTTTGTTGCGAAGTTCTAGGAATAATCAGCTGTTTATCTCTTTTTTCATTACACAGTTCCTTGAATTATTCTAAAAGGTATTCACGGCCTCAGTTAGTTCTTAGGACTTTAACATTGCTGTCTAACAGGTTCTTTTACCATGTTCAAATATAATCTAAAGTGTCTAATGCTTCTGATTTATAGGAAATCAAATGGACATGACCAAAATGTGAATAATCACCAATGAATATGATAAAATATGGGGCTCCTTTCATTGGACTATATATGTCAGAGTAGATTAACTCCAATGGTTTTTCGACTCTAATTCCCTTACTGAATGGTTTTCTAATTGTTTTTCTAGCTAGACAATTCTCACATATAAGCAATTCAACCTTGGTGAGTTGGGCCAATATGCTCTCTGTCACAAGTCTATGCATTCTTTCTTGCCCTATGTGACATAATCTAACATGCCAAGTAACTAATAAAGGTATAATCAATAATTACATACCAACAATTAATTTTACCGCAAACATAAACCAAGAAACATGGCAAACAAATATTGGGAATGGAATTGAAAAGTCGTCGAAGCTTCCAATCATCATCTAATTCACTTTATCATATTCATTTTTAGTTCAATTTTAATGCACAAAATTTTCAATTCTAATTATGAATTCAATAGATTCAATTTGATTAGAACTCCCACTCAATAAAATGATTCATGAGATACCATAAAAGAGTATATAAAGTTGAGCAATGACTAATGTAAAAGTTCATTAATAAAGTCATAACAAGATATTGTTCAACTAACAAAATGAAAACCAACATCAAAACAATAAAAGTCAATAAACAAAAGAAATAATCTAATATAGTCTAGCTAATACATAAAATCTTCTACATGTTCTTAAAATATTCTTTGTTGATTATGACTCTTTCATCCAACTTATACTCAAGTGTATCTCTAAATAAAAACAATTATTCCTTGTTCATGATCTTATTTATGGTTTTCTCATACCATAATTTCTACCTTCTGCTAAGGCGATTATCTTGTCTCCCATTCCGAAGCTTCATGTGAATGCTAAATATTGAGATTCACCTTATCTTTGAAGTAAGATGGCGCTTCTTCATCATATCAATTTCATGACTCAGTATAGGATATTTATTGCTCAGGAGATTCTCAATCTCTTCTAAAATGCAAGCCTTAAAGACATGAGTATTATCATCATTGAGTAAGGAATTTATGAGGATCCATTGAGTCCGTATACTTAGTGTCTGCTTTTTTATACTTTACTCGACTAAAGATCTCATATATGTCCTCTATTCATACACATAAAATGGTCGGGGTCTATTTTATAATTCTCCAATTTCTTCATAGGTTCTTCATAAGATAATTAATGATTATTCTCAATTAATCAATAGGTAAAACCCAAGCTCTATATGTCATTAACCCGTCTACCTTAGTCTACAATTTTCTAACAGAAGGCATCTAGGACAAATAAAATAACGTTTAAATCAGTGATTGTTAATAAACGACTAAACATGAAATACAATCTAATTTCATCCAATGTCCATAAAAAAAATATTTTCAAGCTCCTACTAGAGCAAAGTATTTATTAACATATACTACTTATCCATAAGACTACATATATTCGATTCAAAATTTTATTTCAATAATAATGATAATAATAATTAGAAATTTTGATTTTACATTAAAAAAAAAAGAAATTAAATTTTGAGTCAAATAGCACAAATGACCCTCAAATAAGAGTTGTGAATAGTAAGATACACATAAAAATACTATTACACATCCCCACATGCATAGGTAGGCACACATGCTTCGCCCGCACCACAATGCTATGCATGTCCCCACGTGTGCAATTGGCGCATGGGTGAACGCAGCGCTTTACGCAACTTCGGTGATGTTGTGTCCACCACCACCTAACTCAACTTTTCATCTTGACTCCAATTAACGATGCCCTCGAATTTTCAAACAGAGATAAGAATAAACTAGGATCTTTAAAAAACCAATTATGGTACTATTCATTTTGTTCTAAAAAATTTAGGATTTTTATTTTTTTTAACCCTAAATCCGACCAAATTTTTGTTTTGGCCATAACTATCTCATTTTAAGTCCATTTTTAACAAATCACATATTGTTGGAAAGCTCTTTCTAATGATGTATTACACAAAATGTCAAGTTGCCTAAAACAAAAGTTATAAGCAATTAAAGTCTCGAGTTTCATGATTTGTTAAGGTTCATGCAATCAAAAACCTAGGCCGTTTTATTTCTATCAATTCCAGGATTTATACTATAATTCAAGCATTTCAAAACATAAAACCAATAGCCACCAGATCACACATTCCATAAAAAGAATCGATTAACATTTAAAATTCATAATTTTTCATGAAATAAACTCAACCATAAGCACGAATCCAACACAAAATCAGGCTCTAATACCAATGAAGGCAAGTATAAAGATTCAAAAGCCTACCTTTCTTCACAAATGAAGTAGCAGAATGATAGAATATTGGATCATGTCAATGGCCAGAAGGAAATCACAGGTGGGAATTGTTGTGCAAATTTTATTGAACTCGCAAGTGCACGAATCTATTGTAGAATAGATCAACGGTGACGAGTGTCGATCCCACGAGGAGGTGGATTTTAATTGTATGTAGAATTAATTTTCTGAGTTGGTGGTTGGATTTATAATGACAATTATGTAGGCAATGTATTAATTTAAATTAAAGCTGTTGGAATAAACTATTAAAATGAAATGCTTGGATCTCCGGATCTGTCTCAACATGCACCATCGGCTTAATATTCATTATTAGTACCAATTAAATCATGAAGGGAGATTTTCCACTCCTCATGAACCACACTCTAATAGATATGGTGCTAAGGGCTTCCCGTGTCAAATAGTAATAACCTTGCCTAGGGAAGCGGTTATTCCAGCCGATATCAAGACAAGATTATTACTATCTGTCTACGAAAAGTCAAAACAACCACATAAATTAAAGGGAAAGGAAAAGTAAATTTACCACATTAAGCCCATGGAGCATGTTGAGACTTCACCTTCAACCCAATCTTGAAAGGAAATTAGCCACTCATATTTGAACTAGGGGTAAAATGGGAATTTTATTAAAATACGTAGAAAATACAAGATGGAGATGGAATTACAGAAATTTGAGCTCAAAAATGGATTCAGGGGTGTCAAATTTGGGGGAGCCTCTTTTTATAGATACACTGAGTAAATCATGGCCATCGGATTAAATCAATTTGGACGCTCAGGATTGCGCCACGTGGCAAGTTCCTATTGGATAGAACACATCATCAGGGCTGTTATTCTGTGTATATACATGTACCGTATGTTAATCTTATAATAATGATTTTGATGATAACAAAAATTATATGTTCATGATTAAAGTGTTGGGGCTATTAAAAAGAATTTTCTAAAAGCAATACACTTGTTTTAAATTCAAAAACGATAAATCGAAATTAACGGTGAACCGTTTCTGGAAAAATGGTGAACCGATAATTTACATTGATTAAAATTTCACATGTTCTGGATAATAACGGTGAACCGTTTATTTAAAACGGCTAACCGATACATTCCAATAAGTAAAAAATGTTTTAGCTTGAACCGAATTACAAAAACGGTTAGAAAGTTTTGTGTGACATGACTTGTGGAAATTAACGGTGAACCGTTAATTAAAACGGCTAACCGAAAAATTCGGTGAGTAAAAATGTTTTAGCCTTGAACCGTTTATTTAAAACGGCTGACCGATAACTTCCAGTGAGTAGAAGTTCTTTAGCCTTGAACCGTTTATTTAAAACGGCTGACCGATAACTTCCAGTGAGTAGAAGTTCTTTAGCCTTGAACCGTTTATTTAAAACGGCTGACCGATAACTTCCAGTGAGTAGAAGTTCTCTACTCTTGAACCGTTTATCAAAAACGAGAGCTAGGGATTCTGCTTTTTGGGGTTCTTTGGAAAGAAACGGTTATCCGATAAAGTTAACGTCAAACCGTTTATTTGAAGTCAAAGGATAACGGCTAGTTGGAAATTCAAAACGGCTAACCGATAGAGACAAACGGCGATCCGATTATTCTCAGAAAGTCAATAACGGCTAGTTTTCAGCTCCAACTATAAAAAGGCTCAATCAAATTCAAACAAGAGTGATCCAACATTTGATTTTTGAGCTTACTACTGAGAAACAATCTTCTTTGAGCTTCAATTGTGTTTCATTTCATTCCCTCACACATTAAAAATTCAATTGTAATCATTTGGAGTGTGTGAGAGATTATTTGTTATTAAATCTCTATCATTGAGTGATTGTAAGTGTTGGGATACACTTGGGTTAAGAGATTGGGAATAATCTCTTTATTGTAAAGGTTCAGTGACACCTTGGAAGTCAAGTGTAAGTGTTTGAAGCCTTGGAGGCTTGATAGTGGAATCCTCAAGCCCGGTGTGCTTGGGAGGCGTGGACGTAGGCACGGTTGGCCGAACCACGTAAAAATTCTAGTGTTTGATTTCTCTTCCCTTATCCTTTTTAATTTGAGCATTGTTGAATTTATTACTTTTGATTTTGATTAAGACATTAGTTTTAATATTGTGCATTTTTATTGGCTTAGTTTTAAAACCCAATTCACCCCCTCTTGGGTAGCCTAAATAAATTTCAATTGGTATCGAGCAAGGTTCTCTTGTTAGGACTTAATCGTCTAGAGTAAACGATCCATGGCAACCCAATATGATTCTAGCTATAGGGAAGGACAATCCACCACTAGGCCACCATTCTTTGATGGTAATGATTATCCTTATTGGAAAACTAGGATGAGAATTTACTTGCAAGCTTTAGATTACGAAATATGGGAAGTTGTATGTGATGGACCATTCATGCCGATAACTAAAAATGAAGAAGGAGAAGATATTCCTAAACCTTCACGTGAATGGAATGATTTCGAAAAGAGAAAAGCTTCACTCAATTCTAAAGCTATGAATGCCTTATTTTGTGCCTAGATAAGAAAGAATTTCAGAGTCTCAAGTTGTTCTAATGCTTATGAAATTTGGAAGAAACTTGAAGTTGTTTATGAAGGAACAAACCAAGTCAAAGAATCTAAAATAAGTAGATACACTAGGCAATATGAATTGTTTCAAATGGAACAAAATGAAAGTGTCTACTCTATGTATACTAGATTTGAGACATTATAAACACTCAGGGGCACTTGGTAAAACCTTTTCAAATAAGCGAGAGGGTAAAGAAAATCATTAGGTCATTACCAAAAGAATGGAGACCTAAGAGAACTCGCTTATTGAGGAAGCCAAAGATTTAAACATTTTGTCTATTGATGATCTAATTGGTTCACTTATCTCTTATGAAGAAGATTTAGCGGTAGAAAGGAGATGAAGATAAGAAAAAGAAAAGCATTGCTTTGAAAGCATCAAAATCTGAAAGTGATGAGGAGAAAGCGAACTGAAGATGAAGAAATGGCCATGATAGCTAGAAAATTCAGGAAGTTCTTCAAGAAAACCGGTGATCGAAGAAAGTTGAAACTTTAAGAATCAAAAGGAGAAGAAGGAAGCAATCATATCGCTTATGAATGCAAAAGTTCGGGTCATATAAAATCGGAATGTCCCCTTCTCAACAAATTCAAGAAGAAAGCTATGTTGGCAACATGGGATGATAAGCGATGAAGAGTCAAGTGAGGATGAACAATCACAAGAAATATCAAACTTGGCACTTATGGCAATAGGAGAGGATGAGCTTGATGAGGTAAGTGATCTTCCATCCTATAATGAATTATATGATGCTTTTAATGAGTTGCGTAGTGATATGATGAAAATTGGAAAGAAAAATGCATGTCTTAAAAAGAATATATTAGAACTTTCAAATGAAAAGGATCTTTATGCAAAAATGTAATGATGTGTTAAATGATAAGATTAAAGAGTTGGAATTAGATAATGAAAGATTGCATGATGAATTGCTTCTTTAAAAGGTAAACAAAGTTCTTCATATGAACATGAAAAATTACATGTTGATAACTTAATCAAAGAAAATGAAGAACTTAAAAAGAAGAAGCAATGAACTAAATGAGATTGTTTAAATTCACAAATGGGCAAAAGAACTTAGAAAAATTACTTGGTGCCCAAAAATGTGTGTTTGATAAAGGAGGGATTGGTTATAAACCTAATTTGAAACAAAAATACTACAAAAGCTACTTTGTTAAGGCTACTACCACTAATAATCATAAAATTGTTTGTCATTATTGCAATAGAGATGGTCACATGAAAAATAGATGTCCTATTAAGAGAAATGCTTATTATGGAGTTAAATTTATTTGGGTTCCAAAAGGAACCATTACTAACACTCAAGGACCCAAAAAGTTTTGGGTACCTAAAACTTAAGATATTCTCTGCCGGAATCAAAGAAGAAGGAAAGAGAAATAAGTGGTATTTGGGACGGATGCTCGAGACATAGACCGGTGACTATTCATGGTTCTCAAGCTTTACCAAAATCGAAAATGGAGGATGTATCTTTTGGAGATAATTCAAAAGGAAAAATAATTGGTATTGGCAATGTCGGTAAATTTCCTCAACTCTCATAGAGAATGTATGTTTAGTAGAAAATCAAAAACATAACTTGCTTAGTATAAGTCAATTGTGTGACAAAGGTTATAAAGTTATTTTTGATAAAACAAATTGTGTTATTGAAAATGCAAGTGATGGTAAAATTGTTTTTGTTGGAAAGAGGTGTGTTAATGTTTATACCATTGATATAGATTGTGCATCTACTCTTGATAAATGTTTCTCCGCATTGCATAATGATAGTTGGTTATGGCATAGAAGACTAGGACATGCAAGCATGGATCTAATTTCAAAGATTTCCAAAAATGATTTAGTTAAAGGTCTTAGAAAATTGGTTTAAAAAAGATAAAATTTGTGAAGCATGTCAATTTGGAAAACAAATCAAAACTTCTTTCAAAAACAAAAATCATATTTCTACTTCAAAACCACTTCAACTTCTTCACTTGGATTTATTTGGACCTTCTAGACATGCTAGTTTAAATGGAAAATATTATGCATTTGTAATTGTGGATGATTATTCAAGGTATACATGGGTATTATTCTTAGCTAATAAGGATGATGCATTTGATGCATTTAAAGTCTTTTGTAAAAAGGTTCAAAATGAAAAAGGCTATTTCATTACTTGCATTAGAAGTGATCATGGTGGAGAATTTGAAAATCATGCATTTGAAAGTTTTGTAATGATTTCAGTATTATACATCAATTTTCATCACCTAGGACTCCTCAACAAAATGGAGTTGTTGAGAGAAAGAATAGTCTATTCAAGAAATGGCTAGGACCATGTTAAATGAGAATGCATTACCAAAATATTTTTGGGTAGAAGCGTAAATACCGCATCTATGTTTTAAACCGTGTTTTAATTAGACCACTTCTTAATAAAACTTCCATGAGCTTTGGAAAGATAGAAAACCTAACATTGGTTATTTCAAGACTTTTGGATGCAAATGTTTCATATTGAATACAAAAGACAATCTTGGTAAATTTGATCCAAAATCGGATGTTGGCATTTTTCTTGGATATTCAACTTCTAAAGCAAAGCTTATAGAGTTTACAATAAAAGAACCTTGGTTGTTGAAGAATCCATGCATGTTACATTTGATGAATCTAACCCATCCTCGATGGAGAAAGTTTTTAATGATGCAGATGAAGAAGTACCACGAGGAGAAACTTGAATGCTAAACAAGATTCTTCATCTAGCGAGAATCAAGAGAAGCGACATGAAGAGCAAAACAATGTGGAGCAAAATGAAGGTAACTCTCAAACACTCCCCCGAGGAGTGGAGGTATGTATCTTCTCACCCTAAAGACTTGATTTTAGGAGAACCTTCACGAGGTATAACTACTAGATCATCACTTAGAAACACATGTGCACATCGCATTTATATCTCAAATTGAACCAAAATCCTTTGCGGATGCGGAAAACGATGAATCTTGGATTATGGCAAGCGCAAAGAGGAGTTAAATCAATTTGAGAGAAACAATGTATGGGAATTAGTTCTAAACAGAACATCAATCCATTATAGGCACTAAATGGGTATTTAGGAATAAAATGGATGAATCGGGTGTGGTTGTAAGGAATAAAGCTAGGTTAGTGGCTCAAGGTTACAATCAAGAAGAAGGAATCGATTTTGATGAAACTTTTGCACCCGTAGCAAGATTAGAATCTATTAGAATGCTTTTAGCATTTGCATGTTATAAGAATTTTATTTTGTATCAAATGGATGTCAAAAGTGCATTTTTAAATGGTTACATTATGGAAGAAGTGTATGTGAAACAACCCCTGGTTTTGAAAATGAAAAATTTCCAAATCATGTTTACAAGTTGTCAAAAGCATTGTATGGATTAAAACAAGCACCTAGAGCTTGGTATGATAGACTTAGTAAATTTCTTTTGGAAAATGGCTTTTCAATGGGTAAAGCGGATACTACACTTTTTATCAAGCATAAGAATCAAGATATACTTATTGTTCAAATCTATGTTGATGATATCATTTTTGGTTCTACTAATGAGTTTTTTGTAAGGATTTTTCATCTTGTATGAGCAAAGAATTCGAGATGAGTATGATGGGAGAATTGAAGTACTTCCTCGGACTACAAATAAGACAAAACGAAGAAGGAATCTTCATCAATCAAGCCAAATATTTGAAAGATTTACTAAAGCGATTCGGACTTGAAGATGGCAAGATTAAAAGTACTCAATGAGCTCAACAATTAAGCTTGACAAAGATGAAAAAGGTAAAGATGTTGATGTCAAAGCATATCGGTATGATCGGATCCTTACTTTATTTAAGCTGAGTAGACCCGATATTGTATTGGTGTATGTTTGTGTGCAAGATTTCAATCATGTCCTAAAGAATCTCACTTGCTTGCTTGTCAAAAGAATTTTTCGATATTTGAAAGGCAGTAGATCTTGGCCTTTGGTATCCTGGGGAACTCATTTAGACTTGATTTGTTATTCGGATGCCGATTTTCTTTGGGTATAAGATTGATAGGAAGAGTACTAGTGGAACTTGTTTCTTTCAAGTCACTCTCTTGTCTCGTGGTTTAGTAAACAAAACTTCGGTTGCTCTTTCAACCACCGAATTTGAGTATATTCGCAGCCGGTAGTTGTTGGCGCAATCACTTTGGATGAAACAAACCCTTAGAGACTTTGGTATTAATCTTGATCATATACCTATCATGTGTGACAACACAAGTGCCATAAACCTTTCAAAGAATCCCATTCAACATTCTAGACAAAGCATATAGAGATAAGACATCATTTCTTAAGAGATCATGTTCAAAAGGAGATATTTCATTACATTTTATCTCTACGGAAAAACAACTTGCTGATATCTTTACTAAACCTCTTAGCGAAGATCATTTTTCAAAGATTAGGCATGAGCTTGGAATGATAAATGTCTCATAATGATTCTTTTTGCCTTTCATAGTATGATGATTGTTTTTGGATGTGTTTAAAATTGTGTATTCATGCATTATATTGGCCTTACAAGACATTTTGATCAATTAAATGATTTAGAAATGTATTGAATGTTGGCCGTAGAATAAAACTTATGTGCGAAATCAAAGTCAAGAAAACGGATTACCGTTTATTGTTCAAACGGCTCACCGTTTAATTCCGAAAACACTAATTTTTTTGGATATTAGCGGCTAACCGTTTATTACTAACGGTTAACCGATTATGTTTTTTAGCTCTCTGACGCTTATTTATCAGTAAACCGATATTTTTAACGGCTCGCCGTTTTCGTGGATATAAAAGCTGGGTCTTTTCTTCTTCTTCGTTTCCAGTTACCCCTCACCGTTTTCTCTTACCAAGAAACCCTAAGCTCTCTCTCTCTAAAATTTCTGGTTTCTCTTCTTTATTTCTTGCCAAAACACGATCATAGAAACATTCCTTATCATTATTAGACCAGTTTTAACCATTCAAATCATAAAATTTCTGCCCAAATCCCGAAATCCCAAATTGAAACCCTAAGCGCAACCGAGCAAATTTCTCGATTTTTGACTCATTTGTTGACAATTTCCTACCAAATTGAGCCTCCGTAAACCTTTCTACTCTTTTTCATTCACTTTATTGGTCCATTTGCTTCATTTTCATCTTTTTGACAAAATCCCACATTCTCAAAGCTCCATTAATGGCCGAATCCTCAGAACCGGCGGGAAGAGGAAAAGCTGTCCCCAAAGAGCAACCCCATACCTCCAAAGAGACAACCGAGTTCCAAAGAATCCATTTTCCAACAGCTCCACCTGGTAAAACGATTTGAAACCCGATTCATGGGTCGTAAGGTAATCGACTCTTACTTTGTGGATTTAGATGATTTTGAGGAGTTGGTTGTTTGTGGAAAAAGTGTTAAGCGGATGTTGTTGCCATGGGAGTCGGCATTAGACTTAGGCGAGAGGATTTATCCTAACCTAGTTCGTGTTTTTATTCGAACATGGAATTGTCGGCAGAAAGAGTAGATCGAATAGTTCCGAGTGTTGGGGTGTTCTATTGATTTTGATGTTTTTGATTTAAACACCATTTTGGGTGACCGCCACTTGCTTTGGACATAATATATACACTTCGAGGAAGGAATTATCCTTTCCGATTTTAACCATATTCGAGGGTTAGGAACATTTGTAGACGTCGGGATCTCACTAATGAGATATGCACCCTTCCATTTAGAGCCCAACTTTTACCGCTGCAGTTCGGATTCTACACACCATTTTGCAAAGATATTATTACCCCAGGAAGGGACACTCGGATGAGGTTACTAGGTTGGATGTCGGGATTCTCGATAGTCTTCTTAGTGGACGCCGTATTAACCTTGGGTATATTATTTTGCGCCGTATATTTGAATACCCTCTTTGTTACACATAGGCTACTTCCGCACGGTAACATTATCTCTAAGCTTTTGCGACACTTTCGCGTACCTCTTCGAGACTCCGTGTATGTTGAGACCAAGAAGATTGGGAAAGAGGCTATTTCGGCGATTGGTTTTTCTCGAAGGAGTCGGGATTGGATAAAAACGCCTAATGCGAAAAACCAAGACACCTCGTAGCTCAGGAAGATGCCCGGTTCCTCAACGACATCTTTACCTCTCGATCACCGTGCACGACTTTCGACTCGGCGCTCGTCCTCCGCCTCCTCGTCGCGGATCGCCTCTCACCTCCGGCAGACCGGTCTCGAGGCACATGAGACGGAGATCGCTCGACCATCTACTTCGGTTGCTCCATCTCAAGCATCGATCATCTTCTTCAAGCCCGGCTCGTTAGCGATATTCGCACACTTTCTCGAGCGGCAGCAGCACCTTCAGAGATCGGTTTGCATCCTTCCAGCCTTCAAGGCAGCAGATCTTGGATGGACAAAGAACGCATTTTTCTCGCTCTCGCCATTCCTCCTTCCTCCTCTACTACTCCTCCTCCTCCTCCTCCGCAATAGCTTTTTAGTGTTTGAACATATTTCGCACAAACATTCCATGTGTTATGCATTATTTATGTATCTTTATCGGATGCTTTTATTATATATGGATGCTTGTTTTCTCATTTTTGATCTTAATCTTATTGCTTGGTTCAATTGGTTGTATCCTATTTTTGATTTGTTTGGTGTATATTTTTGGGAATGATTAAAATACGGGGAGATCTTTGTCAAATTTTTACTTGTCAAAATGTGGGTACATTTTCCTTTATTTTTCTTTTTGATCTTTGAAGGGGAGAATAGTTTCAGTTATATTTCAAAAGGAAGTTAACAAAAATTTTGTTTATTTTTCAAGGAGCTTATTTTGAGGGTGAGTTAAAACAAATATTTTTTTTTTCCTTCACTTACAAAATTTGTCATCATCAAAAGGGGGAGATTGTTAATCTTATAATAATGATTTTGATGATAACAAAAATTATATGTTCATGATTAAAGTGTTGGGGCCATTAAAAGAATTTTTAAAAGCAATACACTTGTTTTAAATTCAAAAACGATGGCGAAATTAACGGTGAACCGTTTTCGGAAAACGGTGAACCGATAATTTGATGATGAACATTTCACATGTTTCGGAAAATAACGGTGAACCGTTTATTTAAAACGGCTAACCGATACATTCCGATAAGTAAAAAATGTTTTAGCCTTGAACCGATTAGCAAACGGTTAAGAAAGTTTTTATGAGGATACTTGTGGAAATTAACGGTGAACCGTTAATTAAAACGGCTAACCGAAAAATTCCAGTGAGTAAAAATGTTTTAGCCTTGAACCGTTTATTTAAAACGGCTGACCGATAACTTCTAGTGAGTAGAAGTTCTTTAGCCTTAAACCGTTTATTTAAAACGGCTGACCGATAACTTCCAGTGAGTAGAAGTTCTTTAGCCTTGAACCGTTTATTTAAAACGGCTGACCGATAACTTCGGTGGTAGAAGTTCTCTACTCTTGAACCGTTTATCAAAACGGAGAGCCGAGTTTACATTTTGCGAGTTCTTTGGAAAGAAAGCGGTGATCCGATAAAGTTAACGGCAAACCGTTTATTTGAAGTCAAAGGATAACGGCTAGTTGGAAATTCAAAGCGGCTAACCGATAGAGACAAACGGCGATCCGATTATTCTCGAGAAAGTCAATAACGGCTAGTTTTCAGCTCCAACTATAAAAGGCTCAATCAAATTCAAACAAGAGTGATCCAACATTTGATTTTTGAGCTTACTCGAGAAACAATCTTCTTTGAGCTTGATTGTGTTTCATTTCATTCCCTCACACATTAAAAATTCAATTGTAATCATTTGGAGTGTGTGAGAGATTATTTGTTATTAAATCTCTATCATTGAGTGATTGTAAGTGTTGGGATACACTTGGGTTAAGAGATTGGGAATAATCTCTTTATTGTAAAGGTTCATTGACACCTTGGAAGTCAAGTGTAAGTGTTTGAAGCCTTGGAGGCTTGCATAGTGGAATCCTCAAGCCCGGTGTGCTTGGAGGCGTGGACGTAGGCACGGTTGGCCGAACCACGTAAAAATTCTAGTGTTTGATTTCTCTTCCCTTATCCTTTTTAATTTGAGCATTGTTGAATTTATTACTTTTGATTTTGATTAAGACATTAGTTTTAATATTGTGCATTTTTATTGGCTTAGTTTTTAAAACCCAATTCACCCCCCCTCTTGGGTAGCCTAAATAGAATTTCACCGTACACACGTTTTTTTCCGTCCATTAACATTCTGCCACGTCACCGGTCAATATTTTTGGTCCAATAAGCTCGTGACACGTCATCGGGCCAACGCCATCATCATCAATGCCAAGCGGTCAATGCCACATCATTCGCCCAATCAAATGCCGCCACGTCATCGTATAGTGCCACATCATCGCATGCGAGTGCCACGTCAAGATACAAGATACATGTGAACAAAGTGTCGTGAAGCAGTGTGTGTACGATCGTATATATCAACCGCATCAGTATGTGTAAAAGAAGATGCAGTATGTGTGAACGATTTTTTTTTTTTTTTTTTTTTTATGCTCCTCCTAAGGTTTTTATCGGCCCCGAGTTCAAAACTGCTGTCCGTTTTTTCATCTGATCTTTCGTTTATTGTGAAATGGCCATGATATCCCCTAAAATACATAAAATACTTAATTAAAATAAAACATACATAATTAAATTACAAGCGACTTAAAGACATAAAAATAGAGATGTTAGTGAGACTTGGAGTGTAAAATGATGATTTTCTCCATTATAAATACACACTTTCTAGTACTCAACACACCCCCCAACCAGCTTGTTGCTAGTCCCTAGCAATTTAAGCGAAAACAAAACTCAAAATTATTTTTTTTTTTCATACTGTGGTATTTATTCAATCAGACTAATGATAACAATCAAATAAAAGTATAAGCATTATCTACAGTCTAAAGAAATGTCATTCCCACATCAACTCTCCACATGAATCAGTTTAGAAAACTTTGTCACAACTTCAGTACTCTGGTTACTTTTAAGAATGACATGCAAACCCCAAAATCTCACTGGTAGTAGTAATACGCTCACAAAGAAATTAAACAAAAAAAAAATAATCACTCTAGTGAATGGTTAATTGAGTGAAAATAATAAAGAAGTAATATCACACACTCTCACCATGGTGATAGAAATATGCCATCAGCTTAGAAGTAATACGATTTTAATTCAAAAATACTAATCAAACCAATATATTCATCATCTTGTTTTTTTTTTTAATAAGAAGATGCGTTTCTAGAGTCACTGCACTCCATATTCAGCCATCTTCGACTCAAAAAATTTAACCACAGTTAGTTTCTAAAACAAAAATTAGTAAAAACCACACCAAGATTGAGATATTCCACAATTGTCAACTATTCCCTCCCGCCAACCTGAACGGAACATTGTCCTCAATGTTTGAAAGAAAATAGGGTTTAGAAGACATCACCTGAGTGCTGTATCACAGAAGAAAATATTTACAAGCGGAGAGTTAAATCTAATTTGCACTTCTTATTACGGCTACTGTTACCATCATTAATTGGCCATTCCAACACGAGGGTCTTGGGATCGGCTCGTCTATGTACATAAGCTTGAATGAGATCAAGTAACTCGTTAGCGATATGAAAGCACAAATAAAGATTTTTTATTTGTGAAAGGGATGAAGTGGTTTTTATTGCATGGTTAAGAAATGCGATGAAGCCATCATAAAAGTTATTGACATTTAACAAAGCGATAGGTTTCGATGAATGTTGGATGGGCCCAAGATGCTAATGTGATTAGTGCCTCAAGAGTTGCAAGATCTCCTGGTAGGAAAATAAAAGCATCAACATGATTTAGCATTTGCTTATTCTTTCGCATACCCGAGACAACTAACTCTTCTCCGGTTGGTGAGTCGACATACAGCCAACGGTTTGAGGCTTCTTGGGATGATGCCTAACACTTGGCTCCTATGAGATAAACGACTTCTTCGAGACTAGTTTTGATAACCCTCGGTCACCTCCTCCATAAACCGATGCAAATTTCTTTCTCATGCGTTGACCAAGATCGATGGCTGCCTCAACGAACTCTTTATGTTTGCCATAGTTAAATCCAGAGAGCACACAAATGTTCTTGAATTGTTTATTGGGAGTAGTTGCCATTGGGATGCTTCTCAAAAATAATTTGTGAGTCTAAAAGAAAATGATCATATATCAAGGATCTTGGTGACAATGATTTACAGCTGTATAGGAGGTAGCATGTCTATGTCAATTAACGCGTAAAGCACATAGCTCAAGAGTCAAAAAGGAAATAGTAAAAGAAAAAGCACTCAATTATTAAAGATAATAATGCAATTGATAACACAACAGTGAAATAAAACAACAGTAAAATAAAACAACAGTAAAAGGATATTTATAGGTAGTTGTGATTGTGGCTCACATCTTCCTCTGGTTTTACGTCCAGAAACTGCTTGAACGCCCTCTATGGGTCGAGGATAGGCTTCCCATCCAGTTTTCTTATAAATTGGCAAACAGGGTCGTTTATAGTCAGATTCCCAAGACTATATCGTACTTGCTCTTTCTGAAATAATGGCCATAACTGGAGAATTGCTCTTTGTACGTATCCACTGGGATGCGTTTCAAGAGACAAAAGGACATCATCCAATGACTCTTTATTCAAGCCATCCCTAATGGATTGAATCTTATCTTCCCTGTTATCAGACATCATTCCGAAAGAACAAGGATTTTTATCGCATTTCATCCTGGCACACTTATGACAATCAACATGAAGTTTTTCAGCTCTTCGTTTTCTCGAGTAATTTCTTTTACCACAACCAGGCAGGTATGCAATAAATTTAAAAGGCAACTCACCGGCCAATCGTACTTTGGCTTCGATTAACCAACGAATGTCAGTAGGGATGTTATTTCTCATAAGTAATCGCATGCGTTCGGACCGAGCTTTATAGATAGTAAGGAGGGCATTCTGAGGAAGTGAAGGAAATCGCTTGTGAAGTTTTGCTAGAATCATGTTTCTGTCCATACTTTCTTCTCAGAATATCAGTTATTATGAGAAACTGAAGTAACCGACTTTAATTATCACGGAGTACCGTTATCTGCCACTTATACGGGAAAATAAATCAAAACACACTAAATAAAGAAAATCAAATCTGTAAAATCGAATTGAACATGAAAGTGAACAAAATAAGAAAACACAAAATAAAAAGAAAAATGAACTTACATTCGTCCTCTTATTGAGTTAACCTCAAGCTCTAATTGGAAGTTATATATCCCATCTTCTATTCCTCTGAGTTGTCTTTCTAGATCTTCAACCTGGGATACCAACTCTGGAGGTTGTAGCTTCCAAATACGATGTATTTTGTAAAATCGTATCTGGCTTCTCAGATGAGATCGTATACGTTGAAGTTGTCTGAGATGTTTCAAGAGGATCTGTTTAATTGAGGCATACATAATTAGAAGTGATAAAAGAAAATTGAATGATTAAATAAACACACTTTCACACAATTTTAAATCACCGAAAAGAAGAAATAAATAAGAAAAAGTCTCAATTTAAGTTTAACGGGTCACTCAAATCGATTTCGGTGTCATTTTCATGTGGTTGGTATTCTAGATATGACTTTAATCTTTGACCATTAACCTTAAAAGTTACACCGTTCTTTGGATTCTTAATTTCAATTGCTCCATGTGGAATAACAGTATGAACTATAAAGGGACCAATCCATCGAGAGCGTAACTTACCTGGGAATATGTGCAAGCGAGAATTGAATAAAAGTACTTTCTGACCTGGGGTGAAAGATTTTCTCATAATGTGCTTGTCATGAAAGACTTTCATTCGCTGTTTGTAAATTTTGACATTTTCGTATGCATCATTACGAATTTCTTCAAGTTCTGCCAGCTGTAATCTTCTTTCTGAGCTAGCTTGCTGCATGTCAAAGTTGAATTTCTTAATGGCCCAGTATGCACGATGCTCGAGTTCCACAGGTAGGTGGCAAGCTTTTCCATATACTAGCCTATAGGGTGACATCCCAATCGGGGTCTTGAAAGCTGTTCTATATGCCCATAATGCATCATCCAGTCTTAATGACCAATCTTTTGTTTGGTCTCACCGTTTTTTCTAATATGTGCTTTATCTCTCGATTGGAGATCTCAACTTGGCCACTGGTTTGCAGATGATATGGGGTCGTCACTTTGTGAGTAATGGAATACTTTGTCAAAAGAGCTTTGAATGATTTGTTACAAAAGTGGGCTCCACCATCACTGATTATCGCTCGAGGGAATCCCAAGCGTGAAACAATGTTGCTTTTCAAAAATCGATCACCACTTGTGATCATTGGTTCTACACGGCGCTTTTACCCATTTCGATCGTAGTCAACAAATGACCAATATGTATTGATGGCCAAAAGAAGGAGGAAAGAGTCCCATGAAGTCGATACCCCATACATCAAAAATCTCAACCACTAAAATTGGGTTTAGTGGCATCATGTTCCTTCGTGTAATGCTCCCCATTCGTTGACACCTATCACATGAAGAAAAAAAAATGTAAGCATCTCGAAATATAGTTGGCCAATAGAAACCACATTGTAATATTTTAGTAGCTGTTTTCTTAGCACTGAAATGGCCTCCACACGCTTGTTCATGGCAGAATGAAATGATATTTTGAAATTCATTTTCTGGGACACATCGTCTGATAATTTGATCTGCACAATACTTGAACAAATAGGGGTCATCCCAGAAGAAATTCTTTATTTATGCAAAAAATTTGGCCTTATCCTGCTTAGTCCAATGCTCCAAAAGTTTACCTGTAACAAGATAGTTAATTATATCAGCATACCATGGTAATACTTCCACACTCATTAGTTGTTCATCTGGAAATGATTCATTTAATGGAAATGGTTCTGTAATTGTATCAAAATTTAGGCGAGCGGATGGTCCGCAACAACATTTTTCGTGCCCTTCTTATCCTTGATTTCAAAGTTAAATTCCGCAAAAGTAACACCCAACGAATTAGTCTAGCTTTTGATCTTTCTTTGTGAGAAGATATTTAAGAAAGCGGCGATGATCTGTGAAAATAATTATTTTACAACCAATGAGATAAGATCGAAATTTCTCTAATGCAAACACCACTGCTAGCATTTCTTTTTCAGTGGTTGAATAGTTCAACTGTGCATCATTTAATGTCATACTAGCATAGTAAATGACATGGGGAATTCGATCAACTCTTTGTCCTAATACTGCTCCTACTGCATAATCAGATGCATCACACATAAGCTTAAATGGTAAGTTCCAATTTGGGGGTTGAATGATGGGTGATGATGTTAACAACTGCTTTAGCTTCTTAAATGCCACAAGACAGGAATCATTAAAGACAAAAGATACATCTTTAGCAAGTAAATTGCATAAAGGTCTAGAAACTTTGCTAAAATCTTTAATGAAACGACTGTAAAAACCTGCATGCCCAAGGAAAGATCTTACTTCTCTTACTGTTTTAGGTGGAGGAAGATTGGAAATGAGATCCACCTTGGCCTTATCAACCTCAATACCTTCGCTAGAAATGATATGATCGAGAACAATACCTTGTTTTACCATAAAATGGCATTTCTCCCAATTTAGGATCAAATTCTTCTCTATGCATCTCTGCAGAACTAGTGTTAGATGATGTAAACATTGATCAAATGAATCACCAAAAACAGAAAAATCATCCATAAAGACTTCAAGGAATCGTTCAACCATATCAGAAAAAATGCTTAACATGCATCGTTGAAATGTAGCAGGTGCATTACATAATCCAAATGTCATTCTCCTATATGCAAAAGTGCCAAAAGGACAAGTGAAAGTGGTTTTCTCTTGATCTTTTGGTGCTATGGGAATCTGATTATATCTTAAGTAGCCATCTAAAAAGCAATAAAATTCATGACCTGCTAATCTATCAAGCATTTGATCAATAAATGGTAGAGGAAAATGATCTTTACGTGTGACAGAATTCAACTTTCTATAATCAATGCATCCACGTCATCATGTAGTTACTCTAGTAGGTATTAATTCATTATCAGCATTGGTAACTACTGTGACTCCTGACTTTTTGAGGACAACTTGCACAGGACTGACCCATGAACTATCAGAAATAGGGTAAATGATACGTCGTCTAATAGTTTAAGGACTTCATTTTAACAACTTTTTCATGTTAGGGTTTAACCGAGCGTTGCATTTCCTGGTAGGTTTAGCATTTTCATCAAGGTGAATGTAATGCATACTGATCCATCTGGGTTTATACTTTTTTCGGCTATGGTCCATCCTAATGCTCGCTGTGTACTTTGAACTTCCAACAACTTACCTTTTTGTTCTTCATTCGGGGATAATGAAATGATTCTTGCGAGTGCTTTCTTCTCCAAAAATGCATATTCCAAAGTGTCGGGTAATGGTTTGAGCTCGAGTTTTGGTGGTGATTCGATGACGTCGAGTTTTCTTCTCTCGATAGTGCTAGTTGTTCCACTCTTGACTTCCATTTGTTAGTGTCCATGGATGGTGTTGAATCGAGTAAGGCGTTAACCTCATCTATCGATCTGTCAATATCAAAATCCAAACCAAAGTGAGTTAAACATGTTTGTAAAAAGGGTCATCACCGAGGTTTGAAAGAAAAGCATTATCAATTAATTCTTCTATCCAATCCACATCAACAATTTCATCATCTGCGCATTGTGAGGTTGTTTGGCAATGTTGAAGATATTTAGCTCCATCGTCATATTGTCAAAGGACAAGCGCGATATTTCGATCTGCATTGAATGTGAGCATCGGCGATTGCAAGAAAGGTCATCCTAAGATAATAGGGATCGCGCCTTTGAATCCGAAAGCTGGTTGAGTGTCAATTACAATAAAATCAACAGGAAAATAAAACTTATCTACCTGTATAAGACGTCCTCCACAATACCACGAGGTTTTTCATGGACCGTCTGCAAGTTGTAACACCACCTGAGTTGGGTGTAATTTCTCTCGACCCAAGTTTCACAAATACCGAGTAAGGCAACAGATTTACACTAGCTCTAAGTCAACAAAGCATTCTCAATTGTGTGGTTTCCTATCTACTACGTGAGATAGTGAGGGAGACTGGGTCTTTGTATTTTAGAGGAAGTTTGTGTTGGAGTATAGAGCTCACGTTTTCTGTTAAAAAAGCATTTTTTTAACATGAATGTTTATATTTTTATTACAAATGTCTTTAAAAAACTTGTCATAAGATGGCACTTGTTTTATAGCATCAAGCAAAGGGATGTTAACACTTACCTGTTTAAAGATTTCAAAAATCTCATTTGTAGATTTTCCTTCTTTGCTTTAGCTAACCTACGAGGAAATGGAGCTTTGGGAACGTATTCTTGTGGGTTGGTTTCTTCTTTCTCTTCTGAGGATGAGTCTTCTGCATTCACCGGTACAATTTGAGTTGTTTTTGTTACTGGCATCTCCACTTTGTTGTCGACTTCTTTTCCTTTTCGTAAGGTCATAACGGCTTTAACCTCTCCATGTCTGCTTGAGGTGAACCGGTATTGCTTCATAAACTCCTTTAGGATTAAGCCTTTGGTTGACTTGGGAATTTTCCTTTCTCAACAGTCATTGCCAAGGTTTGAACTAAAGAAGCAAGTTGTCCCACCATTTTTTCAAGGTTTGAAATTGATTGGGTTTGTGAGTTGAAACCCGCTCTCATCTCATTTCGCAGTTCATCAATGGTGCGGTTTTGTTGCTCGATTTTGGAGTAAGTAAGATTCTTGAAATTCTGAAATGCATCTTCTCATGGTCTAGGTTGAGAATAGTTTGGGTTCTGATTGTATGGTCTAAATGGTGGTTGAGAGGCATGAGGATTTTGAGGAATTGGTTGCATTGGTGGAGCTGGAGCTGCTGGTCCATTCTGTTGGAATCCTTGAGACCATGAAAAATTGGAGTGGTCTCTCCATCCGGAATTGTACGTGTTGGAGTAGGGTTGTAGTTTAATGGCTTTCTCATTACACCTATGGCATTGGCTTGATTTGGGTATGAGTTCTGGTCATGTGGTTCCGTCAATTTAGCAGCTGTTAACGATGCTATTTGTCGGAAAAGACCTTCAACTGTGTCTTTGACTTCTTTAATTTCTGAACTTGGCCCGCCAATGTGAACCTCATTTACTCCCTTAACTCTTCTAGTACTCCTGAGTGAACGACTCCGTTGTTGGGAATTATCCGCTTGTCGCTGGAAGAAATCCCAAATTTCTGATGCACCTTTTGACATTAGCTCTCCTCCACTTGTTGCCATTAGCCATTCTTGCACATTCGGCAATAATCCCTCCAAAAAGTATTGGCATTGGTGTCATTTTTCGTACCCATGATGTGGACACTTTAAGAGTAGCCCATTGAATCACTCCCATGCTTCGAAAAATTGCTCGTCTTCTCTTTGGGTAAACTCTGAAATTTCCCTGCGAATAGCATTGGTTTTATATACTGGGAAATATTTATTCAAAAATTTTGTTACCATTTGTTCCCATGATGTAATGCTATTAGCAGGCAATGCATTGAACCATGAACGAGCTTTATCCTTTAAAGAAAATGGAAATAATCTAAGCTTAACATCATCATCTGAAAAATTCTCATATTTAAAAGTTTGACAAATAGCATGAAAATCATTCAGATGATTATATGGATCTTCATTTTCTAGGCCATAGAATGTTGGGAGACAATTTAGCACACTAGGTTTTAATTCAAAACTCTTAGCAGCTACATTTGGGTATCGTATGCATGATGTGCTCAAGTTAGCTAAGGGACTGAAGTAGTCCTTAAATGGCCTCTCTTGTGGTGCTGGTTGCAAATCCATTTCAAATTTATTTTTAATTGTAATGTGCTTGTGTGTGCGAAGTGTTTTTTCTAATTCAAAATTTATAGGCTCAAGATTTGGTAATTGTGACCTACGACCATGCATGCAAATAAGAAAAACAATGATAAAAAAATTAATAAAGATAAAGAAGAGGGAGAAATTACGATACTAACCTTATTACGCTGTTACAATTTTCCTAATAACTCAAGTGCTATATATAGAAAAAAAAAATACGTGAAACAAATTAAAATAAATTAAGAGGCGGTTGAACCTGCCGATTTCACAAAATAATAAAAAAAAATAACATGAAAATTAAATTACAGAAATTTAAAGAACTGAAGAAAATAAAAGAAAATAATACTTACTTCAAAATTTTAATTCACTTTTTTTTTCTTTTTTTAATAATAAAAAAATTCTACAAGGAAACAACTAAAATAAATAAATAAAGAAGAAAAAAAAATTCTACAAATTAAAATAACTTACCTCCCCGGCAACGGCGCCAAAAACTTGTTGTGCAAATTTTATTGAACTCGCAAGTGCACGAATCTATTGTAGAATAGATCAACAGTGACGAGTGTCGATCCCACGAGGAGGTGGATTTTAATTGTATGTAGAATTAATTTTTTGAGTTGGTGGTTGGATTTATAATGACAATTATGTAGGCAATGTATTAATTTAAATTAAAGCTGTTGGAATAAACTATTAAAATGAACTGTTTGGATCTCCGGATCTGTCTCAACATGCACCATCGGCTTAATATTCATTATTAGTACCAATTAAATCATAAAGGGAGATTTTCCACTCCTCATGAACCACACTCTAATAGATATGGTGCTAAGGGCTTCCCGTGCCAAATAGTAATAACCTTGCCTAGGGAGGCGGTTATTCCAGCCGATATCAAGACAAGATTATTACTATCTGTCTACGAAAAGTCAAAACAACCACATAAATTAAAGGGGAAGGAAAAGTAAATTTACCACATTAAGCCCATGGAGCATGTTGAGACTTCACCTTCAACCCAAGCTTGAAAGGAAATTAGCCACTCATATTTGAACTAGGGGTAAAATGGGAATTTTATTAAAATACGTAGAAAATACAAGATGGAGATGGAATTACAGAAATTTGAGCTCAAAAATGGATTCAGGGGTGTCAAATTTGGGGGGGGGGAGCCCTCTTTTTATAGATACACTGAGTAAATCATGGCCACGGATTAAATCAATTTGGACGCTCAGGATTGCGCCACGTGGCAAGTTTCTATTGGATAGAACACATCATCAGGGCTGTTATTCTGTGTATATGCATGTACCGTACACACATTTTTTTTCCGTCCACTAACATTCTGCCACGTCACCGGTCAACATTTTTGGTCCAATAAGCTCGTGACACGTCATCAGTCAACGCCACATCATCAGTCAATGCCACATAAGCGGTCAATGCCACATCATTCGTCCAATCAAATGCCGCCACGTCATCGTATAGTGCCACATCATCGCATAAAGATGTCACGTCAAAGATACGATGCGGTGAGCAGTCAAAGTGAGCGAATTAGCCGTATGCGATCGTATATATCAACCGTACCGTATGTGTGAACAGTACCATTTTTCTTTTTATGCTCTTCCTAAGGTTTTCGACTGTCCTGAGTTCAAAACTGCTGTCCGTTTTTTCATCTGATCTTTCGTTTATTGTGAAATGGCCATGATATCCCCTAAAATACATAAAATACTTAATTAAAATAAAACATACATAATTAAATTACAAGCAACTTAAAGACATAAAAATAGAGATGTTAGTGAGACTTGGAGTGCAAAATGATGATTTTCTCCATTATAAATACACACTTTCTAGTACTCAACAGGAATCCTCCTCTTGATCATAGTGTTTTGGTAGGATTTTGGATGACCCCCAACAAAACAATAAAGTAATCAAATGGGATGGATGTTGAAAGGAGAGAGGTTGCCTTGTTATGCTTGCAGGTGTTCTGACCAAGATAGAGAGGTTAGCTGTGAGGGCTGTGTGCTTGATGGTAAAAGGAGAAAAAGGGGATCAAAATGAGACTAAGAACCATCACCACTAGAGCTTAACGTATCTTGCAAATCATAGCACACACAAACGTTAGAGGTGGAGTCTCTAGTGGTTGGGGACTACACTTCGACGGTCAAGTTAGGTTTTGAACAAGATGTTGCCTCTAAGGTCGGAAAATAGAACTTAAAGTTGGTAAAAATCACAAATATACTCTGGTGTACGCTTTGAAAAAGAAGAAGAAGAAGAGAACAATATTTTTGGGTGAATGAAAGTTGGTCACCGTTGGAGAGTGTGACTTGAGCCTTTTAGGAGTGTGCCTGAGGGTCTTTTTGTAAACATTGAAAAACTAATTTAGTTAAGTCTTGAAAAGTTAAAGAACTTATTTTATAAATTGAAAAAAATATATTTTAAAAGAGAATGATACTCATTAAAAAAATGTTGTCAACAAATTATAATTATTTTTTATAAGAAATTGTATGAATATTACTCAAAAATCATATATATGATGGTACTTTGTATAATATACAGAATTAATTTGTGCTATGCCTAATTAATAGTCAAAATATCAAATTGATATTCCTTATAAATATGATGATTCCTTAATTATAATGTTTGTTATATCAACGTTATAACCGATTATGATGAATCTGATTTACGAAAACTTATTCTCGTCAATATTAACATTTCTTTTTTTTTTTCAAAAAAGGAAAGTGTGTCCGATTTTTTATTAACATCATTCATGTTAAGTTAAGAGACCTTCGATAATTTTCTAATCTAAATGGATATATTTTAAATTTAGATAAAGTACAAGTACAGCCATTGATAATTGTTGTTGATATTTGCCATCTAATCAATAGTTCATTGCCTATCTCGGTAGCCTGATTTAATTGTAAGATATCCTAACCGTTGGATTGCCTCATCAGAAATCCGACAGTCAATTTTCAAATAAAAAATTTCAAATAGGGCCGTATGTGATACAACGCTGCATGCCTGGCGGACTCATTATTATCGCACTCGTGAACATGTGGAAAATGTTTTGATGTTGCGTGATGTGTTTGTTTGTGGGAAGTGGCTTTCTGAGACTTAATGGTGATATTATTGCTGGTATATTTTTGTTCTTTTGTTTGCAGCTGGGTTATTGTCAGGGGTTTTTGTTCATACATGTGAACATGTGGAAAATGTTTTGATGTGGGGATACAACGCTGCATGCCTGGCGGACTCATTATTATCGCACTCGTGAATATGTGGAAAATGTTTTGATGTTGCGTGATATGTTTGTTTGTGGGAAGTGGCTTTCTGAGGCTTAATGGTGATATTATTAGTGGTATATTTTTGTTCTTTTGTTTGTAGCTGGGATAGTGTCAGGGGTTTTTGTCGGTCGGTTAATTGGTCGCAGATTGTTCATGAAATGGGTTGCAATGGTTTTAGAGAATCCTAACTTGGTATGCAAGCTCGAGAAAGAGATTTATGTTTTGGCCACCGAGAAGCTAAAGCACTAAAGCAAACACAAAGAGCTAAGAGTGGAAAATTTGCAGATCTTCTATTTCATCTTACGTTATTCGATTATTTCCACAATGACAAATTCCAATTTTAATAGGCCCAAAAATTCTTTTACCAAATAATCCATCTTTTTCGATTTATTGGTTATGTAATGAAAAATTGAAAATATGGGTTTTTGTCACTTCTTTTTAAATAATGTTAAGGGTGGATTTTTTGAAACCCTAATTTCCACTGAAAACCTCTTTTTAATTAAGAATTTTACTATCAAAATTATTTTTCAAAAAATTATTTAATTAAGTATTTCTTCTCTTTCTCTTTTTTTTGTTTTACAAATTCTCATCAATTCATTCAAATATATTTTTTTAGCTGCAAATAATTAGTATAACTAATTACAGGAAACAAAACCCACCTTTTAAAAATTAAAATTAATAAATTTTTATCAATAATGAAAGTTAATGAATATCAAGAAATTAATTTTTACTAAAAACAAAAGCTAATGAATATCAAGGAAAAAAATTATCATATATAGAGAGCATGAAATAGAAATTATCATGTAATAAGACAGATGAAAAAAATGAATTTAAAAGAGAATAAAATTGAAAGTTTAGTTTACAAAATATAAGAGTGGAGATTGAATATTTAGTTATAAAGTAGAGAGAGAGAAAGAGATTAGTGAAGGTGAATTTTGAAATTTTTAATTTTTAATAATGAATTTATCTTTTAAAATAGATGCGGAGAGAAATTTAATGGGTTCAAATAATTATTCCCTAATGTTAAAATATCTTAATATTTGAGCTTCCGTTTGTCCAGAATTGTTGTGGTCTTTTACCAAAGATAGACTACTTGAAATATCATTCCTTCTGCCATCTCGCTACATCACATGGACATGGTCTCCCACGGAATAATTTAGGGTAAGTTGTATAATTTAAAATTTAATTAATAATTTTTTAAATAAGTAAATTTAAATTGTGAAGTCCAGGTCTAATTTAATGGTAAAGTTTTTTACGATCTAGATCCTGGGTTCGAGTTTAAATAGGTGCGTGAATTAATAATAAAAAAAATTTGAATCTCAATTTAAATACCAATTAATATAGCATTTTATCTAACTCTTATAATAATTAGATCTCATGCTAGTAGTTAATTTTTTTTTATATTCACTATTTTTGCCACCGATTTATCACTATTTTTGTCACTTAATCATTTTATCTAGATATCGTTTTTATCCTTAATTACAGCAAACTCAGTCAACATGATAATTTGCATGTGCTTTTACACAGGATTTTTTTTTTTTTCCATCATACACAGGATTTTTCAAGGAGAGTATTATTTTTCCCCCCTTTAAAATTGTCAATTAACCAAAGCTCCTATATATCGCCGTATACAAACAAAAAATAGGTCCTAAGCCCCCCATATAAGAGCATACGCAGCTGAGCAATGCGATTGAAGTAGTGGCCCTCAACTTAAAGCCCCAAACAAAATGATTTTGCTAGTACTCCTTTCAATTTTTCTTCACCGAGCTTCTTCAATCCCTGTGAAAGAACCTGTTAGCTTCTCATTTCCTTCATTCGACTCACAAAGTTGTAAACGTAGCGACCTAATTTGCAGCGGAGCAGTGACTCCATATGAAGGCTACTTAAGCCTCACGTCAGAACCTATCCCATCCAATTCATCCTCTCAACCAACGCTTCCGCTACACAAGGTTGGACGGGTGTTATTCAGCCAGCCTGTGCATGCATGGCCAGCTATGATTAGTACTACCTTCACCATTAAGATTTCACCCTACAGTCAATCAACAGCCGGTGATGCAGATGGCCTGACGTTTATTTTTGCACTCAATAACAAGCCTTCCCCGGAAGACAGTTCTGGCAAAAATCTTGGACTGTTCAGTCCTTCACTAATAGGTATGATCAATAATATGAGGAATATTAGATAACTTATATCAATAAAACAAACGGTCTTCTAGAAAACTTATATCTAATCATGCAAATTATATAGGTACTAGGCTATTAGCCGTGGAGCTGGACACTTACAAGAACTCGTTCGACCCAGATGACAACCATATCGGCATAGACACAACAAGCGTAACATCAATTGCTACTGAGAGTCTATCCAGTGCTGGCATTGATCTCAAAAGTGGAAAACCGATCAAGGTTCAAATTTATTATGACGGATGTACGGAAGTGCTCCACGTTTCTATGGCATATTCGGGGGATCAACTTCAGAAAATTATTGAAATACCTATTATCATGTCTGAAACAGTTCCAGGCTCAGTCTATGTTGGCTTCACAGCAGCTACAGGGGATTTATCAGAAAGCCATCAGTTGCTTGATTGGACCTTCACAACATTCCCATTGCCTCCCAGGAAGCAACACCTGGTTAAGTCATATATCTAGAACTAGCCCTTGAAAGCCATGTCACATAATAATAAATAATCATCAATAAAGGGACATGGTTTGTACGCGTTGAATAAATGATAATTCAAATAAGATCAGCTAATAATGATAGCGGCGACTAAGACTAATATTGTTGCCTTGCTATCTAAGACGTGTTCTTGTGTAGAAATGTTATTTATGTTATATATCTATGGATTCTACAAGTATCTGTGGCTTAAATCTGTCTCTCATGTTCAGCGTATATTGATTACGTTACAGCTTTGAACTTCTGAATTTTTGTTTTTTTCCCATTTTTCCTCTTTCGTTTCGACGGACGAAAATCCCTCCTCATAACTTTCACTTAAGCAATTGAAGGACATGATTGGTGGAGAGCTCATGAGGAAATAATTAAATAAAAATCTAACCATACTTGGAAAACAATTTACATGTGGCGATAGAGTTTCAATTTTTTTGTTTTAATAACTGTATACGGTCTACATGAGTATAATAATACGTGGTTTATTGGGAGTTTGAATTCGTACTTTATAGCATGACCCAAGGTATACCAACAATAGTCTTCAATCTGTGCTTGTAGTCAAATAAATCTGCTCAACTAGAAAAATAAATAAGTGAGGGATATAATAAATAAGACACAAAAAATTTATGTGGGTGAGTACTTGGCCTACATTCATGGACAAAAAGGAAATAATTTCAGTGTTTTATACTGATTACAACAGGTTTCTCTTATCTATTTACTCGTACTCTTTTTGTGTACAATAGATACTTTATTTTATAATACGATTTAAATGACCCAAATCCCATATAGCAACTCCTTTTAATAATCTTTATCATCTAATTAGAGTCTCATCAGTAATCAACATTTATCTCTGACACTTATTTAATTTTCAAACATAAATTGAGCTTCTTGGTCATCCGGATTCTTCTTATTTTAATGACTATAAATAAAACTTTATCGGGTCTGAATAAGACTTCCAACTTGACCTTTATGGCTGGAATCTAACAGTTGGACTTATTTACTTAAACTTTCAATAACTATACTCAGCAGTTAGGCTTATTTACTTGCTTCTAATAACTAGTAATTGTGCTCTCCTGCTCTCCAGCAGATGTGCTTTCTAGCTATCGTGCTCTCCTGCAGCCAAGTTCTCTAGTTGCCATGCTTTCCAGCAGATGCGTTCTCATACTACCATGCTCTCAATCTTCTAGGCTCTTCTTTTTGACTTATCTATGATCCTGCTGTGGAATTCATGACGTCGACATTTTTTCTTAGACTTTTAACATTTTTTGTGACAATAATAGCCGCCAACTCATGATGCTGAGCTACCAAAAGCTAACAAGAGTTAATATCATTTCTCTCTTTACCTTTTGTATAAACGTCCTTTTAGACTCTTTTTTACTAGGGTGTTCAAGTTTTCTTTTCTTTCTATGCTTTTTTAATAGTACTTCTGCTTCTTTAGCATTCTTTGCCAGTTTGCTTTTATTTAACTTTCATGCTCCTATCTTTTTAAGGGATTAAAATTCTCTCTTATTATTTTTCTCTCCTAGTCTCTCCAAATCTTTTAAATTTAATAAAAAAAAGTTTGTTTAATTATAAATACAACAAATAAAGCTGTTTTAAAATTTAATTTTAACTACTTATTTTTACTAGGAGAGAATATGAGAGAAAAAAATACTAGGAGAGGATCCTTATCCCTTTTTAAGAAGGCGTGAATTCTTTAAATCTTTATTCTTCTCCGTAAGAACTCTTTTATCTTTCTTGCTCTTATTTGTAAGAGTCCGAGAATTTTTTTAAACTTTTCTGTTCCTTTCCTAATTAGGAGAGCATAAATTTCTCTTTCTTTTTTTAAAACTTTTCTACTCCTTTCCTCGTTAGGATAGCAAAAATTTCTCTTAACTTTTCTTACTTTTCCTTTCTAAGAGAGCAGAAGTTCTTCCAACTTTTATGCTACTCTCCTCTTCAAAAGAGCAAGAATTCTTGTAACTTTCCTAATTCTCTTTTCTTTAGAAGAACACGAATTCTTTTTACTTTCCTGATTTAGAAGAGCAGGAATTCTTTTTAACTTTCTTGCTTTCCTTTTCTTTAGGAAAGTAGAAATTATTTTCAACTTTCCTACTTCCCTTCTCTTCAAGAGAGCATTTTTAAGGGTGTTTGCCACTCATTTGGCCTTTCCTTAGTTTGACCACTTTCTACACATCTTTAAGATGTCATGCTGAGAGTAAATTTGCTAAGACTTCTTTTTCGGAGGTGGATGTCTGGTCTTACTAACTGATCAGGTTGGTACCATCTTATTGTAAAAGGGCATCTTTAAGAGGTGAAATGTTTGTAGCCTTCCCAACTAATTCATATTGGTATTACCGCCCATAAGGGCGTAGCTGAGTTGGTTGGCAGTGTAATCTGTTGTCCCTCACTTATGTGGACTCGGGTTCGAGCCTTGGGAGTGGGAAGGGAGTAAAAATTGATTTGGGCTTGCCCACCCCTCTTTCCTTTTAAAAAAAAATTCATATTGGTATTACCTTTATACATTCCTTAGCCTTGTATAAAATTAAAGGGACATATTTAACTCAAAATATGCTGGAATTTATTAATTTGAATAACAATAATATAATAAATTAACTTGATCAAATGAAAGAGGCCCCCAAGGGCGTAGCCGAGTTGGTTGGTAGTGCAATCTGTCGCCCTCACTTGTGTGGACTCGGGTTCGAGCCTTGGGGGTGGGGAGGGGGTAAAAATTAATTTGGGCTTGCTTACCCCCCACTTTCTTTTAAAAAAAAAACTTGATCAAATGAAAAAGAACATATAACTCTAATCAGTTTAACCACTTGACTCAAAAGCTTAGGCTATGTAATATGCATAGTTAGTAGTAAACAAAATTAAAATAGAATTGGGAATGAAGCAATTAATATAAACTAACTATTAAATTACCTTGAGAATATTTATCCATGATTCCGAGAAATGAGCCTGAACTGAAAGTTGTCGAGGGCAGGCTATCAGGTGCAAAAATAAACGCCATCCCATCTCCAAAACCAACAGAATTTGGGTACTGCGATATCGTAAAGGTAAAACTGGTATCAATGGACATATTTGGCCACGCTAACACAGGATGGTGGTATAACAATCGTCCAACCTCGTATATTGGAACATTTGTTGAGCCAGGTAATGGCTCTGATGTTAGGCTTAGGTAGCCATTATGCGCAGTCATTGCGGCCATGCAATGTAACATATGCACTGTAATTGATTTAATTGAGTGTATAATGTTATTTTTTTATTTCGCACAAATTTTAAAGTTATTGAATTGGTTACAAATCGTTGCGAGTAATTAGACGTGGTTAATAAATTGATCACATTCGAATTTTAAATTTATTGCGACACAAAATTGAGACAATTTGGACGCGATTCAATAGCCGCGTAGTCGGATTTTATTTCGACACTCAGGTCCGGTATTAGTTAATTTGTATTAAGCTTTCAAAAAAAAAAAAACGGTGTCGGTTACTATAAATTAAAAGTGAGAGAGAGATATTTTGATTCTTTCCAAAAATAGAAAGAAGAGAGAGAGAGAGAAAGAAGCTGTCAACCCGCGACACGCGAACCCGATCCAACCATATCTTCTGATTCCGGCCACCTCACTGACCGAGGAAGGTACCAATCTAAAGCTTGACTGTCGGCCAACGTATCCTCACCATCACCAACGCCAGAAAACGGCCAGAACACCGGCGATCCAACTCCAAAACCCGCGGCTCAACTTGTTTTTATTGCTGTCAATTTTGGTGGTTTTAGGCCATGCCACCACTTGGATCTTGTTCCTCAACTCTCCCTCATCATTTTTCGACCAACCCTGTCACCTGAAACGGCCAGATTACCGTCGATCGACCACCAGAAAGCTCACGGTATTAGGAGCTTGATTCGCTATTTTTGCTACGCGTGGGAGGTCACCGCCGGCACCATTGGACTCCCTGAGATTAGAACTATCAGACCTAAGCTTCCTATTACCGTTGACCGTTAGGGACAATTCTATAATTTCATAAACTTTAAGGGTATTTCTATAATTTTGAAATTAGTGGATATTTTAGTAATTTCAGATTAAGGCAATTAGATAATTTGATATTTTGGGGGTAATTCAGTAATTTACGTTATTAGAGCCATTTTGGTAATTATGTATTTTTTCAGGGGTAATTTCATAAATTTAAAACTTATGAATATTTTTGTAACTTGAATTGAGGGTAGTTTAGTAATCTGTGATTCTGAAGATAATTTGGTAAATTTTGATGTCGAGGGCATTTTGGTAATTTTATGAATTCGAGAATATTTATTGCGAATAAATGTTGTTTTAAGCTTATTAGTTATAATTCGCAATTACGGATAGTAATTATGTTATTTCCTTAAATTATGAGGATCCGCAAACGAGAATCAACCCGCGGATGTTGTCGATACCAAGTTTGGACATCGTCATTGTGAGTGGAATATATAAAACCTAATTTCATAATTTATTATGATAGTAAAGCATGTTCACGAAACCAGTTTCAAATGCTTCGATTTAAATGATTTTGTAGAAATGAATTTTATCTATGTTTTGGTATTTATTACGAAAAATGTGTTTGATTAAT
The DNA here is from genome assembly GCA_030449905.1 of Luvunga scandens. Taxonomy (NCBI): domain Eukaryota; kingdom Viridiplantae; phylum Streptophyta; class Magnoliopsida; order Sapindales; family Rutaceae; genus Luvunga; species Luvunga scandens. The sequence continues at coordinate 1,749,722 of JASUUG010000526.1, forward strand.
GATTTTAGTTACCAATTTTGATTATGCATGATAATATTTTAAAGAAAAGAAAAGTAGATTTAAGGCATTTTAAATGAAAAAGGAAATGAGATTTCGGATGAGATTATATGTTTATGTATATGTACATAAACGGTTGTTTGCAAAATCATTAGAAAGTACCATTTTCCTCCAGATACAGTGATATATATGAGATGACATATGTATGTAGTATGATGAATACAAAGATATTGATATTGAAATACAGATGATACAAATGAGATACAAGTTTTTGGGGCCCGTCTGAGTATACACGAAGGCTTTGGGCCGTGTACTCGGGCGACTTTGTCTTTTGGGAACCAGATTATGCATGCACAGATATGCTAAGATATGGGATGATATTTTCTTATCTATCCATATAGCTCCGGGGCGTGACGGTACTCAGATAGTACGTCATTGCCCGTTCATTGAGGTCCGGATATGATGAGATATGAGATGACATTTCCCAATCTATCCGTGTAGCTGTAAGGCATAATTGTACCCAGATAGTACATCATTGCCCGTCCGTTGAGGTTCGAATATGATGAGATATGAGATGGTATTTTTCCATCCATCCGTGTAACTCCGAGGTGTGATTGTACTCAGATAGTACATCATTGCTCGTCCGTTGAGGTCCAAATATGATGAGATTATTCCTCTGAGTACTTGTTGATGATAGTTTTCGGTACTCAGTATTAATATTATAAGTGATATGATTTTATTGATTTTATGCAGAATTATGTGATATTGTTATTTTAGTGCATGATTTAAATTAAACAAGTTTATTTAAGTTCTTGTGATATTTTGATGAAATTGTGTTTAGAAATAATACAATTATTTTAGAGTAAAGCTATTTTCCCAAAACTATTATCCACTCACTGAGCTTACTGAGTTTTATATTCATCCCATTTTATTATATTTCCCCCCTCCCACAAGAGATTCGCAGATACAGCAGTCGACCCAGCAACGATAATTAGTTTGGAATTACGGCCACATGATGGTGTTAGGAGTCGTAGATGTTTTGTTGAGATAATTTAAGATTGTATAATTTGATACATTTCGGTGATTATGGAAAAATCTATGTATTTTATTTGATATTGGATATCAGAGTGATTTGATATTTTTGTTGAGGAGATTGATTGATGAAGTTGGTTGTATTTAGAATTATTTTGGAAGTATTTATTTTATTAATTGCATGTTTGGTTATGTGATATTTACAGGGGAGACTCTGTCGAATTTTCGACAGAATCTTTATTAATTATATTATATCAGAATAATTAAATAGAATTAGACATACTCACCCTGAAGGTTGGGGGGAGGGGGGGTGTGATGTCGTGTCATGCAAATTGGGTGCCATTGCTGCAACTTTCAGGGCCGAATGAAGGGAAACTGAAAGGAGGTAGTTTCAGTGTTGCTAGGGCTTGAAGAAGAATGATTTAGAAGAAAGGCAGAAACCAAAGGTAGCAAAAAGATTTTCATCATGATTGCGGATTAGTGCTTGCTGGTCCTTGAAACAAAATCATTTTCACGTCCTTTTATAGTGGGCTTTAAGGTTTGTTTTTATTGAAATAAACGTCAGGATCGTAGCTAAAATTTGCTTCATTTGCAAAGTCAAATATTATTCAAGCGATGATTCATAGGAGCTTTGGATAATAAAAATCCATATTCCAATTGTTTATTGTTTTGCAGTAGACAATAATTAGCTAGGTAACTGCTAATTTTCTGGAAACAACTCATTGTTGCCCCATGCCCAATTCTTGCTTGGCTCTTTTCTGAAATATTAAGTAAGAAATGAAGACTCATTCAAAAGTATCGAAGATCAAGGAATGATAAAATAATATAATCAGCTTCCTGGTCAATATGTTATGATCGAAGCAAGAATAAATGGACAAACGGAGCAATATTTTTCTTTTGACCCATATTAATCTGATCACATCGGGTGTACTTTTAAAATATTTGATTACTTTCATATTTTTATCTCAGTACCATGTGTTATGTACAATTTATGAAAGTATATATATGGCTCGTTAAAATATAATATTGATAACTTTTTTTTTTGAAAAATTGAAAAAACTGGTTTAAAACTTAATTAAAAAAAGAAGAAAAATAAATTAAAGATAATTGATAACTTTTTTCTGTAAAAATAAATAAATAAAGCATAATTAAGAAAAGAAAATTAAATGAAAGAATTTTTTTTTTTTTTTGTAAATTTGGAATTATGAAGGATTGATTCTTAAATTACAAGTTACTTATTTTCATAAGGAAATTTGTTAGGGGCTTATCTTAGTGAAACTCTGGCTCTCATTCAAACTCAAAGACCAAAAAATACAAAATTATTGGGGGCATGGAGCTCGCTGGTCCTGGTCCTCAAGTTATGCTGCATCTATATCATCAAGGACATGCATGGTTAATCTTTCATTGCCAACTTAGTGATCGTTGGTCTAATTGTCTACCTTTAATTTACCATATGGTTACTCATTTTACTCGTATATTTTGAGAAGGTAATGGTGCTGATATGATGGCTAAAATGGGTTCTAAAGTGGATGATTTTATCCGGTAGGATGCTGCTCCTATTCAGATTTTAAAAATACTTTAAGATATCCCTTCTATTAAAAATATTACATTTTTATCCTTACTTTTTCCTTCTTTTTACAATAATATACTTGTCATAATATTCTTTGTGATATTAAAAAAAAATGTTAATTTAGCCTTAATAGTAAAAAAAAAATTAGTGAAAACTTTTTATGTTGTTATTTTACTTTTACGATTAATTTGGTATTGTTAGTAAGATTGTTACTAGGATATTAAACATTAAAAGTTGGCTAATATTGATTTATTTATAAATAATCATTAGCAAGATTGTTGTAAGGATACAAAAAATACTAGTTCTTTCATACTAATATTTATTGGTTAATTAGTTAATTAAATTTTTCATTGATAAATCAATTAATTTCAAGAATATTATTGTAAGGATAATATTATAAAAGTAAAGAACAATAAGTACAAAAATGTAATATATTTAATTACAGGAGTGTCTTGAGACATTTTTAAAATATAAAGAAATAGGTACTTAAGTCAAAATATGAACATTTAATCTTCTTTATACCCATGAATAAGAAAATCTTTTAATTTTTTGTTATAATATTTTCCTTGCTTTGGCAAGAGCTATTCTAAAATTAGAAGAAGAAGAAGAACAACAACAACAACAACAACAATAATAACAATAATGTTCTGTTATTAGCCTATTAGCATGCTAAAATCAATTGATACATCGCTTCTCATAGATCTTTTTCCTTCAAGCAATGATAAATGATTCCTAGAGTATAGATATAGCATTCATGGAACTTGCGAGGGATCCTCTGAATGGGTATAGAAAAAGTAAGGTAAGATCAACTTTGAATGCTTTACATATATACAAACTAAAAAATATTCTAATTGGATCATTCAATCGCTTTTTACTCTGTCATTTAGTGATAAATCACTAAAAGTGACGGAGATACACAATTTAAATAAGACAAACGCCAATATCTAAAAGAAAATTATTTAAAACGATTAGAAAAGTGAAAACAAGAACAAATAAAACAATATCATTATCATTATGAGCAAGTCCAAAGTCATTGTAGACATAGTCAATCAGTAAATAAAAATTTCTATTTTTTAGTTAATTTTGAGGTTTTTTTCAAAATTCAAAATTATGAAATTATTAAAAATCTATAAAAAGACAAATATTTTTATTATGTTTTGTTCATTTATCAACCCCCCCCCCCCAACTCTTGGCTTTGCTTCTTTAATATTTCAACTTGCTCCCATTGCCCTCCTTTTATGCAAAAAAATATGTAAAGGGTTAAATCTTTTTACATTTCCTTGACTTAAGGGCTGCTTGTTTTTTTGACTTAATAACTTAATTAACTTAATTTTAATAAGTTAATTTATTAAGTTTTCTTTTTTAATTAATAAAAATTTTCAATCATTAAGTTATTAAACTAATTTATTTAGCCTTTTTATTTAATCTAATGACATCATTAGAATATATTCTCTAAAATATCCCTATCTAATTACTTAATTTATATTCTTACTTAAATAAAATTTACTAATTAGTATTATTACCCATCTCTATAACCTATGATAATATAGTGGTACACTATTATTACTTTTATCTTTTTATTTTTTTCAAATTAACACTATTTATTTTATAATTTTTTTATGAATATTTTCATATAAAAACATTACAAATTATAATAAAACTGATTAACTTATACTAATTTAGAATAATGAGGGTTGTATTCAATTGAAAATATATTATCTTATTTATGTTCATTAATATGTTTGTTATTTGTTTAACATTTATAATTTGTAAAGAGCACAAATGTAAAAATATTAGTTTTTTAGATATTTTAAATTAAAAAAATAACATAATACTTGTTTTTAGCGATTTGGATAAAAAAAAAGACATGATATTACGTTCAAACATTTAGCTTTATTTAAAATCTAGACTATTACAAAAGCAAAGGTTATGTAATTATCAATATTATGGTGTCTGTGACTTTCGAAAGAAATACAAATATAGTGATAAACAAATGCAAAAAAAAGAAGACATAATAATTTATTTGGTTCAACTTAAAGCTTATGTCCACAAGTAAAGACTAGAAGATAATTTCACTAATAAATAGAAATTTACAAAAGTGAAAAAAACTCTCAAAAACTAAAAACCCCAAAACACTTAACTATATTCTTACTAGAACACTCAAGTAGAAGCTTTCTCAAATCTCTCGAATTGCTTCACTTGCAATTGGTCTCAAATGTGGACGCTAACAAGTGCAAAATGCTTCTCTATCATAGAGAGAATTTTGCACCAATTTGACCAATTGGCCAAATTGAGGCATTGAAAGGACTTGGCCAATTGAAGAAATTAGGCAGATTGTGGCATTAAAAAGTCAACTTTGGTGGCCACTGAATTCAGTGTCCAGTAGACTAAGGTGGCATTTGTTTTTTAACTTAATGACTTAAAGTGACTTAACTTAATTAATTAAGTTAATTAGAGATGTTTATTTTTATAACTTAATAGGACTTTTCAAATCATTTTAACTTAATAACGTACATAAATTTTTTTAGTTTTTTACTGAATGGAAGAATATGAATTAAGTCAATTAATTTCTAACATAAAAAATATCCCTACTTTATAATTTATTTTTCATGCCTCTCCCAAATCTCATCTTTATTTTTTTCAGCTGTCATGGAATCCCTCCTCACTTTGCTTCTCTCATCAAGTTCTTGAATCTCATACTAATTTCTCACCAAGCAAGCACTTGACTTGGGCCTTTTTTTGTCCCTTTTCAATTACGTTTTCCAGCATTCATTTATATACTAATCAACCAACTTTGCTACTCTTTTTGTATATGACAAACTTTGTTATGTGTTTTGGGTATTGTTCTATTCATATGACCATACAAAACTTATTTTTATTGAAATATTTTGTTAATCTAACGGTGATCATTTTGGGAGAATGTTTATTCACTTGAATTTAGTTTTACTTATGATTATTAAAATATTATGGTATTTAGTATATTATTTATTTATCATTTAAATTTAATGCGGATACAAATGTAAAAGTATATATTTTCAATTTTTTAAGTTGAAAAACAAACAACTTAATACTTATTTTCAAAGATTCAAATAAAAAAAAATAAACATATTATTCAGATTCAGTCATTTAACTCTATTCAGAATTCAAACTAATTCAGGTCTATTCATATTTTAGACGAAAAACAAACGCCACCTAACTTTTCAACACAAACTAATTTAGATTTATTCAAATTTGAAACCAAAAAAAAAAAAAAGCAAACACTTTGCAAGTGTTCTAGTTCTACCTTCTTTCTTTAACAAAGTTGCTTTGCTTGCCAAGTTCACCTAAAAAAATTTGAATAAAATGTTATGATCCTAATATTAATTTCAATTTCAATTTTAATTATATAATATTAAAGCGATGATTCATAGGCGCTTCGAATAATAAAAAATGTATACCCCAGTAGTTGTTTGACAAATGCATGGAAGTTAATTGTGTCCAAGAAATAAAAATCCTTGCCTCATTATTGCTTGGCTCTCACAAGAAATACAGACACAAGAGACATTCAGCAAGGATGAAAATGACATATGCGGTTAATATTATTAGACGGCGAAAGAGTAATATGCCATTTACCCTTGTTAATGAATTGATAAAACTGAGAGCTCGAACGTATATTAATTGTTCGAGTAATACTGATACATTTCGAGTAATATTGATACATCTACAAACTTTTTTATAAGTTATCTAATATTTTCTATAAATTCATGTGATTCTTGAAAAAATAAAATGATCCATATTATTTATTTTTATTATTTTATTATTTTATCCAACTAATTATGTTATATCACTTCAGTTTATATAAAAATTTGTCACAGTAATATTACTCAAAGTTCTATTGTATGACTAGATTCACTGTGCATTCGTTTGACAGCAGCTGCATCCAAATAAATTTGTTTTTGAATGAAGCATATAATTAGTTAAATTTATTACTTAATGAACTATTTTCTATTGTATTTTAATGAGATACTGAAGGACATTTAATTAATTAAATTTGATTAATTGTTTATAATTTGTAGTTTACTTGCATAAATGCTCGTATATTCATAGATACACTCTACATATGTAAGACGGCATTATCTAGTTATAATTCAGTAATGCCGCAAATTTCAAATTAACAGCTTTAAACATCCACGTAAGAGCATGATTGTAATATAAATGTGTGTTATATACATTCTTGCATGTCGAGGTTTGGATGTGATGTATGTACATATGTAAGGCATTATCTAGTTATAATTGATTGAATAATGTTACATATCTAAAATGTTATTCTAAAATGTTTATCCCACGTGAGGTGATAAGCAATATATATAGCATTAATCTGACAATACATAAATTTTCTCAAGTTATAACATTGGATAAATATCACATCATGCTAAAGGTTAAAAATTTTGAAAGAAATTTAGATATATTGCAGATAGATGTAAGTAGTTAAAACCCTAGTATTAATAGCTTAACTAACTTTTGAAAATACTCATCGAAATTGTTGATAAAGCCGGTCGTATTCATGCATCATGCGCTCGAGACGTCATCGTTAGTGACGGAGATCACGGCGTCGAGACTGGAGATCTTCCCCCGGAAGCAGGTACTTGAACGACACGTCGTTGCCGCCGCAGAGAGCTGCTAGCTTGCTGATCATGGAGGCGAAGTTGATGGTGCGATCGACGGCGAGTATTTTGGTATCGCCGCCGATGTAGGCGAGCTGGTTGTCGTGAGGACGCTGTTGGACCTTGCAGTTGTAGCGAGTACTGTTCATGGATACTGTTTATCCGCATCAAAAACATTAATTTTTCAAAACAAAATAAATTACATAAATTAAACGACACGGAGATTTTTACGTGGTTTGGATTAATCAATCCTACATCCACGAGGCCACGCCTAGATGAAAAGCAATTCACTAATGTTGCGTTTACTTATCAGTAATCGAAATGGGTTGGAATCAGAATAGATTGGAATGGGAATGAGCTGAAACGGGAATGGGGAATGGGAATGAGAATGAGTTGTTCACTTAAGCTGCAGGAATCAAAATTGGAATGAGTTGAAATCCCATTAATGTGTTTATTTTATCTTGGAATCGGAATCGAAATAAGCTAAATTATTTCAAGTTACTAAAAGGCCCTTGGTTAATTATAATAATAACTATTATTATTATCATCATCATCATCATTTGTGATTTTTATTATCAAAAAATGATTGTTAATAATAATAATATTATTATTAAAAATAATATCATTAATAATTTATTAAAATACCCTTTATTAATTATTGCCATTTGATGATCATGATAATGATAATGATGATGATGATGATAACTAAAAATAATAAATAAATAAATAAATAATAGCAATAATTAATAAATTAATAACAATAACAACAACAATCATAATAAATTTTATAATATAAATGATAATTAAAATTAAAATAATTAATAATTATAATAACGATAGTAATAATAATAATAATAATAATAATAATAATTAAAATAATAAATAAATAAGTAATAGTAATAATTAATAAATTAATACTAATAACAATAACAATAACAATAAATCTTTAGTTTTTTTATTTATATTTTTTAATTTCCAAATAGGAAATTTTAGGTATATTTAAAGTAGAGTATGGACAATTTTGTCATTCTAGGGAATGAGATTCCCATTCCCAACCCCCCCCCCCCCAAGGAATCTCAACTCTACTAATTAATCCAAACTTTATATGGGGCCCACGAAATTCATTCTCATTCTCAACCTTAATTTAGCAAGTAAACAAGTTATTCATTCTGATTCCCCTATTCCGATTTCCATTCCGGGTAAGTAAGCACACCATAAGTTGAAATGTTACAACCTATGGATTTACCAAACTTAAGACTCTCACTTACAGTTTATCACCATACAGTTTCCTCAACCTTAAACCGAATCTGCTTCTCCTGAATAATCACTACCCCTCTTGATCCACGATCCTCAAGGCACTTCGCAAAATGATAAATAGCGATTCTTCAATTCTTCAATGTCTATCGATCCAAGATCCACATAGACTCTCCATAGAGATAAAAAGAAATAATCTCATAACAAGACTTAGAATGAAAATAAATTAACACAACATTATGAACCAAATCTGAATTCTCTAGAAAGGAGTCTGAATTTTACTTCTCTGCTTTATGTTTTGTGTTGCACCCTTTAATTGTGAAATACCTCTCTTTATATAAGCACTAGGGTTTCACAAAAATTATAAGTTTTAAAAGACTTGGATTCTTTCCAAACAAAAGTTTCTTTCCTCTTATAATTCTTATGAATTTGAATATGAATAAATCTGATCTTCTTGCCTTGTTGGTCTCCCAAGAAATATCTAGAGCATTTAATAACTTCTTATTTGAATCTACTTCTTGCTCTAAATAGATCTCATGCGTTAATTATAAAATCTCATCATTAATTGACTTTCTAAATTATACATCTAATTAAAATAGGAAACAAATATTCTTAATAAATTGGGATCTCACTAAATTAGGGAATTAGTAAATTAACCCCTATTACAAGATATGCAATAAATAAAATTCTAATTTAACTTGACTTGCCATAAAATGACAACTCTATAAATAATAGACTCAACAAGTTTTAATCAAGAATTGATATTTGCTTCTAATTTGAACTTGTACCTTAGCAAATACACACATGATTGCTAGGGAATGATAGAAGATATAGTTAATTAAAATGAAACAAAAAATTACATTACTTATAAATCATGACCCGATTTTTTATTTTTTTTTTTTTGGTCCAGTAATCTTGACGGAACTAGGAAAGAATTTTTTTTTTTTTGGGAAAAACAAGTAGTTAAGAAAGAACATAAAGATTAAGTTCGGAAAATGCATACGAAAATTCATAAATAAATAAAAAGAGCAAAAAGCTCCTGCGAAGAAGCGAAAAAAACATGAAGAATAACATAATAAATCAAGTACAAGAGCTTGAAATGGATAACAAAAAGCCAGATTCATTTCCTGAGAGATCAGTGAGAGGGCAATGGCTTTGATGTAAACGTCCAATCAAGAACCTGATGGCTTTCAGAGAAGGCCCCGGTAGCAGCTGTGAATCAGATGTAGACAGAGCTTGGAACTACATTTTGAAATGTCAATATGTTTTTTGAAAATTTTCTTTGGTGGGATGGCAACGTATGGCAAATAGGCATAAAGCAACTTCTTCAGATCCACTATAGTGAACTTCCACTTTTTAGTTCAACTCCAGTACTATTCAGACTCTTAGCTGCAACTGTTTACGTACGCTTGTTGTGTCGATAGCAACATGGTTTCCATCCGGATAAAAGTCGTCCTTATATGATACAACTATCCAGTTCCACCGCTAAAATATTCTTATCTAAATTAATTTGCACAATTAGAAATTAATAAGTTTTATGAAGGCGGCAATGTAAATACCACAATGTTCAGTATACCTTCTGTGTAGCAGACAATCATTTTCTGACAGTTTATGCATTTTAACTACAAATTAGTCTAAAAATTTCTTAGTTACTCCCAATGTAGCACACACTTAACATGTTGAGAGGTACAAAATAGTACTCAAAGTATCCAATGACTTTCTCATATTAGTGATAAAATTTTATTGCATTATAGTTTAGATGCTCTGGTATATTCTAAACTTAAGTAACTTTTTCTTAAAGTTGGATAACTTTTGAACAAAAAATTCTCAGAATTTGAACTCGAGTGACAGAAAAAATAAATTAACTATTTGAAAAACCCTAGTCAAGCATTCGGGGCAACTTAACTAACTTTGCTAGAGATCAATATTAGGTTCTGGTAGATACTTACCAAAAGGTGAGAACTCACTATTCCAAGATTTGAGCCATATATAGCTGCCAAATGGTGAGGGAGTGCTATCGGGCGCAAAAATAAATGGCATCCCATCTCCAGAACCAAATGAATTTGGATACTTATATAGATATCCTAAAGGAGAAGGTGGTGCTAAACGATGCCGACCAGGCAAACACAGGTTGATGGTACAGAACTCCCGACCTTGTCTGGGGGAGCAGCTGGTGGGGAGGACGAATTGCCAGTCAATAGCTCTGATGTAAGGCCTAGGTAACCCTTGAATGCAGTCACCAGGCCACTGCAAATTAGGCTGCCATCATTGCAACTTTCAGGGCTGAATGAGGCTAAATAGAAGGAGACTTTAGTTTGATTACTAGGGCCTGAAGAAGCTTGGTTAAGAAAGGCAGAGAGCAGTAGGAGCGAAAGGATCCTCGTGATGGTTTGAAGTTTCGTGGTTGTTCCCACTTGAAACGAAATTCATTTTCATGTCCTTATACAGAGCGTTTACGGTTAAATTTAATTGATCGATATAAATGGTATGAGCATGCTAATGTTATTAATTTGTTTGATTTGCGAAAAACTACTAATAGTGATGTACGTACAGTAATTAGTACAACATCAATAAGAGACAGCATAAAAAAAATTGTCTTATAGTGAAATTTTCTTTTATCCTGTAGTGAACTTTTTTTGTCTTATAATGCTGGTGTATTGACTGTAATACTATCTGTAATAAGTATATCATTACTGAAAATTTACATATACTACTTGTTTGCAACATGGAGGGAAGCTAGCTAACTATTTGACAAGTCCCAAGTTGTAGATGATGCCGGCCAATAGGTGCAATAAGTCAGTTTGGCTTAATATGTTTTAGCTTTCGGATGTTTAATTTGGTAGATACTTGTTCAGTTTTTGGTGACATCTAGTATCAGGACTCAAATTGAAACTTAAATTCTGGGGTCTTTAGCTTTGTTGTTGATGAAATAATGATTCGAACCCATTTAGTTATACTTAAAACAACGTTACCCCATTTTGGTTCTTAATTCTACCACTCCGGCTGGATTGGCAACATAGATTTCTTAATTGTTTAGTTATATATTTGCTCTTAATTTGATTAGTTATCAGTCCATGATCAATAATGTTTATTCATGTATCTTTTTCTTAATTTGATTATGTTAAGGGCACTAACATGTTTCGGTTTAGTTTTTATTTTTAATTCTTATAATTAGTTATAAAAGTTAATGGATATCTTGCAGTCCTAGTCTATTGCAGATTGGTTCTATATTACGTAGGAAGTGGTTGCAGTAGGGATTAGTTGCAACTCTTCAGTTATTTTTAAGGGATTTGAACGTTGTAATTTTGGTTATTTATTCTATGCCATTATTGAATAAAAGGAGGGGAAGTTTCATTCAAGTAATCAAAGAATTACCTGAGGTCACAGATTCCTCTATTAACCTAACAAAATTTCAATTGTTTCATCCTTTTACAAAATAGGTTCCAACAAACAAAAAAAGAATAAACCACGATACGTACCACAATGGTATTAGAGCATGGGCATGGATCAAAGGGTGGAGAAGTTAGAGTTAGATGTAGTTTCTCTCTTGACCAGTCAACAACAAATTTTGGAGAAGGTCAATGAGCTGTTTGGGAAGCTTAATTCAAAAGAATTAAGAAATCCGACAGTCAATTTTCAAATAAAAAATTTCAAATAGGGCCGTATGTGATACAACGCTGCATGCCTGGCGGACTCATTATTATCGCACTCGTGAACATGTGGAAAATGTTTTGATGTTGCGTGATGTGTTTGTTTGTGGGAAGTGGCTTTCTGAGACTTAATGGTGATATTATTGCTGGTATATTTTTGTTCTTTTGTTTGCAGCTGGGTTATTGTCAGGGGTTTTTGTTCATACATGTGAACATGTGGAAAATGTTTTGATGTGGGGATACAACGCTGCATGCCTGGCGGACTCATTATTATCGCACTCGTGAATATGTGGAAAATGTTTTGATGTTGCGTGATATGTTTGTTTGTGGGAAGTGGCTTTCTGAGGCTTAATGGTGATATTATTAGTGGTATATTTTTGTTCTTTTGTTTGTAGCTGGGATAGTGTCAGGGTTTTTGTCGGTCGGTTAATTGGTCGCAGATTGTTCATGAAATGGGTTGCAATGGTTTTAGAGAATCCTAACTTGGTATGCAAGCTCGAGAAAGAGATTTATGTTTTGGCCACCGAGAAGCTAAAGCACTAAAGCAAACACAAAGAGCTAAGAGTGGAAAATTTGCAGATCTTCTATTTCATCTTACGTTATTCGATTATTTCCACAATGACAAATTCCAATTTTAATAGGCCCAAAAATTCTTTTACCAAATAATCCATCTTTTTCGATTTATTGGTTATGTAATGAAAAATTGAAAATATGGGTTTTTGTCACTTCTTTTTAAATAATGTTAAGGGTGGATTTTTTGAAACCCTAATTTCCACTGAAAACCTCTTTTTAATTAAGAATTTTACTATCAAAATTATTTTTCAAAAAATTATTTAATTAAGTATTTCTTCTCTTTCTCTTTTTTTTGTTTTACAAATTCTCATCAATTCATTCAAATATATTTTTTTAGCTGCAAATAATTAGTATAACTAATTACGGAAAACAAAACCCACCTTTTAAAAATTAAAATTAATAAATTTTTATCAGTAATGAAAGTTAATGAATATCAAGAAATTAATTTTTACTAAAAACAAAAGCTAATGAATATCAAGGAAAAAAAGTATCATATATAGAAAGCATGAAATAGAGATTATCATGTAATAAGACAAATGAAAAAAATGAATTTAAAAGAGAGTAAAATTGAAAGTTTAGTTTATAGAATATAAGAGTAGAGATTGAATATGTAGTTGTAAAGTAGAGAGAGAGAAAGAGATTAGTGAAGGTGAATTTTGAAATTTTTAATTTTTAATAATGAATTTATCTTTTAAAATAGATGTGGAGAGAAATTTAATGGGTTCAAATAACTATTCCCTAATGTTAAAAGATCTTAATATTTGAGCTTCCGTTTGTCCAGAATTGTTGTGGTCTTTTACCAAAGATAGACTAGTTGAAATATCATTCCTTCTGCCATCTCGCTACATCACATGGACATGGTCTCCCACGGAATAATTTAGGGTAAGTTGTATAATTTAAAACTTAATTAATAATTTTTTAAATAAGTAAATTTAAATTGTGAAGTCCAGGTCTAACTTAATGGTAAAGTTTTTTACGATCAAGATCCTGGGTTCGAGTTTAAATAGGTGCGTGATTAATAATAAAAAAAATTTGAATCTCAATTTAAATACCAATTAATATAGCATTTTATCTAACTCTTATAATAATTAGATCTCAAGTTAGTAGTTAATTTTTTTTTTATATTCACTAATTTTGGCACCGATTTATCACTATTTTTTTCACTTAATCATTTTATCTAGATATCGTTTTTATCCTTAATTATAGCAAACTCAGTCAACATGATAATTTGCATGTGCTTTTACACAGGATTTTTCAAGGAGAGTATTATTTTTTCCCCCCATTAAAATTGTCTATTAACCAAAGGTCCTCCTATATATCGCCGTATACAAACAAAAAATAGGTCCTAAGCCCCCCATATAAGAGCATACGCAGCTGAGCAATGCGATTGAAGTAGTGGCCCTCAACTTAAAGCCCCAAACAAAATGATTTTCCTAGTACTCCTTTCAATTTTTCTTCACCGAGCTTCTTCAATCCCTGTGAAAGAACCTGTTAGCTTCTCATTTCCTTCATTTGACTCACAAAGTTGTAACCGCAGCGACCTAATTTGCAGCGGAGCAGTGACTCCATATGAAGGCTCCTTAAGCCTCACGTCAGATCCTATCCCACCCAATTCACCCATTCTTCCGCTACGCAAGGTTGGACGGGTGTTATTCAGCCAGCCTGTGCATGCATGGCCAGCTATGATTAGTACTACCTTCACCATTAAGATTTCACCCTACAGTCAATCAACAGCCGGTGATGCAGATGGCCTGACGTTTATTTTTTCACCCGGTAACTGGTTGTCCCCGGAAGACAGTTATGGCAAAAATCTTGGACAGTTCAGTCCTTCACGAATAGGTATGATCAATAATATGAGGAATATTAGATAACTTATATCAATAAAACAAACGGTCTTCTAGAAAACTTATATCTAATCATGCAAATTATATAGGTACTAGGCTATTAGCCGTGGAGCTGGACACTTACAAGAACTCGTTCGACCCAGATGACAACCATATCGGCTTAGACACAACAAGCGTAACATCAATTGCTACTGAGAGTCTATCCAGTGCCGGCATTGATCTCAAAAGTGGAAAACCGATCAAGGTTCAAATTTATTATGACGGATGTACGGAAGTGCTCCACGTTTCTATGGCATATTCGGGGGATCAACTTCAGAAAATTATTGAAATACCTATTATCATGTCTGAAACAGTTCCAGGCTCAGTCTATGTTGGCTTCACAGCAGCTACAGGGGATTTATCAGAAAGCCATCAGTTGCTTGATTGGACCTTCACAACATTCCCATTGCCTCCCAGGAAGCAACACCTGGTTAAGTCATATATCTAGAACTAGCCCTTGAAAGCCATGTCACATAATAATAAATAATCATCAATAAAGGGACATGGTTTGTACGCGTTGAATAAATGATAATTCAAATAAGATCAGCTAATAATGATAGCGGCGACTAAGACTAATATTGTTGCCTTGCTATCTAAGACGTGTTCTTGTGTAGAAATGTTATTTATGTTATATATCTATGGATTCTACAAGTATCTGTGACTTAAATCTGTCTCTCATGTTCAGCGTATATTGATTACGTTACAGCTTTGAACTTCTGAATTTTTGTTTTTTTTCCCATTTTTCCTCTTTCGTTTCGACGGACGAAAATCGCTCCTCATAACTTTCACTTAAGCAATTAATGGACATGATTGGTGGAGAGATAATGAGGAAATAATTAAATAAAAATCTAACCATACTTGGAAAACAATTTACATGTGGCGATAGAGTTTCAATTTTTTGTTTTAATAACCGTATACGGTCTGCATGAGTATAATAATACGTGGTTTATTGGGAGTTTGAATTCGTACTTTATAGCCTGACCCAAGGTATACCAACAATAGTCGTGGAATCTGTGCTTGTAGTCAAATAAATCTGCTCAACTAGAAAAATAAATAAGTGAGGGGTATAATAAATAAGACACAAAATTTATGTGGGTGAGTACTTGGCCTACATTCATGGACGATAAGGAAATAATTTCAGTGTTTTATACTGATTACAACAGTTTTCTCTTATCTACTTACTCGCACTCTTTTTGTGCACAATAGATACTTTATTTTATAATACGATTTAAATTACCCAAATCCCATGTAACAACTCCTTTTAATAATCTTTATCATCTAATTAGAGTCTCATCAGTAATCAACATTTATCTCTAACACTTAATTAATTTTCAAACATAAATTGAGCTTCTTGGTCATCCGGATTCTTCTTATTTTAATGACTATAAATAAAACTTTATCGGGTCTGAATAAGACTTCCAACGTGACCTTTATGGCTGGAATCTAACAGTTGGACTTATTTACTTAAACTTTCAATAACTAGACTCAGCAGTTAGGCTTATTTACTTGCTTCTAATAACTAGTAATTGTGCTCTCCTGCTCTCCAGCAGATGTGCTTTCTAGCTATCGTGCTCTCCTGCAGCCAAGTTCTCTAGTTGCCATGCTTTCCAGCAGATGCGCTCTCATACTACCGTGCTCTCAATCTTCTAGGCTCTTCTTTTTGACTTATCTATGATCCTGCTGTGGAATTCATGACGGCGACATTTTTTCTTAGACTTTTAATATTTTTTGTAACAATAATAGCCCCCAACTCATGATGCTGAGCTACCAAAAGCTAAAAAGAGTTAATATCATTTCTCTCTTTACCTTTTGTATAAACGTCCTTTTAGACTCTTTTTTACTAGGGTGTTCAAGTTTTCTTTTCTTTCTATGCTTTTTTAATAGTACTTCTGCTTCTTTAGCATTCTTTGCTAGTTTGCTTTTATTTAAATTTCATGCTCCTATCTTTTTAAGGGATTAAGATCCTCTCCTAATATTTTTCTCTTTTAGTCTCTCCTAATTTTTTAAATTTAATAGAGAAAGTTGGTTTAATTATAAATACAATAAATAAAACTGTTTTAAAATTCAATTTTGACCACTTATTTTCACTAGGAGAGAGTATGAGAGAAAAAAATATTAAGAGAGGATCCTTATCCCTTTTTAAGAGGGCGTGAATTCTTTAAATCTTTATTCTTCTCCCCAAGAACTCTTTTATCTTTCTTGCTCTTATTTGTAAGAGTCCGAGAATTTTTTTAAACTTTTCTGTTCCTTTCCTCATTAAGAGAGCATAAATTTCTCTTTCTTTTTTTAAAACTTTTCTGCTCCTTTCCTCGTTAGGATAGCAAAAATTTCTCTTAACTTTTCTTACTTTTCCTTTCTAGGAGAGCAGAAGTTCTTCCAACTTTTATGCTACTCTCCTCTTCAAAAGAGCAAGAATTCTTGTAACTTTCCTAATTCTCTTTTCTTTAGAAGAACACGAATTCTTTTTACTTTCTTGATTTAGAAGAGCAGGAATTCTTTTTAACTTTCTTGCTTCCCTTTTCTTGAGGAAAGTAGAAATTATTTTCTACTTTCCTACTTCCCTTCTCTTCAAGAGAGCATTTTTAAGGGTGTTTGCCACTCATTTGGCCTTTCCTTAGTTTGACCACTTTCTGCACATCTTTAAGATGTCATGCTGAGAGTAAATTTGCTAAGACTTCTTTTTCGGAGGTGGATGTCTGGTCTTACTAACTGATCAGGTTAGTAGCATCTTATTGTAAAAGGGCATCTTTAAGAGGTGAAATGTTTGTAGCCTTCCTAACTAATTCATATTGGTATTACCGCCCATAAGGGCGTAGCTGAGTTGGTTGGCAGTGCAATCTGTTGCCCCTCACTTGTATGGACTCGGGTTCGAGCCTTGGGAGTGGGAAGGGAGTAAAAATTGATTTGGGCTTACCCACCCCTCTTTCTTTTAAAAAAAAAATTCATATTGGTATTACCCTTATACATTCCTTAGCCTTGTATAAAATTAAGGGGACATATTTTACTCAAAATATGTTGGAATTTATTAATTTGAATAACAATAATATAATAAATTAACTTGATCAAATGAAAGAGGCCCCCAAGGGCGTAGTCGAGTTGGTTGGTAATGCAATATGTCGCCCTCACTTGTGTGGACTCGGGTTCGAGCCTTGAGGGTGGGGAGGGGGGTAAAAATTGATTTGGGCTTGCTCACCCCCACTTTCCTTTAAAAAAAAAAACTTGATCAAATGAAAAAGAACATATAACTCTAATTTTCATTGTTCTTTAGATGTTTTTTTTTTGTCTGTATTGTTTTCTCATCTCTTTAACTTTTATCTCTAGCCCTTGTGATTCTTGGTCAGTGCTTCGTTTTTCATTAGTCAGCTCTTCAGCATTGGTGTATTTTAGTACTCTTGATAACAACTCATTAAAAGTCCTTGGTGTATTTATTGCGAATGAATAATAGAACCTTTGTGGTCATAAGCCTGTCATAAAAATAGTTAGAGCCATTGCATCAAAGTAGTTCTCTACTCTTACTGCTTCTTTGTTGGAGTGGACAATGTAGTTTTTTTAAATAACTCATAATTCCATTATTTGACCGACAAAAAATGAGCTAAAGGAAGCTGCTGGTCTACGGTTCCCAAAAATTAACTAATAAATATTTGACTCAACCGAGCAAATAAAGCTAAAGACCCTAGCTTTAGCTTTCTGTACCACCTGCGCGTCACTCCTGTGACTGTTAAAGAGAAAGCCTTACACATGGCTCTTCCTGTTGCAATTTGTATATCCATCCATGACCTACAACTTTCCAGATATGTAGTCAAATCTCCTTCTCCTACATGTAACTTTATTTAGGGCATTTTGAATTTAAAGGAAGTGATGCATCTAATATATCCCTAGTGACGGGAAGTTTCACTTTTTCCAGGAGTGGCTCGGCAGGACTCTTTTTGTACTATATGCACCTTAATTCCTTAATTCGATTGTATTATGTTATTTTTTTTAATTTCGTCACAAATTTTTTAAAGTCGTCGGAATTGTTACAAATCATTGCGGGTAATTGGACACAATTATTAAATTAATCGTGCTCGAATAATTTAAATTTGTCGCTACACAAAATTGAGATAATTCGGACATGATTTAATGGCCGCGTAGTCAAGTTTTTTTTTTCAACACTCGGGTTCAGTATAAGCTTAACTTGTATTGAGCTAAAAAAATGTTGGTATTAGTTTCTATTTGAGGAAAAAATGAGAGAGAGAAGCATTTCATTTTCTTTCCAAAAATAGAAAGGGATGAGAGAGAGAGAGAGAGAGAGAGATGTCGTTGACCAAAACCCGACCCACCCACGACCCACGCAACTAACTCGACCGGATCTCAAGATTTCGGCCACCCCACCGATCAAGCTTGGTATTGATCTGAAGCTTGTGAGCTGCTGATTGTATCCCTACAGTCCTCGTCACCGGAAACCTGCCAAAACGCGGGTGATTGAGCTAGAAAAGTAGCGGCCAAACTCGTTTCTCCCCACTATCATTTTCGTCGGAATTAAGCTGAGCCACTACTTGGATCTTGTTCCTTAGCTCACCCTCATCATTTTCTAACCAACCACATCACCTAAAACGGCCGAATTGCCGCCAATCAACCACTAGAAAGCTCACGGTTTTGGGGAGCTCGATCCGCCATTGCCGTTGCAGCCGCCAGGTGTGGGAGGCCACTGCCGGCATCATTAGACTAACCAATGTCAGAACTACCAGACCTGAGCTTCCCATCACCGTTAATCAAGTTCTGGTCATTGTTGATTATTAGGGGTAATTCGATAATTTTACAAACTTTAGGGGGAATTCTGTAAATTTGAAATTGGTGGACATTTTGGTAATTTTAGATTATGGCAGTTAGGTAATTTGAGATTTCAAGGGTAATTCAATAATTTATATTGTTATAGGTATTTTGGTAATTTCATATTTTTTGGGGGTAATTTATAAATTCAAAACTTGTGGATATTTTTGTAATCGGAATTGAGGGTAGTTTGGTAATCTATGTTTCTGAGGCTAATTTGGTAAATTTTGATGTCAATGGTATTTTGGTAATTTTATGAATTCGAGAATAATTTATTGCGGAGAAATGTCATTGTCAAGTTTATTAGTTATGATTCGCATTACGGATAGTAATTATATTATTTCCCTAAATTAAGAGGATCCACGAAGAAGAATCAACCTGTAGACATTGTTGATACCAAGTTCGGATATCGTCATTGTGAGTGGAATATACAAAATCTAATTTCATAGTTGATTATGATAGTAAAGCATATTAACTAAATCAGTTTAGATGCTTCGATTTAAATGATTCGTAGAAATGGATTTTATCTGCGTTTTGATATTTATTACAAAAAATGTGTTTGATTAATGATTTTGGTTGTTGATTTTGATTATGCATGATAATATTTTTAAAGAAAAGAAAAGCATATTTAAGGCATGTTAAATGAAAAAGGAAATGAGATTTTGGATGAGACTTCAGATGAGATTTCATATGAGATTATATAGTTATGTATATATATATAAACGGTTGTTTGCAAAATCATTAGACAGTAACCTTCCCCTTCAGATACGTTGATACAGATGAGATGACATATGCATGCAATATGATGAATACAAAGATACTGATATTGAGATACAGATGATACAGATGAGATGATATTTTTCGATCTATCCGTGTAGCTCCGGGGGGTGACAGTACTCAGATAGTACTTCATTGTCTGTTCGTTGAGGTCCGGATATGATGAGATATGAGATGATATTTTCCCGCTTGTCCGTGTAGCTTCGGGGCGTGATTGTACCCAGATAGTACGACATTGCCCTTCCATTGAGGTCTAGATATGATGAAATATGAGATGGTACTTTCCAATCTATCCGTATAGCTCCAAGGCATGATTGTACCAAGATAATACATCATTGTCCGTCCGTCGAGGTCTGGATATGATAAGATTATTCCCCTGGGTACTTGTTTGGTGATTGTTTTTGGCATTCAATATTGATGTTATAAGTATTATAGATTTTATTGATTTATTCAATATATTTGCGATATTGTTATTTGATTACATAATTTGAATTTAATAAGTTATTTAAGTTCTTGTGATATTTTGATGAAATTGTGTTTTGATATAATTAATTATTTTAGAGTAAAGTAATTTTTCTAAAACCACTATCCACTCACTAAGCTCACTGAGTTTTATACTCATCTCGTTTTATTATATTTTTTCCCCCACAGGAGAATTGCAAGTACAACAATCGACCCAACAATGATAATTATTTTGGAGTTATGGCCACGTTATAGAGTTAGAAGTCATAGATGTTTTATTGAGATATTTTGGGATCGTATAATTTGATACATTTTAGTGATTGTGGACAAATCTATGTATTTTATTTGATATTGGATATTTGAGTGATTTGGTATGTTGTTGAAGAGATTGATTGACGAAGTTGGTTACATTTGGAATTATTTTAGGAGTGTTTATATTTATTAATTGTAGGTTTGGTTATGTAATAATTTTAGGGGAGACTTTGTTGAATTTTCGGCAGAATCCTTATTAGTTAGATTATGTTAGAACGATTAAATAAAATTAGGCAAACTCGCCCTGGGGGTTTCGGGGTAGGTCATCTCACTTTTCTATGCCATTTATCCTCTTCCTGAGCTTACTTAACTTTGCTTTTAGGCCTCTGGGGTCAGCACTAGACTTTTATTCCTCATGTCTTCTAGATTGGCGTCTTTCGTTTAATGTCTAATGCAAGTCTCTAGAGTTCAACACTATTGGAGATCACCACCATTAAGATTAACCTGGCTTGCATAGCTCCTAACTCTACCCTCCTGAAAAGGCTTTTGCAAGACTGTCTGAGACCTTTCTCCTTGCTGATCACACTGCTGCTCCTCAACAGGTGGAGCAAGCTCACCATTCATTTGGTTCTCAATGTATTGAAGAACTATGTTCATTTTTTACGTCAAGTCAACAACCCTTTTAGGCAAGTGGTAGTTGTGCACTAATGTTGCTACAATGCCTCCTTGGGGGGCTTGGAACCTATGGCAACCCCTGGCTTCAACAACTATGTTAGCTTCCTTGAATGATTTTGCGGTTCTTGATTCCATTGGCGGATAACTACACCATCCTACTAAAGTTGTTAAACTGTTGACGCATAAATCTTGTCAATTAGAAAAATAATAACTAGGGCAATATAATAAATGAGACACAAGGAATTTAAGTAATTGAGCACTTGGTCTACGCCTACGGATAGAAAAAGAATAATTTCAATGTTATATAATGATTACAAGTTTTCTTTCTATTTGCTCGTGCCCATTTTTGTGTGCAAAAAAATATTCTATTACTAATACAATTTAGATAACCTAAATCTCAGATAACAAATCTTTCTTACAATCTTTATCATCTCATTAGAGTTTTATCATAATCAACATTTGTCTCTAATACTTGTCTCCTTCTCCAACCCAAAGTGATGTCCTTGAGCTTTTGGATATTTCTTATTTGAATGAACAGAAATAAAACTTTATGAGGCCTGAATATGGCTGTCAGTTAGGCCCAGAAGCTATAATTAAACTGTTGAGCTTATTTACTTAAACTTCTAATAATTGGGCTCAATAGTTGGGCTTATTGACTTGCTTCCAATAACTAGACTCCAATAGTTGTGCTCTCCAACTCCAACTATCGTGCCCCCTAGTTGTTGTGCTTTCCTAGTTGTTGTGCTTTCCTGTAGCTGTGCTCTCCATCTAGTTGGCTTTTCTTTTGACTTATTTATGATTCTACTGTAGACTAAAGATCTTCTAGCAAAAATCATGGCACCAACATTTCTTCTTTGATTTTTTACATTTCATGCAACACCAACAATTAAAGACAAGATCTCTATCCTACACCTAAAAAAATAAATTTACTCATAATATTTATAGAGATATATCTTGTACCTAATAAATTTTATTTACTCTCAAGAATATTTAGAGAGATATATCTACTCACAAATCTCAATGTGATTTAATTGCTTAGTGGATTATTTTGTGTTTCCCATATATTTTCTTTTCTTTTTTTTTTAAGAGAATACACTATTGTTTCTCATTTTAATTACATTGGTCTTTTTTTTTTCTTGTAATTACCGGTTACATCTCTATTGTGAAAAGGTCTTCAATGCTAATATAGTATTGCTCCTTAACTATTCACTATTTGTCTCGTGTGAATGTATATCATCATAATTAGTTAAAGTATATACACAATAAGGAGTGAATAGAAAAGGAAAAGTGCTCTAAGGGCACTCAAGAATTTTTTATCTATTGATAAATTTGTAACAAAAATGCACAATTTCTTAGCTCTTTTACTATTTTATCTACTGTTAAATTTGTAACAAAAATGCACAATTTCTTAGTTCTTTTACTGTTATAATCTCAACGATACTTTGAACAAGTTTATAAGCGTATTCATTCAATTTTGAAAAACTATATGAGCGTGATTTCCAGTAAATGTTATTTTTTCAATTTTTTTTTAAAGAAATATATTAAATGAAAAATAAATGACCACTCGTCTAATCTTGTGAGTAAGATTTGGAACTCAAACCACTTGTATTATGGCTTGGGTTTTTAGTCCTATGCTACTTGTTCCTTTAATGTAAGTCTTGTGATACTCATGCCCTTTAACAGAAGGGTAGATTTCTCCCCTATATATTAGTGCAGCAGTGATTCAAAAGAATAATGGTTTAGATTCCTGGGCTTAATATTCAGTACACCTTTGTGCTTTACAAGTATATATATCTAGAGTCTCAAAAAGCTTTTAAATTGTATATATTTATAGATTGTAATAATTTTTTTTTAAAAAAAAAAACCACCACTTGTATTACTCTAAGAGGTTCGTTTAGTATTCTTCCTCACGCGCCTATTCAATAAAAGTTTACCACATTCAAATCCTAAAAATATCAGTAAAAAACTCTTACTCTATGAGATTATTTCACTATAAGATTTATTGCATGTTATTTAATTATTACCGATAGGAGTAAAGCCAATTTGAAAATCACGGGGCCTAAAATGTTAAAATTGTAAAGTTTGGGAACCTAAAACAGCATATAAATCTTGGGACGAATTCACAAATCTTTTAAAGATGTAGAAGGTAAAGTCTAATAAATCCATTGTACAGGCTTAATTTTTAATTAAATTTTATTTTATTTTTAAAAATGTAGGCCTACCGTACTATATAACTCCGCTTCTTATCAATATTAAAAAAATAAACTACAGTGGGTGGAATTATCAATATTAATTTACCACAACATTTTATCTCTTTAATTCATATTACAGTATAAAAAATTTAAAATAAGCCAAATTCCTTATCATTCCCAGTTTACACTCAGTTAACATTTGCACTTATCAAAACTTTTTTGTTTATAATCCTCTTGCTGCACTCATCAAAATCTTTTGTTTAAATCTTTGAATGGCTTTTTGTTTTAAATGCTTGAATGATTCAGCTAGGAAACTCGTTTGTTGAAATCTTGCCAAACCTAGTATGCCAAACTCAATACTCGTATTTAATTATTTTGGAATATTCTCCCTAATACACCCATCGCGTGCAAGCTAAGCAAGGCAGTCATTAGTCATTTAATTGAAAATACAAAGAAAATTCTTTTAATTTCCATTTTTTTTTTGTTTTTGAGATGTAATGTAAACCCGACATGTTGAAAAGTCAAAGTTACATGCATGTAGCCACCAAAGCTACATGCATGTGGCCACCAAATTTGAACAAGGATGGAACCGCGTGGGAGCTGTATATATTTGTCAACAAATTTGGTGTAATAGTACACCAAATCATACCTATAAATACAGAAGAAAAACTCATTTATTATTATCCCAAAAAATTTTGTGAGGAGCATTTCAAAGCTTAAAGCAATTTAAGTGAATTGTTTAGAGAGAGCAATCGGAGAGTGTGAGTAATTGAGATGCATTTCCTTTCAAGTGTCTGTGAGAGTACTGGGTGTATTTAGGTTCTGGAAAGTGAGATTTGTTACTCAAATATTGTACTCAAATAATTGTTATTAATACAATTATTTTTCTTCGCTCCCGTGGAAAAAGGATAATTGCCGAACCACGTTAAATTCCTGTGTCTTTTATTTTTCTTTAATTATTTGGTGCACTTGTTTTTGTATTCCGCGCACAACAATTGGTATCAGAGCCGAAGGTTCGTACTTGGGGAATACGATACTATTCATATACGGTGGAGATGGCCATTTGTACTTGGGAGATAATCTATTGTAAGTAGTGTGTATTTTTACATGTCTAGGAAAGTTCTGTCAACAAGACAATAAGAGTCTAAGGAGTCTGGGTTTTAAGTGGGACCGTTGTGACCCCTCCATTCTCCTGGGAACTTTCCTAGTGCATTTATTCGCACGAAATAAACATCATAGAGATTGTTTTTCAAGTAGGAATAGTTCGTTGAGAAAATGGTAGAAGGTGAAACTTCCAGAAGTGGAGAGAGATCTACCCAGACTATTCCGGGAGACAATTCAGGTGGAAGGAAGGAATTGTCAAATCATCTTTCAGCACCTATTATTGGAGGCCAAAAGATCTATGTTGAAAAGTTTGACAGAAAAATCAACTTCGGCATATGGAGACACGAAGTTATGGATGCCCTTATTCAAATCGATCTTGACATTGATCTAAAAAATAAAAAACACTTGTATGACAAAGAAACTTGGGATCGCATGAATGAAAAAGCCTGTGGTCAAATCAAATCTTGCTTGACCAAGGAAGTGAAATACTTGGTGAAAGATGAGGAGTGTGCGATGACTCTGTGGCGTACATTAGAAGAAAAGTACTTGCTAAAAAGTCCCGAAAATCGCCTCCATGCAATGAGCCAAGTATATGGCTTTCGAATGAAGCCTAGGGTGTCAATGCATGACCATGTCTCAAGATTTGAAAAGTTACTTGCTGATTTAAAGAATCTTGATGAAGATATAAAGGATGAAGTCAAGGCTATGATTCTGCTGCACTCACTTCTAGAAGAATATAGCCATTTTGTGACTACCTTGTTATATGGGAAAAGCGTGATTGTTTTTAAAGATGTCTGCAAAACATTGACCAATTTAGAAATTTGGAATAATGATAAACATTCCGAAAGAACATCGTCTGAAGCTTTGTTAGCCAAAGGAAGGGCGATGGAGAAAAAGAAGAAGCATTGTGGAAAGAACTCTCGGTCTAAGTCAAGAAGCAAAAATATAGCTTGAGATGAGTGTGTATTTTGTCATGAAAAGGGTCATTGGAGGAAAGATTGTCTGAAGGCTCAGAAGAAAGATGGAAAGAAACCAGTAGTAGCGAACATGGCATACAAAGATGAAAACTCTTATTATTCACTAAGTATTACACCTACAGCGTATGTGGCTAATTCGGATGAGTGGATACTTGATACCGGAGTAACCTATCATTTATGTCCTGTAAAGGAATGGTTTACGGATTTTCGTAATTTAGAATCCGGTGCAGTTGTGATGGGAAATGATCAACCTTGTCGCACAATGGGGATAGGGACAATTCGGCTAAAGATGTTTGATGGAATGGTCAGAGAGTTAAAAGAGGTTAGATATGTTCCAGCTTTAAAGAAAAATCTAATTTCTGTGGGTGCTCTGGAAGCTAAAGGCTACAAAGTTACCATTGAAGATAGCAAAATGAAGTTCACATATGGAGTTATGGTGATTTTGCAAGAAGTCCGGCGTCATAATTTGTACTATTTAAAGGGAGGTACAACTAATGAAGCTAATGTTGCTGAGGCGCATAGTGACACCATCAAGCTATGGCATGCACGACTGGGACATGCTGGAGAGAAGTATTTGCAAACTCTGATGAGGCATGGATTTTAAAAGGTACCAAAACCAGTAAATTAAATTTCTGTGAACATTGTGTAGTAGGCAAGAAAACAAAGGTCAAGTTTGGTACGGCTAATCACGATACTCGTGAGATCCTTGAATATGTTCACAGTGATGTATGGAAACCAACCAAGACTGCATCAATTGGTGGAAGTCATTATTTTGTTTCATTTGTTGATGATTTCTCTAGACATGTGTGGGTGTACACCATGCGAGCAAAGGATGAGGTTCTAGAGATTTTCGTGAAATGGAAGAAACTGGTGGAGACTCAAACTGGCAGAAAGATCAAAGTATTACGGTCTGATAATGGGGGTGAATATACTTCTGATCCATTCTTGAAAGTATGCCAGAATGAGGGTATAAAAAAATATTTCACGGTGAGACATATTCCGCAATAGAATGGTGTGGCTGAGCGTTTGAACCGTACTTTACTAGAGGAAGTATGATGTATGTTATCTAATGCTGGTTTAGATAAAAAGTTTTGGGCTGATGCTGTAAGCTACGCAAGTCACTTAATAAATGGGTTGCCTTCTGCTGCAATTGGAGGTAAAACTCCTATGGAAATGTGGTCTGGAAAGCATGCACAAGACTATGATTTCATTCGTGTGTTTGGGTGTCTAGCTTATTATCATGTAAAGAATGATAAGCTCGATCCCCGTGCAAGGAAAGCTATCTTTGTGGGATTCAAAGGTGGAATTAAAGGCTACAAGCTTTGGGATCTCGAAGATAAAAAGTTTGTGTATAGCAGAGATGTTACTTTTGATGAAGCTTCTATATTGAAGGCTTCAAGTTCTCAATAGGTGGAGAACACGACCAAAGAGGGATTGCAGCGGGTGGAGTTTGATGCAACTCCATATGTACCAGTTAGTTCTACATCAGATAAAAGTTCAACTTTGGAGGTGGCCCCAAGAGTTGAAGAAGAAGTTGTTTCTGTTGATGTCTCACACGAGGAGGAAACAACCGAAGAAGATGTAGAAGATGAAAATGAGTCTATAGCAACAAGGAGGCCAAAACGAGTGATAAAGAAACCCGGGTGGCTTACTAAAGATATGGTGGTAGCCTATGCACTTCCAGTTATTGATGATGACATCCCCAGCACTTTCGGTGAAGCATTACGCAGTAGTGAAAGTGATCAGTGGAAGTTAGCCATGGAGGAAGAGATAAAATCTCTTCATCAAAATCAGACTTGGAAACTCGTAGAGTTACCTAAAGAAAAAAGGGCTATTGGCAATAAATGGGTCTACACTAAGAAGCAAGGATCTCCAAATCAATCAACTCTTCGATACAAGGCAAGGCTCATGGCAAAAGGTTATGCTCAGAAGGAAGGTATTGATTACAATGAAGTATTCTCTCCAGTTGTGAAACATACTTCCATTCGTATCCTACTTGCCTTGGTAGCTGAATATGAGTTAGAGTTGGCTCAATTAGATGTGAAGACGGCATTCTTACATGGAGATTTGGAGGAAGAAATCTATATGACTCAGCCTAGCGGTTTCAAAGTTGCTGGAAAGGAGAATCATGTGTGTAGATTGATTAAATCTTTGTACGGATTAAAACAATCACCAAGGCAGTGGTACAAGAGGTTTGATCAATTCATATAATAGCAGAAATTCATCAGAAGTGAACATGATCACTGTGTTTACTTTAGAAGACTACAAGGTGGAGCTTTCATCTATTTGTTACTCTATGTCGATGATATGCTTATAGCTTCAAAGAATAGAGGTGAGATTGAGATATTAAAGAAGCAATTAGCTTCTGAGTTTGAGATGAAAGACTTGGGTGATGCACAGAGAATACTTGGGATGGAGATACATAGAGACAAGAAGAATGGAAGCGTGTGGTTAACTCAAAGGTCTTATTTGAGGAAGGTGCTAGAGAAGTTTGGCATGGATGACAAAACTAAATCGGTATGTACTCCTCTAGCTTCTCATTTCAAATTAAGCTCTTCTTCATGTCCTTCCTCCCAAGAGGAGCGCGACTACATGGCTCGTGTTCCATATGCAAGTGCTGTGGGTAGTCTTATGTATGCTATGGTGTGTACAAGGCCCAATATTTCTCAAGCCGTTAGTATAGTTAGCAGATACATGCATAATCCGGGTAAAGACCATTGGCTTGCGGTAAAGTGGATTCTTCGATATTTGTATGGGACAGTTGATGTTGGGTTATTGTATAAAAAAGATTATGGTCAACAATATGTTGGGTATTGTGATTCTGATTTCGCTGGAGACCTAGATAAGTGAAGATCAACAACGGGCTATGTATTCACATTGGGTGGAGGTCCGATCAGCTGGAGATCGATTCTACAATCGACAATTGCTCTGTCCACTACGGAAGCAGAGTATATAGTAGCAACTGAGGCTATAAAGGAAGCTATTTGGTTGAAAGGCTTGTTCGGTGATTTGGGAGTAATCCAGGAGAACATTAAAGTGTTTTGTGACAATCAAAGTGCAATATTCCTTGCGAAGAATCAAACGTATCACTCTCGGACGAAACACATAGATGTGAAATATCATTATGTCAGAGAGATTATCGAGGGCGATGATGTGTTATTGAAAAAGGTCAACACTAAGGATAACCCATCAGATATGTTGATGAAGGTGATTTCTGGAATTAAGTTTCAACATTGCTTGAAACTAATTCAAATTCTTCGAATGTGTTGAGTTTGGAGAATTGAGAACTACGGTTGGCTTGATCACAGATTTTGGGTACGTAGGCAATCATAAAGATGCAGTCACTTTGGGGATGATGGTTCGTTGATAATCGGCTCAGATTTTGACAAATCTTCGCCGAGGTGGAGAATTGTTGAAAAGTCAAAGTTACATGCATGTAGCCACCAAAGCTACATGCATGTGGCCACTAAATTTGAACAAGGATGGAACCGCGCGGGAGCCGTGTATATTTGTCAACAAATTTGGTGTAATAGTACACTAAATCATACCTATAAATACAGAAGAAAAACTCATTTATTATTATCCCAAAAAATTTTGTGAGGAACATTTCAAAGCTTAAAGCAATTTAAGTGAATTGTTTAGAGAGAGCAATCGGAGAGTGTGAGCAATTGAGGGGCAATTCCTTTCAAATGTCTGTGAGAGTACTGGGTGTATTTGGGTTCTGAAAAGTGAGATTTGTTACTCAAATATTATACTCAAATAATTGTTATTAATACAATTATTTTTCTCTTGCTCCCGTGGACGTAGGCATAATTGCCGAACAACGTTAAATTCCTGTGTCTTTTATTTTTCTTTAATTATTTAGTGCACTTGTTTCTGTATTCCGCGCACAACACGACAGCCCCACGGGCTTTGTTAATGCGGGATTTTGTCGCATTAAAATTTTTGTTTATGCAATGCGGTGGAAGAGCCAAACATGAGATTATAATAATTAAAATTCTTATAATACAATATAAGACTCTAATCCTATTTAATGAAATGTGCCAAACATACATTTTTAAGGTTAGTATTAGTATTGTAAGTCCTAGTCAATAGATAGATATTCTTCATAAGATTTGGAAATAATTGTTTATGTGATCCTTATAGTTTGAGGTGATTACTCCATTAATCTAAAAAAGCTAGAGCAATAAAAGAAAAATATAAGGCCACCTGTACCATAGACATTTATTTGTTCACTTAATAACTGTATTCATCCCGTGCATATTTATTTTAACCAACTATCGTAAAAGTTAACGAAAGTAGAATTAATTTATATGACAATCTAATAAGAATAGAATGGTTTATATATATATATATATATATATATATATATATATATATTATTAACAATCAATCACTTATTTATATTCCGATACGAGATTAGATCGAGTGAGACTACCAATTTATAAGAACCGCGGTTCTCAATAACACAGAGAAGAATATTGTAGCCAAACATACATGCATTTTAAAAATACGATTGAAGAGTAACAACATCTGAAATTTATGTCCCTCGAAAAGACGATTATTATGACCTTTTTAATAAATAAAAAGAGCTTAAAGTTAACGGCTTAACGTACAGACTGCAGCGACTTGAGTGACCATTCAAGGAGCTGGTGACTTTCTGAAAAAGCCCCAGTAGCAGCTGTGAATCCGACATACACAGAACTTGGAACGTTCTTTGGCGGGTGGTCAGCGTAGTGCACATTGACATAAAGCAAATTCTGCCATCCATTACACTCAATTCGGACCGTGATATTTCTTCCATTTTGAGGTCAACGCCAGTGCTGTTAAGACTCTCCAGTGCAACTGGTTGCCTTACGCTTTTTATGTCGATAGCAACATGGTTTCCATACAGATCAAAGTCGTTCTTCTAAGCGTCTAGCTCCACCGCTAATTGGTGCATATCTTCACCTACGGTTTCCAAAATTAAAAATAAATTTCGGTAGCTTGCCAGCCACTTTCCCTAAAAATGCTAAGCGGTTAGATAATGGCCTAGTATTAGTAATACAATCAAATATTTTATGAGAGGCCAGAGGCTAACTCATTCTCAAAAGATTGCTGATTCATTTAATAATTTATTATCTCAGCCCATGATTTATCTAAGTTTTTGTCAGATATTTTATCATCTTTAACATACCCTTTCAAGTGGATCCAGACATGAGGTCACAAAATAAGAAAAATATTAATTAATTGAAAACCACAAGACAATTGGCTCTTACATTATAAAAGATTGATCGCCTTGACTGAAAAGATTAATCTATGAACATGTGCAGAGCTAGGTATGGGCTTAATTACAAGAACCAGGGCCCTGTAGCCCAGAAAAAAAAAAGATTAAAAAAAAGTTTTACATGTATATATGATATATATTAAATACATATATACTAGCCACTGAAACTTTAAAGATAGAAATTTTTTCCCAGTACATTAGTTTAGATTTAATCCCTCAAAAGTTTAGCTTAATGACTTTGGCCACTCCAGATTTTTAAGCGTCGCTTCACCCGTGCTATGTGAATTAAACTTACAATATTATCGATATAAAGTGTGTTTGGCACATTATATTATATTATTTTGTATTAAATCATTTTAATTTAAGTGTATTGTATTATATTATATTACATTAACACTGTATTAGACTAATGTTACACAATGTTTGATACTACATTGTATTATATTAATTTTTAATTATATTATATTTGATGATACACTACATTGTATTTATTTTTTAATTAATTAAAAAAATTATATTTTTTAATCAATTAAAAAATTGTATTTTTAGAAAAAATTACTATTATGATAAGATTTTAAATTAAAATAAATTCCAATAAATTTAAATAAAATTAAAAATAAATTTAAATATTTTTTTATGATAACTTGCTCAATCTAAAGTTATATTTTTATCTCTTTTCTCATTTACTATTCCACACAAAACCACAGAAACCAACGTGAACAATTAGCAGACCAAGATTCAACCATTAAACACAACTCAAACCCAAAATCCAGCGAGAGTATCACACCATCAAATTCAAATAAAAAGTTAGCTCTTCTTTTTCTCCGCCACATTCTTCTATGGGATTATTGCTTGATTTGGGTTCATCATCAAGCAATGGGCCAGTAAAAACTAGCAATGTTGTGGGTTTGTTCATGAATTAGTGTTTGATAAATAATTGTATCCCACCGGCGCAGCAATGGGGGAGAACAGTTGTGGCGGATGGAGAGGACGAAGTGTCCAGTGATGGTCGTGTTTGGGTGTTGACGATGAATATGAAATTGCAGATGTGCCTGAAGCCGATGATGGTTGCTAGCGATGCGTTTGGATATTGACGAGTAGGACATTAATTTGGACGTTGAGGATGAATTTTGTTCTCTTGGGATTGTGATTTTTGTTTAATTTTGGTTTATTTTGTTTTTGCAAATGCATAACCCTGTAAACCCGTGCCTCCCGGGTTTGTTTTATGCCGGGTTCACAGCATTACAACAGTAAATTTATGCAATGCAATGTAAGGTTAATTCGATGCCAAACATGAGATTGTACTAGTCTAATGCAATACAGGTTCTTAATGTTGTGTAATCCTATGTGCCAAACATGCCCGCAATGAATGAAGCAACATAAATATTTGCCTTCGGTAAATTTACCCATGATTCCAAGATATGAGCCGTAGCTCAGAGCTGATGAGGTGTCGTTAGTAGGTGCAAAAATAAACGCCATCCCATTCCCAGAATCTGTTGAATTTGGATACTTCCATATCCTAAACGTGAAGCTGGAAACAATTGTAATGTTTGGCCATGCTAGGACAAGCTGATGGTATAATACTCGCCCGACCTCGTCCACCGGTTGATTAGGTGAGCCAGGTAATGGCTCTGATGTAAGGCTTAGGTACCCGTCGTATGCAGTCACTGCACCCATACAAAGTAGGCTGCCATTGTTGCAACTTTCAGGGTTGAATGAGGGGAAATAGACGGAGGTAGTTTGAGAAGAAGCTTGATTAAGAAGAAAGGCCGAGAGCAGTAGAAGCCTAAGATCTTCATGATTGGCGGCGGGGGGGGGGGGGGGGCCGGTGATGGGGATGACCACTAAGTACTACTTGAAACGAATTCCATCTTCATGTCCTTATTATATAGAGGGAAGGGGTTTATTTCAATTGAATTAAACGTCGTGATCCCAGCTAATATTTGTTTCATTTACCAATTCCAAATATTATTCAAGCGATGATTCATAGGAGCTGTGGATAATTAAAAATCCAAATCCCACTTATATATTGTTTAGCGAAATGCATTGCAGTAGGTAGCTGTTTCCTACAAACAACACATTCTTGTGCCAATTCTTGTTTGGATCTTACGTGCAAACACAATTGAATGAGAAAAAAGAATCATTCAAATGAAGGGTAAACACTATTGTTTGACTTCACAAATACAGAAGCAATTCAACGACTTTGGTCATTTTTTCTTTTTATTACAAGAGAGGTTGAGAATGTTATCCAACATAGGTTGAGAATAGTTATTGGACTAGCATCACATTCTTGTGATTCTTATCGAAAAGATATTTATGTAAATGCAGAGATAGTTTCCCCATGATTTGTGTAATTACTTACCCACTTAGTAGTTGTTTTTCCAAAAATTCAAATAAAGGAATAGTTTTCACAGTAAATCAAAAATTTTTTTGCGATAGGTTCCGAGCCATCTTTGACCTTTGACTAATAAATTACCTTAAAATAAATTTAATTTGATTATTTTATTCTCATAATATAGAAACAGAAAATTTTCCATGAAAACATATGTTATCATAACATATTAGATTAGATGTTATTTTATGACCGATGTAACATTTATAAGGGTGATGATATCTCCACCCATAATTTTCGTAAATCCACCCCATTTTTAAAAAATAATTGTGAAAAGTACATATTATTTTTAAAAAATTTCAAGTAAAGAAGAACTTTAGAGAATTAATCAATTGAATTTATCTTAATTTACTTTTTTGTAACTTAGTTTTTTTGTTATATTTGATTACAGATTACTTTGGCATAAGTTTAGATTGATTATTTTACCCTTATAAGGTAAAACTATCAAGAATTTGGTTTAAACTTTAAAAAGTTTCTAATTTTATACTAAACTAACTGTTTCTAATACTATCTTATTAGAATGATTATTAAACTCTAATTAAACTAACATAGCATCTTTATGGCATAATACTCACGTAAATTATTGGGTGTCAATTTTATGTCGTTTACATGTAAGGATGGTAAAAATATTAATTAGATTTCATTTAAAAATATTAAATTATAAGTCACAAAATTGAATACCTCAATTATTAAATACAATAACTCATGTTTATTAGAGCAATTTAGTATTTTTATATTATAATAATAAAATAGAAAAATAAAACTTATATTAAAGTTTATGATCAAACATAATCAAAGAAACCTAAGAAAAAAAATACTAGAAATATTTAATTGATTAACTGTATAAAATTTTTATTGATTTGTATTTTTTAAATATATCATGAATTCACTGTAATTATTTTATAAAAGAATGGTAGATTTACTAAAATAGTGGGGCAGAAATATCCCCATCCTATTTATAAATAAAACTCAACAAATTCCAATAGAGTATTCATGAGATATTCTTATATAATTAAAGATTAGTAATTATACCGATAAAGTAGAATCAATAAGTTATTTAGAAATGTTGAGTTTTGCATAAAATCATTAAGATTTTGTGAAATTTTAAATAATTTTGTGGGCAATTTAATCCTTCTCGTTACAAAGGTAAAGTCAGATTAATCTTTCGTAATCACACCCTAATATAAAAATACTTTACAAACGAATCCTTGTTGTTTGCATTAACTTCGAATAAAATCAGTAATTTGTTCAATCAATCAATTGGATTATTAAGCGTATTTGACCTTTAAGTTTGCCTCAATAAAAGATTATTAATTATATATTTCCCATTCATACGATAAAGGATGAACGTACCCACAAAATTATCTTAACACGAATCAAAATCTTCATTATTCAACAAAATTAAATAATATTGGGTCGAAAAACTTTTTTTATTAAAAAAAAATCGGTATGATTATGTCATTTATAATTGTTACGGTGTGACCACTTTTGCACTGGTTAATGGGTTCAGAATTATATAGACTTATTTTGAATGTTAGGCAAACCTAACAACGACATTGACGTAGGATATTAATAGAACTAAAATTCTTAATTGTTTTAAAATTTATTTTGATATTTTCCGTTTTAATTAGCATCTTATTAGATTTGTGTTTTAAATTAATATAATTGTAATTTAGTTTTTCTATTTGAGTAGAAAGCTGGTTTGTCCTATTATATGTAAGAAGCCTTGTCATTGTTAAAATTACCCCCCTTTATTAATAAAGTTACTCCTTTTATTTTTTATCATGGACTCTTTATCCTTAAACTCATGTTGTTAAGTCGTTTGAATTAAAAGAATATCTAATCTCACTTTAAGTTGAGTGTCATCTAATTAGGTTTGCCTTAGATTGTTCCCAAAACTATATCTAGTTTCACAACATGTCAAAGAAATGTTCTATCGTGTCAGACAATAATGTAGTTTGCCCGATAAGTGAAGTGATAAAAAAGTATGGTGAAAAAATACTAGCAATTGAAAAATTTATAGGAAAATAAAAGTTACATCATTTTTAGTTCATGCCTCTTAAAAGGGTGGCTAGTATTATGTGATTTCATTATTGAAAGAACTTAAAATAGCCTAACAAAGCCATATTCATTCGCTGAGAGGCAATGGCTGTGACGTGAATGACCATTCAAGTAGCTGATGGCTTTCGGCTAAAGCCCCAGTGGCAGCTGTGAATCCGACATAGACAGAGCTTGGAACTATATCCGACATGTTAATAGGTTGTTTGATAACCTTCTTTGGTGGGTGGTCCGTGTCACGCACATTAACATAAATCAAATTCTGCCACCCATTATTGAATTATGACCGTGATATTTTTTCCACTTTTGAGGTCAACGCCGGTGCTGTTAAGACTCTCCACGGCAACTGGTTGGCTTATGCTCGTTGTGTCGATAGCAACATGGTTTCCATCCACATCAAAGTCGTTCTTAAATGTGTCCGGCTCCACGGCGAATTGGTGCACACCTTTACCTACGATTTCCAACATGTAATTAATTAATCTTAACTTAGCTACTAGCTACATATAATAAGGGTCTAATGCTAGTAATAGATACAAGTCTTTTACGGTCTCATATCACATGAGAACAAAAGAGTTAAATCATACTCATTCGTTATCATTTAAAGACATATGGCAGAGAAATTTTAAAAGTTCAGGAGAGGTCAGATTAAGAAAGCATCTTAATCTGAGTTCCAGAGAGACGAAATTGATTAATCGTGAACTACAAGACATTTGGTTCTAATACCATGTTAATCAGTTTAACCACTTGACTCAAAAGCTTAGGCTATGTAATACGCATAGTTGGTAGTAAACAAAATTAAAATAGAATTGGGAATGAAGCAATTAATATAAACTAACTATTAAATTACCTTGAGAATATTTATCCATGATTCCGAGAAATAAGCCTGAACTGAAAGTTGTCGAGGGCAGGCTATCAGGTGCAAAAATAAACGCCAACCCATCTCCAGAACCAACAGAATTTGGGTACTGCGATATCGTAAAGGTAAAACTGGTATCAATGGACATATTGGGCCACGCTAACACAGGATGGTGGTATAACACTCGCCCAACCTCGTATATTGGAACATTTGTTGAGCCAGGTAATGGCTCTGATGTTAGGCTTAGGTAGCCATTATGTGCAGTCATTGCGGCCATGCAATGTAACATATGCACTGTAATTGATTTAATTGAGTGTATAATGTTATTTTTTTATTTCGCACAAATTTTAAAGTTATTGAATTGGTTACAAATCGTTGCGAGTAATTAGACGTGGTTAATAAATTGATCACATTCGAATAATTTTAATTTATTGCGACACAAAATTGAGACAATTTGGACGCGATTAAATAGCCGTGTAGTCGGATTTTATTTCGACACTCGGGTCCGGTATTAGCTTAATTTGTATTAAGCTTTCGAAAAAAAAAATGGTGCCGGTTACTATAAATGAAAAGTGAGAGAGAGACATTTTGATTCTTTCCAAAAATAGAAAGAAGAGAGAGAGAGAGAGAGAAAGAAGTTGTCAACCCGCGACCCGCGAACCCAATCCAACCATATCTTCTGATTCCGGCCACCTCACTGACCGAGGAAGGTATCGATCTGAAGCTTGACTGTCGGTCAACGTATCCTCGCCATCACCAACGCCGGAAAATGGCCAGAACGCCGGTGATCCAACTCCAAAACCCGCGGCTCAACCCATTTTTTTCACCGTCGATTTTGTCGGTTTTAGGCCATGCCACCACTTGGATCTTGTTCCTTAGCTCTCCCTCATCATTTTTCGACCAACCCCGTCACCTGAAACGGCCAGATTACTGTCGATCGACCACCAGAAAGCTCACGGTATTAGGAGCTCGATTCGTTGTCTTCGCTGCAAGTGGGAGGTCACCGCCGGCACCATTGGACTCCCTAAAATTAGAACTATCAGACCTGAGCTTCCTATCACCGTTGACCGTTAAGGACAATTCGGTAATTTCACAAACTTTAAGGGTATTTTTATAATTTTAAAATTAGTGGATATTTTAGTAATTTCATATTAAGGCAATTAGGTAATTTGAGATTTTGGGGGTAATTCAGTAATTTACGTTATTAGGGCCATTTTGGTAATTATGTATTTTTTCATGGGTAATTTCATAAATTCAAAACTTAATGATATTTTTGTAACTTGAATTGAGGGTAGTTTGGTAATCTGTGATTCTGAAGATAATTTGGTAAATTTTGATGTCGAGGGCATTTTAATAAT
Organism: Luvunga scandens; assembly: GCA_030449905.1. Taxonomy (NCBI): domain Eukaryota; kingdom Viridiplantae; phylum Streptophyta; class Magnoliopsida; order Sapindales; family Rutaceae; genus Luvunga; species Luvunga scandens. Next base: position 1,787,502 of record JASUUG010000526.1, read on the forward strand.
TTTATGAATTCGAGAATATTTATTGCGAATAAATGTCCTTTTAAGCTTATTAGTTATAATTCGTAATTACGGATAGTAATTATGTTATTTCCTTAAATTATGAGGATCCGCAAACGAGAATCAACCCGCGAATGTTGTCGATACCAAGTTTGGACATCGTCACTATGAGTGAAATATATAAAACCTAATTTCATAATTTATTATGATAGTAAAGCATGTTTACGAAACCAGTTTCAAATGCTTCGATTTAAATGATTTTGTAAAAATGAATTTTATCTATATTTTGGTATTTATTACGAAGAATGTGTTTCATTAATGATTTTGGTTACCAATTTTGATTATGCATGATAATATTTTAAAGAAAAGAAAAGTAGATTTAAGGCATTTTAAATGAAAAAGGAAATGAGGTTTCGGATGAGATTGTATGTTTATGTATTTGTATATAAACGGTTGTTTGCAAAATCATTAGACAGTACCATTTCCCTCCAGATACAAATGAGATGACATATGTATGTGGTATGATGAATACAGAGATACTGATATTGAAATACAGATGATACAGATGAGATACAAGTTTTTGGTGCCCGTCTGAGTATACACGAAGGCTTTGGGTCGTGTACTCGGGTGACTTTGTCTTTTGGGGACCAGATTATGCATGCACAGATATGCTAAGATATGGGATGATATTTTCTGATCTATCCGTATAGCTCCGGGGCGTGACGATACTCAAATAGTACGTCATTGCCCGTTCATTGAGGTTCGGATATGATGAGATATGAGATGACATTTCCCAATCTATCCATATAGCTGTGGGGCATAATTGTACCCAGATAGTACATCATTGCCCGTCCGTTGAGGTTCGAATATAATGAGATATGAGATGGTATTTTCCCATTTATCCGTGTAACTCCGAGGTGTGATTGTACTCAAATAGTACATCATTGCTCGTCCGTTGAGGTCCAAATATGATGAGATTATTCCTCTGAGTACTTGTTAGTGATAGTTTTAGGTACTCAGTATTGATATTATAAGTGTTATGATTTTATTGATTTTATGCATAATTATGTGATATTGTTATTTTAGTGCATGATTTAAATTAAACAAGTTTATTTAAGTTCTTGTGATATTTTGATGAAATTGTGTTTAGAAATAATACAATTATTTTAGAGTTAAGCTATTTTCCCAAAACTACTATCCACTCACTGAGCTCACTGAGTTTTATATTCATCCCATTTTATTATATTTCCCTTCTCCCATAAGAGATTCGCACGTACAGCAGTCGACCCAGCAACAATAATTAGTTTAGAATTACGGCCACATGATGGTGTTAGGAGTCGTAGATGTTTTATTGAGATAATTTAAGATTGTATAATTTGATACATTTCGGTGATTATGGAAAAATCTATGTATTTCATTTGATATTGAATATCGAAGTGATTTGATATTTTTGTTGAGGAGATTGATTGATGAAGTTGGTTGTATTTAGAATTATTTTGGAAGTGTTTATTTTATTAATTGCATGTTTAGTTATGTGATATTTACAGGGGAGACTGTCAAATTTTCGACAGAATCCTTATTAATTATATTATATCAGAATGATTAAATAGAATTAGACATACTTGCCCTGAAGGTTGGGGGGGCCGGGGGGGTGGGTGGTGTCGTGTCATGCAAATTGGGTGCCATTGCTGCAACTTTCAGGGCCGAATGAAGGGAAACTGAAGGAGGTAGTTTCAGTGTTGCTAGGGCTTGAAGAAGCAGGATTTAGAAGAAAGGCAGAAACCAAAGGTAGCAAAAAGATTTTCATCATGATTGCGGATTAGTGCTTGCTGGTCCTTGAAACAAAATCATTTTCACGTCCTTTTATAGTGGGCTTTAAGGTTTGTTTTTATTGAAATAAACGTCAGGATCGTAGCTAAAATTTGCTTCATTTGCAAAGTCAAATATTATTCAAGCGATGATTCATAGGAGCTTTGGATAATTAAAAATCCATATTCCAATTGTTTATTGTTTTGCAGTCACTACAAAAAAAAGGGCTTTTTGCGGGGAGTGTCTGCGGCTGAAAAATATCTCCTGGTACATGAGTAAAATCTTGCTGCCATTTTGCCAGGAACTAAGTCAACTGCAAGGTTAAAATGGGTATTTACTACCCTTTTATACTTTGCCAGTAAAAAATAACAAATTCGTCACAAATGTCTTTGATTTTACAACTATTATGAGCTGAAAATAGGATTTTAAAAAATTAAAAAAAAAAAACGCACTTCACTCTTTCTTTCTCTCACTTAGAATCATCCATTCACCCTTTCTTTCCCTTACTAGCTCAGCGATTGCTCAGCCACTATTCGCTCCCTTGCCTCGATCTCTGTGATATCAATTTTGAAGTAAGCTCTCTTGTCAATTCACTATTCTAGGGTTTATATGTTATTAATTTTTCATTAATAGAAAATATCAATTTCAATTTTGCTGGGAGTAAACGATTAAATTGATTTTTGTGTTTTCTGTTACTCATGAGTAATTTTAGTTATTTCGAAATCAAATGATACTTTGTTTTTTTTCCATTGAGTAGTAGCAATTTATGTTATGATTGAATGATACTCTCTTTGATTTTATCTCAATTATTTATAACTAAGATGACTAGATGGTGATAATCCTTTGAATTATTGAAGTAATTACTTGCATCCTGATTGTTTACTGTTAAATGGAGTGGCTATTAGTGCATATAATTCATTCTCTAGTGTGTGCTTATTAAGAAAGTGATTATGTTTGTCCTAGGTTTGATTGTTTTTAATTATATAATTTATTGAGAGGAAGATATGTCTGATAGATACATATTATTATTATTATTATTATTATTATTATTATTATTATTATTATTATTATTATTATTATTATTATGACTTCATTTATTTAACTAAATAAGTCTTATTAGATGTGCGCGCCATTCAAATAATATTCCTAGTGAAAAATAAGATGGTGTGGGTATGTATACGTGATATCAATTGACCTGATTAAGTGTGTGTGCATATGGGTGTGTAAACTTCAAAGTGTTGACTGTTCAATTTGAGATGGGGAACTGATTAAATTCAAAATTATTATGTTGGTGAAGCATGCATGTGTGTTTTGGTAAAATTTTGTAAATGACAGATCATGGGGTTTAATATCCTCAATAATGAGTGATCCTCAATAATATCATTATTTCTTAGAATATCAGACTTTAAAAAACCCAAAGACAGAGCTGAATAATAGAAACAAGAATGGCTGTGCTTCTGGTATGGCCTCCGTGAGATCAATTATATAAAGTTTAAGCATTTTTAATACCAACTATAAAGTTAGCATCCATATCTTTAACTTATTATAGCATTACACTAGTTCGATTAAATATGAAGTGTACTAAAATTTTAAAATGTGATGCTATCCTAATTTGTTATTTCTACAATTTCTAATTTCTAATACAGCTATCCCACAGTTGAACTAAGATATACATATCATCTCGTATTATCACCACTATTCAAACTGTCCTAGTTCATTATTTCTACAATTGAATTTCTAATTGAGCTGTGATAGACTCGTGTCAGATAAGAGGGAGGCTTCTGAAGAATCTATATTTTCGAGACTTGCAGTAGATAAAAAGTTGAAAGAGGCATTTCTTTATTTGGTTGGCTTGTTGAAGGTAACATAATTTTTAAGTTCTGTAGACTTAAATATATTAGACATGGACAAAAGTTGGATTAACCTATTAGATAGGACCTCTGATTGTTATATAAATGGGGTTAATCAGTTCTTAGCTTTTGCTTTTATGAACAAAGTTGATGACACAAGGATTTATTGTCCTTGTACAAAGTGTTGCAATCGATATTTTGTTGAAGAAAATGTGGCAAAAGAGCACTTAATAGTGGATGGATTTTTGCCTACTTATAGAATTTGGACTAAACACGGAGAATCTACTAGATCCATGCATACAACTCATAGTAATATGGCTATGCATGATTCAATCATAAATGATGATATGGTTGGAATGGTACATGATGCAATAGGTATGCCACATATGGATCTTAGTGATAGTGAGAATTATCCAATGGAAACGGATTATGGTGAAGGGCCAAATCCTGAAACTTCTAAGTTTTTAAAGTTGCTTCAAAAGGCAGAATCTCCATTGTACCCATGTTGCAAAAAGTTCACAGCATTATCATTTATTGTTCGACTCTTGCATCTAAAAGTGTTGTGTGGTTGGACAGATAAATCATTTACACTATTATTACAGTTACTTAAAGAAGCTTTTCCTGAAGATGTAAAACTACCAGATTCATATTACGAGGCCAATAAGATCACTTTTGATTTAGGCTTCACATATAAGACATGGGATGCGTGTCTTAACAATTGCATGCTATTTAAAGATGAGGATGAGAAACTTGATCATTGTAGTATATGTGACACATCTAGATACAAACAGTTTGATGCTGATCCTAATGGTGTTGAGGTGAAAAGGGTACCTACTAAACAAGTAAGGTATTTCCCATTAGCTCCAAGATTACAAAGATTTTTTATGTCATCAAAAACAGCTTCACTTATGAGATGGCATGCAGAGGGTCGTACTGATGATGGTGTTTTGAGGCATCCAGCAGATTCTCCTGCTTGGAAATCATTTGATGAGAAAAATCCTGATTTTGCAAGTGATAGTCGAAATGTTAGGCTTGGTTTAGCAGCTGATGGCTTCAATCCTTTTAGAACTATGTCAATATCTCATAGTACATGGCCTGTTGTGTTAATGCCTTATAACTTACCACCGTGGATGTGCATGAAGCAACCTTTCTTTATCTTGTCAATGCTTATTGATGGTCCCAAAGCACCTGGTAATAAGATTGATGTGTTCTTACAGCCATTGATTAATGAATTAAAAGAATTGTGGCATGAAGGTGTTCTAACTTATGATGCATCAAATAATCAGATGTTTAAATTGCATGCAACATTAATGTGGACTATAAGTGACTTCCCTGCCTATGCTAATTTATCGGGTTGGAGTACTAAAGGCAAGATAGCATGTCCTTGTTGTAATGAGAACACTAGATCTCGTTGGTTGTCAAATGGGAGAAAATTTTGTTATATGGGTCACCGTAGATTTTTACCAATGTCTCATAGATTTCGAGAAGATAAAGTGTCCTTTGATGGTTCAGAAGAATGGGAATGCACACCACCAAAACTTTCTGGGATTGATGTGAAGAAACAATTGGATGGTGTACTTACATACTATAAAAAGGAAGATCTAATAAAAAGGAAAAATGGTGAGACTGACCAAGGAAATTGGAAGAAAAAAAGTATATTATTTGAACTACCATACTGGGAGCATAATTTAATTCGCCATAATCTTGATGTCATGCATATTGAGAAGAATGTTTGTGACAATATACTATGGACAATATTAGGTGTTCCTGGAAAGTCTAAGGATAATCTGAAAGCTCGACGTGATTTACAAGAATTACGCATAAGGACAGCCTTACATCCTCAACAACAAAAAGATTCTAGCAGACTACTTTTACGTCCTGCTTGCTTTACAATGAGTAAAGAGGATAAAGAAGTGTTCCTTAAAGTATTAAAGAGAGTAAAGGTTCCAGATGGTTATGCATCTAATATTTCACATCGTGTAAACATGAAGGAGTGTAGCATCAGGGGTCTTAAGAGTCACGATAGTCACATTTTAATGCAACAATTACTTCCTCTTGCTGCACGTCAAGCGTTGCCCAAGAATGTTGTTGAAACATTGACTGAACTGTCTAGTTGTTTTAGGCAAATATGTTCGAAAGTGAACACACCATCCGATCTGGAGAAAATTCAAAAGCGTACTATACTTACACTTTGTCATCTAGAGAAGATCTTTCCATTATCCTTCTTTGATGTAATGGAGCATCTACCTGTCCATTTAGCTGAAGAGGCACTTATTGCAGGACCTGTGCAATTTCGATGGATGTATCCTATTGAGAGGTATATAATTATTTTTAATTAATTTTCTATTTAACGATCTGTATGTTTAAAATTTACTCTTTTAATACATGCATAATGTAGGTATCTATTAACACTTAAATGTTATGTGCGTAATCGGGCACATCCTGAAGCTTCAATTGCTAAAGGATACTTGATGGAAGAATGCATGAACTTTTGTGCAAGATACCTAGATGAGGTGGAAACCAAAACTAATCGACCAGTTCGCAATGATGATGGAGGAAACAAAAATGGTCGTCCATTAGGAAAAGGAGTTAAAGTATTTCTTGATGAGTTAACATGGACACAAGCACATAGGTATGTGCTTGTCAACACTGATGCTATCACTCCATTTCGAGAGTAAGTAAGATATGTTTGCTGTTAATATAATTAATTTTTTAAAAAATAGTTGATATTATTTATGTTATTAATTATAGTTTGATTTTTCAGACAACATCTTACTTTGCTTGAACAAGAAATGCCTCGTAAGAGGCGTCATTACATTAATAAAGTTCATAATGAGACATTTCACACATGGTTTAAGAATCACGTAAGTTTATAATTACCTTAAGTTATCATAATCTTTGACATCAAATGCTTGCTTCGTTGTTTTTTAATTTTTGTTTTTTTTGTAGATTCAAAATTTGCGACGATCCTCTAATGTGAGTTTTCCTGAAAATATTAATATTTTAGCAAATGGTCCTGATCGTTTTGCTCGGAGATTCAAAGGATATATCATCAATGGCTTCCGATTTCGAACAAAGAGCATTGATAAAAGTAAAACTACCCAAAATTCTGGTGTTGTTACTAAAGTAAACACTGTAAGTTATGCAAGTGTAAGGGATAAAAATCCTCGCTCAGGGGAAGTTACATATCATGGAGTATTGACAGATGTGATTGAAATTCGATATACCAATGACATGAAATTTGTGTTGCTGAAGTGTGATTGGGTTAACAACCAAGTTTGAAAGAAACAAGATCAGTTTAAGTTCCCAATGGTGAATTTTAATCACTTGCTGTACAAGGATAATCAAATAGGTGATGAACCTTTCATTTTAGCTTCACAGGCAGAACAAGTTTGCTACGTGCAAGATCCTATTGATCCTAATTGGCATATTGTTCTTAAGATGACAGTTAGAGACTTCTTTGACATGTACTCCAATGATTCTTCTTATTTTCCGAAGATAGTTCCACAAGTAGAGTTACATCCCCATCAACAGTTGGATGACACTATATATATGAATGATAAAGATGTTAACTGGGTGCGAGAAGGGGTGGATGGAACAACTGTAGACACAAATATTCTTGATGACGATGTGGACATGGAAGAGTGTGATTAATATGATTGTTTTCTTGTTCATTTTATGTTTTTCATTTTTTTAACAATGATGTAGTTCATTTTATGTTTTTAATTTTTTTAACAATGATGTAAACATTGAGAAGACTGATTTAGTTTTAATTTTAAATTAAAAAGTGATGATTGACTTGGATATGTTTTACTAAGTTTAAATATTAGTATAAATAAATTTATTTAGGCATGCTTATTTTATTATGTATATGGTCTAGTAAATTTGTCAATTGCAGTTTTGTTATGGCACCAAAGAAGGCAAGAGGCATTTCTATGGAGGTGGTTGTTCATCAAGAATCAGAGGCTCAGTCTCAGATAGAATCATCTCAACATCGTAAAGGAACATCTTCTAGTAGAGCCCAGGGAGATGCATCTCAATCAAATGAATCAGGTACTAAATATTAGTCTTATTCAAAATAGTTTATTCAAAATAGTTTATCATTCATTTGACTTAATTAAATTAAAAATATTTGAAAACCAACTATTGAATGTTTCTTTAAGTGTTTTATTTCACAACAATAATATTACTGTTATTAACTTATGATTTTTTTAATTTTTCTTTTTGGAGGCTCAATTACACGAGGTCGAGGATGTGCTCGTGGTGCTCTTGAATGGGGAACTGGGAAAATACTTAACCTTGAATTTGATAGTGAATGGAAGTCAATTGGTCAAAATGCGAGTAAATTTAACTCCCAACTTGGAGTCATAGCAAAAAATGGACAAAAAGTTCCTCTTACTTTTTTGCGTTGGAGTGATATGCTAGATGATATATTAGAATACATTTGGACTGAAGTTAAGGTATATAATCCACTTATCAATTTGATTTATTTTGCTAATGTTTTTAACAATGTATTGTTTAATAGGATAATACAAATGCACCACAAGAGTATAAGCCACATTGCTTGCGGAAAGTTGGAGAAAGATGGACAGATTGGAAAGCTCGAGTGAAGGCAAAATGGTACACTCCATTTGTCAATAATAAGCGACTACTAACAATTACCCCTTCTCGAGTTGTTGCAGAGCAATGGAGGATATTAGTTGCTTATTGGAGCACTGAAAAATCAAAGGTATGTTTATGTCACATTAGTTCATAATAATGTAATGGCTTTTGCTTCCATGAACAATGAAGATGAATAAATCATGTAGGCATTGTCTGAGAAAAATAAGAATAATCGCAAGAAACAAAGACAACTTCATGTGACTGGCCGAATGTCATTTGCTCAAGTGCGAGATGAGGTAAATACTTATTAATGAAATGGATCAATTAGTTTTCTTTTACTAACATTCATGTGTAAACTTGAGGCTGTTTTTAATGCTTTATTAATCAATTGGATCAATGAATTTGTCCTTCCGTCAATATGGATATGTTGAGTTAAAGTTTTTGCTAACCCATGTACTAATTTGAAGCACTTTTTGAGAAAAAAAAATGATGTGTTGTTATTATTATTCAGATGAGAAAAAATGGGGAGAAAACTGATAGATTGAGCTTATATATCAAGACACGAACTAAAAAGGATGGAACTATACGAGATAAGGAGAGTGCAAAGATTATTGTAAGTATATTATATTAGTTAATATATACCTGTCATTAAATTTTTATGATAAAACAGACTTGTTATTACTATGCTTTGTAATTATCTTTCTATGGACTATTAATTATGTAAAGTCAATTCAATGAACGTCTTTCTAAGATACCTGAGGATCAACAAACTAGTTCTGTTAGAGAGGATATATTTAATGATGTGTTAGGGCTTGATGCGCATGGACGGGAGCGCATGCAAACAAGTTCTTCAAGGAGTAATAACATTAATGAGAGCAGAATTCATGATGAGATACGTATGGAGGTACAAAAAGAGTATGGGGTTGTGATAAATGAATTGAGGTCGAAGTATGATGAACTCTATTCAGAGCTTCGATTGATTCGGACTCACTTCCAAACTTGTAAATGTGGATGTCAAATCAATTTAGTTAGAAGTGAACAGGTATTACATCTTTTGATAATTTAGTTAAGTTTATTTGAAGTTATTATTTATAATAGTTTGTATTTATTAATGTAATAGGTTGCGGATGCTTCTAGTGCACATCATGATCATCATGCAACTTTTGGGACAGATGTTCAGGTTGATTCCCCAATATTGGAGGGTTGTTGATGATGTACTTAGATTTGTAAGTCAGTTAACTTATATAGCTAATCTTGTTACTCTTGAAATCAACTATTTTTTGGTTTTTTATTCTATAGTACTGCAGCTGTTACTTTCTCTTTAAGATCATTAGTTGATAATGTGCTGTGGCATTTTAATAATGGAATTTAGTTTGAAAATTGATTTGGAAGTGTTGGAAAATTAAAATTGAAGAATTAGATACTTTATATTATTTTTCCTTGTATTATTGGATTTTGTATATGGATTTGTTTGTTGTTAGTTGTAACAATGTGATTCAATATGTTATAATCAGTTGGTTGTTTAATTTGTAATCTCTTCTTTTATTTTTCTGTTTTTCAGGATAAATGAATGACATTCCAGTGGATTGCTGTGTTGCTATATAGTGGTGGTGCTTTACCTAATAGTGGTTTGAGTTGAATTGTAAAAGTCCATTATTTTTTTTTAGATATGATGTGAAGAAACAATTGGATGGTATTTCATGTCTTTTTGGAGATGATACTTATAATACGATTGGTTGATGGACTTGGTGCAATATACTAGTCTTTGGTGGATTTTTAAGGATGATACTATGTAGAAAACAATATGTTTGATACAAAAATAGTTAATTGATAAATTTTCAATAATTGTGTTTACTATAATTACTAAATAAAATAAAAATAATTGAATTAGGGAAATGAAAAGTAAGCTTATAAAATTTGTAGGGGAATCAATCTGGGAATTAAAAATGCTTGTGAGGTTATTTGCGGGGAAAATATTAGCTACAAAAAGTGGCAGCAAAATCTAAGAGTGTTCTTGAATTTATTTGTGGGGAAATTTGATGGCTGCAAAGTTCCCCGCAAATTCTTTTTGCAGGGGTTCAAATTGGTTGCAAAAAGGTTAGGACTTTTTGCGAGGCGATTTATTGCAACCACCGATATTTGGCTGCAAATACATACTTTTCAGCTGCAAAAGGGTTATTTGCTGCCAAAACTGTCTATTCGTGGGGATTATTTTCGGCTGCAAAAACCCTTCTTTGATGTAGTGAGTAGACAATAATTAGCTAGGTAACTGCTAATTTTCTGGAAACAACTCATTGTTGCCCCATGCCCAATTCTTGCTTGGCTCTTTTCTGAAATATTAAGTAAGAAATGAATTCATTCAAAAGTATCGAAGATCAAGGAATGATAAAATAATATAATCAGCTTCCTGGTCAATATGTTATGATCGGAGCAAGAATAAATGGACAAACGGAGCAATATTTTTCTTTTGACCCATATTAATCTGACCACATCGGGTGTACTTTTAAAATATTTGATTACTTTCATATTTTTATCTCAGTACCATGTGTTATGTACAATTTATGAAAGTATATATATGGCTCGTTAAAATATAATATTGATAACTTTTTTTTTTTTGAAAAATTGAAAAAACTGGTTTAAAACTTAATTAAAAAAAGAAGAAAAATAAATTAAAGATAATTGGTAACTTTTTTCTGTAAAAATAAATAAATAAATAAAACATAATTAAGAAAAGAAAATTAAATGAAAGAATTTTTTTTTTTTGTAAATTTGGAATTATGAAGGATTGATTCTTAAATTACAAGTTACTTATTTTCTTAAGGAAATTTGTTAGGTGCTTGTCTTAGTGAAACTCTGGCTCTCATTCAAACTCAAAGACCAAAAAATACAAAATTATTGGGGGCATGGTGCTCGCTGGTCCTGGTCCTCAAGTTATGCTGCATCTATATCATCAAGGACATGCATGGTTAATCTTTCATTGCCAACTTAGTGATCGTTGGTCTAATTGTCTACCTTTAATTTACCATATGGTTACTCATTTTACTCGTATATTTTGAGAAGGTAATGGTGCTGATATGATGGCTAAAATGGGTTCTAAAGTGGATGATTTTATCCGGTAGGATGCTGCTCCTATTCAGGTTTTAAAAATACTTTAAGATATCCCTTCTATTAAAAATGTTACATTTTTATCCTTACTTTTTCTTTCTTTTTACAATAATATACTTGTCATAATATTCTTTGTGATATTAATAAAAAAAGAAAATGTTAATTTAGCCTTAATAGTAAAAAAAAAATTAGTGAAAACTTTTTATGTTGTTATTTTACTTTTACGATTAATTTGGTATTGTTAGTAAGATTGTTACTGGATATTAAACATTAAAAGTTGGCTAATATTGATTTATTTATAAATAATCATTAGCGAGATTGTTGTAAGGATACAAAAAATATTAGTTCTTTCATACTAATATTTATTGGTTAATTAGTTAATTAACTTTTTCATTGATAAATCAATTAATTTCAAGAATATTATTGTAAGGATAATATTATAAAAGTAAAGAACAATAAGGACAAAAATGTAATATATTTAATTACAAGAGTGTCTTGAGACATTTTTAAAATATAAAGAAATAGGTACTTAAGTCAAAATATGAACATTTAACCTTCTTTATACCCATGAATAAGAAAATCTTTTAATTTTTTTTTATAATATTTTCCTTGCTTTGGCAAGAGCTATTCTAAAATTAGAAGAAGAAAAACAACAACAACAACAACAACAATAATAACAACAATGTTCTGTTATTAGCCTATTAGCATGCTAAAATCAATTGATACATCGCTTCTCATATATCTTTTTCCTTCAAGCAATGATAAATGATTCCTAGAGTATAGATACAGCATTCATGGAACTTGCGAGGGATCCTCTAAATGGGTATAGAAAAAGTAAGGTAAGATCAACTTTGAATGCTTTACATATATACAAACTAAAAAATATTCTAATTGGATCATTCAATCGCTGTTTACTCTGTCATTTAGTGATAAATCACTAAAAGTGACAGAGATACACAATTTAAATAAAACAAACACCAATATCTAAAAGAAAATTATTTGAAACGACTAGAAAGGTGAAAACAAGAACAAATAAAATAATATCATTATCATTATGAGCAAATCCAAAGTCATTGTAGACATAGTCAATCAGTAAATAAAAATTTCTATTTTTTAGTTAATTTTGAGGTTTTTTTCAAAATTCAAAGTATGAAATTATTAAAAATCTATAAAAAGACAAATATTTTTATCATGTTTTGTTCATTTATCAATCCCCCCCCCCCCCCAACTCTTGGCTTTGCTTCTTTAATATTTCAACTTGCTCCCATTGCCCTCCTTTTATGCAAAAAAATATGTAAAGGGTTAAATCTTTTTACATTTCTTTGACTTAAGGGCTGCTTTTTTTTTTACTTAATAACTTAATTTTAATAAGTTAATTTATTAAGTTTTCTTTTTTAATTAATAAAAATTTTCAATCATTAAGTTATTAAACTAATTTATTTAGCCTTTTTATTTAATCTAATGACATCATTAGAATATATTCTCCAAAATATCCCTATCTAATTAATTAATTTATATTCTTACTTAAATAAAATGTACTAATTAGTATTATTACCCATCTCTATAACCTATGATAATATAGTGGTACACCATTATTACTTTTATCTTTTTTTTTTCAAATTAACACTATTTATTTTATAATTTTTTTATGAATATTTTCATATGAAAACATTACAAATTACAATAAAACTGATTAACTTATACTAATTTAGAATAATGAGGGTTGTATTCAATTGAAATTATATTATCTTATTTATGTTCATTAAAATGTTTGTTATTTGTTTAACATTTATAATTTGTAAAGAGCACAAATGTAAAAATATTAGTTTTTTAGATATTTTAAATTAAAAAAATAACATAATACTTGTTTTTAGCTATTTGGATAAAAAAAAAAAAAGGACATGATATTACGTTCAAACATTTAGCTTTATTTAAAATCTAGACTATTACAAAAGCGAAGGTTATGTAATTATCAATATTATGGTGTCTATGACTTTCGGAGAAATACAAATGTAGTGATAAACAAATGCAAAAAAAAGAAGACATAATAATTTATTTGGTTCAACTTAAAGCTTATGTCCATAGGTAAAGATTGGAAGATAATTTCACTAATAAATGAAAATTTACAAAAGTGAAAAAAACTCTCAAAAACTAAAAACCTCAAAACACCTAATTATGTTCTTACTAGAACACTCAAGTAGAAGCTTTCTCAAATCTCTCGAATTGCTTCACTTGCAATTGGTCTCAAATGTGGATGCTAACAAGTGCAAAATGCTTCTCTATCATAGAGAGAATTTTGCACCAATTTGACCAATTGGCCAAATTGAGGCATTGAAAGGACTTGGCCAATTGAAGAAATTAGGCAGATTGTGGCATTAAAAAGTCAGCTTTGGTGGCCACTGAATTCAGTGTCCAGCAGGCTAAGGTGGCATTTATTTTTTAACTTAATGACTTAAAGTGACAACTTAATTAATTAAGTTAATTAGAGATGTTTATTTTTATAACTTAATAGGACTTTTTAAATAATTTTAACTTAATAAAATACGTCAATTTTTTTAGTTTTTTACTGAATGTAAGAATATGAATTAAGTCAATTAATTTTTAATATAAAAAATATCCCTACTTTATAATTTATTTTTCATGCCTCTCCCAAATCTCATCTTTATTTTTTTCAGCTGTCATGGAATCCCTCCTCACTTTGCTTCTCTCATCAAGTTCTTGAATCTCATACTAATTTCTCACCAAGCAAGCACTTGACTTGGGCCTTTTTTTGTCCCTTTTCAATTACGTTTTCCAGCATCCATTTATATACTAATCAACCAACTTTGCTACTCTTTTTGTATCTGACAAATTTTGTTCTGTGTTTTGGGTATTGTTCTATTCATATGACCATACAAAACTTATTTTTATTGAAATATTTTGTTAATCTAACGGTGATCATTTTGGGAGAATATTTATTCACTTGAATTTAGTTTTACTTATGAATATTAAAATATTATGGTATTTAGTATATTATTTATTTGTCATTTAAATTTAATACAGATACAAATGTAAAAGTACATATTTTCAATTTTTTAAGTTGAAAAACAAACAACTTAATACTTATTTTCAAATATTCAGATAAAAAAAAATAAACATATTATTCAGATTCAGTTATTTAGCTCTATTCAGAATTCAGACTAATTCAGGTCTATTTAAATTTCAGACGGAAAAACAAACGCCACCTAACTTTCAACACAAACTAATTTAGATTTATTCAAATTTGAAACAAAAAAAAAAACAAACAAACACTTTGTAAGTGTTCTAGTTCTACCTTCTTTCTTTAACAAAGTTGCTTTGCTTGCCAAGTTCACCTAAAAAAATTTGAATAAAATGTTATGATCCTAATATTCATTTCAATTTCAATTTCAATTATATAATATTAAAGCGATGATTCATAGGCGCTTCGAATAATAAAAAATGTATACCCCAGTAGTTGTTTGACAAATGCATGGAAGTTAATTGTGTCCAAGTAATAAAAATCCTTGCCTAATTATTGCTTGGCTCTCACAAGAAATACAGACACAAGAGACATTCAGCAAAGATGAAAATGACATATGCGGTTAATATTATTAGACGGCGAAAGAGTAATATGCCATTTACCCTTGTATATGCTTCACGAGTGAACTTTTATGACTTGATAAAACTGAGAGCTCGAACGTATATTAATTGTTCGAGTAATATTGACACATCTACAAACTTTTTTATAAGTTATCTAATATTTTCTATAAATTCATGTGATTCTTGACAAAATAAAATGATCCATATTATTTTTTTTATTATTTTATAATTTTGTCCAACTAATTATGTTATATCACTTCAGTTTATATAAAAATTTGTCACAGTAATATTACTCAAAGTTCTATTATATGACTAGATTCACTGTGCATTTGTTTGACAGCACCTGCATCCAAATAAATTTGTTTTTGAATGAAGCATATAATTAGTTAAATTTATTACTTAATGAACTATTTTCTATTGTATTTTAATGAGATACTGAAGGACATTTAATTAATTAAATTTGATTAATTGTTTATAATTTGTAGTTTACTTGCATAAATGCTCGTATATTCATAGATACACTCTACATATGGAAGACGGCATTATCTAGTTATCATTCAGTAATGCTGCAAATTTCAAATTAACAGCTTTAAACATCCACATAAGAGCATGATTGTAATATACATGTGTGTTATATACATTCTTGCATGTCAAGGTTTGGATGTGATGTATGTACATATGTAAGGCATTATCTAGTTATAATTAATTGAATAATGTTACATATCTAAAATGTTATTCTAAAATGTTTATCCCAGGTGAGGTGATAAGCAATAAATATAGCATTAATCTGACAATACATAAATTTTCTCAAGTTATAACATTGGATAAATATCACATCATGCTAAAGGTTAAAAGTTCTGAAAGAAATTTAGATCTATTACAGATAGATGTAAGTAGTTAAAACCCTAGTATTAATAACTTAACTAACTTTCGAAAATACTGTTTATGTTACTGTTCATCAGAATTGTTCACGAGTACTGTTCACGAAAACTGTTCATCCGCATAAAAAACATTAATTTTTTAAAACTGTTCATCAGAATTGTTCACGAGTACTGTTTATGGAAACTGTTCATCCGCATAAAAAATATTAATTTTTTAAAACAAAATAAATTATAGAAATTAAACGACACGGAGATTTTTACGTGGTTTGGATTAATCAATCCTACATCCATGAGGTCACGCCTAGATGAAAAGTAATTCACTAATGTTGCGTTTACTTATCAGTAATCGAAATGGATTGGAATCAAAATGGATTGGAATGGGAATGAGCTGAAACAAGAATGGGGAATGGGAATGAGAATGAGTTGTTTACTTAAGCTATAGGAATCAGAATTGGAATGAGCTGAAATCTCATTAATGTGTTTATTTTATCTTGAAATCAGAATCGAAATAAGCTAAATTATTTCAAGTTACTAAAAGGCCCTTGGTTAATTATAATAATAACTATTATTATTATCATCATCATCATTATTTTGATTTTTATTATTAAAAAAATGATTGTTAATAATAATAATAACATTATTAAAAATAATATCATTAATAATTTATTAAAATACCCTTTATTAATTATTGCCATTTGATGATCATGATAATGATAATGATGATAACTAAAAATAATAAATAAATAAATAATAGCAATAATTAATAAATTAATAACAATAACAACAACAATCATAATAAATTTTATAATATAAATGATAATTAAAATTAAAACAATTAATAATTATAATAACGATAGTAATAATAATAATAATTAAAATAATAAATAAATAAGTAATAGTAATAATTAATAAATTAACAATAATAAAATAATAATAAATTTTCAGTTTTTTTATTTATATTGTTTAATTTCCAAATAGGGTATTTTGGGTTTATTTAAAGTAGAGTATGGACAATTTTGTCATTCTAGGGAATGAGATTCCCATTCCCAACCCCCCCTCAAGGAATCTAAACTCTAGTAATTAATCCAAAATTTATATGGGGCCTACGAAATTCATTCACATTCCCAATTTCAATTTAGAAAGTAAACAAGTTATTCATTCTGATTCCCCTATTCCGATTTCCATTCCAAGTAAGTAAACACACCATAAGTCGAGATGTTACAACCTATGAATTTACCAAACTTAAGACTCTCACTTACAGTTTATCACCATACAGTTTCCTCAACCTTAAATTGAATCTGCTTCTCCTGAATAATCGCTACCCCTCTTGATCCACGATCCTCAAGGCACTTCGCAAAGTGATAAATGGCGATTCTTCAATTTTTCAATGTCTAGCGATCCAAGATCCACATAGACTCTCCACAGAGATAAAAAGAAATAATCTCATAACAAGACTTAGAAGGAAAATAAATCAACACAACATTATGAACCAAATCTGAATTTTCTAGAAAGGAGGCCGAATTTTACTTCTCTGTTTTATGTTTTGTGTTGCACCCTTTAATTGTGAAATACCTCTCTTTATATAAGCACTAGGGTTTCACAAAAATTATAAGTTTTAAAAGACTTGGATTCTTTCCAAATAAGAGTTTCTTTCCTCTTATAGTTCTTATGAATTTGAATATAAATAAATCTGATCTTCTTGCCTTGTTTGTCTCCTAAGAAATATCTAGAGCATTTAATAGCTTCTTATTTGAATCTACTTCTTGCTCTAAATAGATCTCATGAATTAATTATAAAATCTCATCATTAATTGACTTCCTAAATTAGACATCTAATTAAAATAGGAAATAAATATTCTTAATAAATTGGGATCTCACTAAATTAGGGAATTAGTAAATTAACCCATATTACAAGATATACAATAAATAAATTCTAATTTAACTAGACTTGCCATAAAATGACAACTCTATAAATAATAGACTCAACAAGTTTTAATCAAGAATTGATATTTACTTCTAATTTGAACTTGTACCTTAGCAAATGCACACATGATTATTAGGGAATGATAGAAGATATAGTTAATTAAAATGAAACAAAAAATTACATTACTTATAAATCATGACCCCATTTTTTATTTTTTTTTGGTCCAGTAATCTTGACGGAACTAGGAAAGAATTTTTTTTTTTTTTTGGGAAAAAAAAGTAGTTAAGAAAGAACATAAAGATTAAGTTCGGAAAATGCAAACGAAAATTCATAAATAAATAAAAAGAGCAAAAAGCTCCTGCGAAGAAGCGAAAAAAACATGAAGAATAACATAATAAAGCAAGTACAAGAGCTTGAAATGGATAACAAAAAGCCAGATTCATTTCCTGAGAGATCAGTGAGAGGGCAATGGCTTTGATGTTGTAGAGTTATCGATCAATGTAAAACTGAAACTGAATCAATCACTCTGCCCCTGATCCTTAACACAAGATTATTCCCAGATGCTTTATCTAAGTTTGAAGATTAATCTAAGCAAGACAGAACAATTCAACTCGATCCGACAGAGAACAAGATTGAATGTTGATGATTACAAAGCACAAAACAATCACACGTTTAAAGCTATACCATTTACGTGGTTCAGTCATACTGACCTACATCCACGGGCAAAACATCAGCAGCTGGTTTTCGATTGATATCAAGAAGATGATTACAAGAATTTTCAAGCAAGAAAGAAAGTTTTACAGAGATTAACAAACCCTCTCTCACTAATCTTCTAGCCTTCTAGAATTCTCTCTAACCTCCTTCTGTTTTTCCACCTACTTCCGGAATAAGCTTTTTCACTGAGCTTATAACCAACAGAAGCTCAACAAACTTGCCAACCCAGAATTTCCAGATTCTAGCCACGTGTACAGGTCGTTATAACGATCTGTAAACAGAAGCATAAAGGCTTAACTAAAACGACAAAGCTCATGGCGTGTCAACCTTTAGTAACCATGCTTTCTCCACGTGACACTTCAAGAAACTGATTTTAAAACACTGCCGTTTTATAAGCTCTGGTGTTTGACTTCAATTTGCTCAACACTTCTCCACCTTGAACCAAACACCCAGCTTCTGATTCCTTTGCCATCTACAGCACATCAGAGATTGCTTATACCAACTAAGTCCAAACATTTTTTGAACTTAGCAGTTGAAACCACTTTGGTAAGAACATCAGAAGGATTATCATCAGTATGAATTTTTTCCATCTTAATGACACCCTTTGATATTTCATACCTTATGAAATGGAGCTTAATATCAATATGCTTGGTCTTTTCATGATATACTGGATTCTTGCACAGATGCAAGGCACTGGAGCTATCACAGGAGATAGGGATACACTCTTGTTTATGACCAAGTTCAGCTAACAATCCTTTTAGCCACAGTGCTTCTTTGACTGATTCAGCAGCTGCTGTATACTCAGCTTCTGTTGTTGAAAGCGCCACAACTTGCTGCAAATTTGACTTCCAATTGATTAAGCATCCACTGAACTGAAACATGTAGCCTGTGAGTGATCTCCTTCTATCCATGTCCCCAGCATAATCTGAATCAACAAAACCTCTTAAACCAAAACTGCATTCAGCATTCCTTCCATACAGTAGACCAAAGTTCAAAGTGCTCCTGAGATACCTCATAATCCACTTCACACCTTCCCAGTGTTCTTTTCCTGGTGATGCCATGTATCTACTGACAACACTCACAGCATGTGAGATGTCAGGTCTGGTTAGAACCATGGCATACATAAGGCAACCTACTGCATTTGCATAAGGAACCTGACTCATCTTCTGCTTTTCTTCCTCTGAGTTTGGACAACAGAGCTTGCAGAGTTTGAAGTGTGCTGCTAAAGGCAGCTTTACTGGTTTAGCAACCAGCATATTAAAAATCTCCAAAACCCTTTTTAAATATTTCTCTTGTGAAAGAAATATCAAACCTTTGCTCCTATTTCTGATGATTTCCATTCCCAATATCTTCCTTGCTCCTCCCAGATCCTTCATGTCAAATGCAGTATTCAAGAGTTTTTTCAGAGCTTCTATCTCAGCTCTTTCTTTACAAGCAATGAGCATGTCATCAACATATAACAGCAGATATATGTAGATATTAGAGTTCGATGATTTATAGTATACACAGCAGTCATAACTACACCTCTTGAAGTCATGTGTAACCATAAACTCATCAAACTTAAGATACCACTGTCTTGGAGATTGCTTGAGACCATAAAGAGATTTTTTCAGCAAGCAGACATAATCCTTCTTGCCTGGAACTTCATACCCTTCAGGTTGTGTCATATAAATCTGTTCTTCCAGTTCACCATGCAAAAAAGCAGTCTTGACATCAAGCTGTTCTAGTTCTAAGTCATAAACAGCTGTTAAAGCCAACAGTGTTCTAATGGTGGCATGCCTAACAACTGGAGAAAACACTTCCTTAAAGTCCACCCCTTCCTTTTGAGTATATCCCTTAGCAACAAGTCTGGCCTTGAACCTTTTTGGATCTGATTCTAAAATCCATTCCTTGATCCTATATACCCATTTGCATCCTACTATCCTTCTCTTCTCTGGTCTTTTTACCAACTCCCAAGTAGAGTTCTTATGCAAAGAGTTGATCTCATCATCCATCGCTCTCTTCCACTCCCTCATATTCTGACATGAAACAGCTTCTTTAAAGGTTTTCGGTTCTTCTTCATCAATCTCATGAGCAGAATGCAATGCAAAAGCAATTAAATCTGCATATCCAAATCTTTTAGGTGCTCTTATCTGTCTTTTCTGTCTATCTCTCACTAGTTGATAACCCTGAGTCTGACCCTGAGCTGAATCTTCACTCTGAGATGTCTGGTGCCTTTCTGAATCACTGCTATCTTCATCTGATAGAACAGTCTCATCTGAGATGTTTTGTTTAGATGACTCCACCTCAAACTGAACATCAGTTACTTCATTTTCCTTCAGCTGCTTAGTTCTATGTACCATATCTGCCACCTCTTCCTCATTGAAAATAACATCCCTACTGACTATACATCTTGATGGTGTTAAGTCTGTACACCATAGCTTATAGCCTTTCACTCCTTGTGGGTACCCGATGAAAATTCCCTTTAAAGCTCTAGGAGCAAGCTTCCCTTGGTTTACATGAGCATAGGCTTGACAACCAAACACCCTAAGGTTTCCATAGTTGGCTGGTTTTCCAGACCACATCTCATGAGGTGTCTTAAAACCAATTGCAGAAGAGGGGCTTAGGTTTACTAAGTAGCAGGCTGTATTAAGTGTCTCTGCCCACAAGTTCATTGGCAACTTAGCTTGAACCATCATGCTTCTGACTTTGTCCATGAGTGTTCTATTCATTCTTTCAGCAAGGCCATTTTGTTGAGGTGTATGCCTTACTGTCTTGTGTCTTACAACTCCCTGAGCAGCACAATAATTTTCAAACACCTGATTACAGTACTCTAGCCCATTGTTAGTTCTCAGCTTTTTTACCTTCTTTCCTGTTTGATTTTCAACCAAGGTCTTCCAATCCTTAAACTTATCAAACACTTGATCCTTCTGCTTAAGCAAATATACCCAGACCTTCCTTGAATAATCATCAATGATTGACAGAAAATACATAGCTCCACCTAGTGAAACTTCTTGTGCAGGTCCCCATAAGTCAGAATGAATGTACTCCAAAGGTCCTTCTGATGTGTGAACCGATGGTTTGAAGCTGGCCCTTGTAGATTTACCTAGGACACAATCTTCACAGAATGCTAGATCTTCAATTCCATCTCCATTCAGCAACCCTTGTTTTGACAGCTCTTTCAGCCCTTTAAGACTCATATGCCCAAGTCTTAAGTGCCATAGTCTAGTTTTATCAACACTAGAACTCAATGACACTGATGCCTCCCCTGATTCAGTGGTTCCATCCAGAACATAAAGCCCATTCTTCCTTATTCCTTTCATTAGAACTTGGGACCCTCTAATAACATTCAGCACCCCATTTTGAACACTAACTGTACACCCAATCTGATCTAACATACCAAGTGAGATCAAATTTCTTTTAAGATCAGGAACATATCTCACTTGTTTCAATTCATATGTAGATCCATTGTGCAACTTCAAATTTATATTTCCTATTCCAGTAACTTTACACATTGCATTATTACCCATCATCACCTTACCACCATTACATTCATGATATTTAGTAAAATGACTGATATGTGGACACATATGGAATGAGCATCCAGAATCCAGTACCCATTTACCTTTTTGATTAACTTCTGAGGCAATGAGAACATCTGCTGACTCATATCCATCATCTTCAACCATTGCTGCATCTCCACTTTGCCCCTTCTGTTTAGCCTTTCTTTCTGGACAATCTTTTTTAAAATGCCCTTTTTTGTGACATTGAAAGCATTTCAAGACTTTGTTCTTATTCTTGGATTTGTTTGGCTTCTTCTTCTTCTCATCTCTCATGTCTGGCTTTCCCTTAACAGATAACCCTTCACCTGCTCCACTTTCAAGATTTCCTGTCTTTTCTTGCAACTCCCTGGTGTTTAGAGCTGACTTGACTTCATCAAGTGACAGTGTTTGTCTTCCATACATCAATGCATCAACAAAATTTTTGAAAGAGTCTGGTAATGAGCTAATCAACAGCAGAGCTTTACCCTCATCATCCAAACCTTCATCAATGGTGGCCAGTGTGTCACACACTTGATTAAACTCATCAATGTGTTTTTCTAATGATGAGCCCTCAGCCATCTTAAGGGTAAACATCCTTTTCTTGATGTACAGTCTATTGGCTAATGATTTCTTCATGTACAAATTCTCAAGCTTCTCCATTAATGCTGTAACAGTTGTTTCTTTAGCCACTTCCCTGATCACAGAGTCTGCAAGGCTCAAAATTATGGTACTTCTCGCCTACTTGTCTATGTCAGCCATTTGTTCTGGAGTTTTGGATGAAGATACCTCTTTTCCTTCCCTCTTCACTGAAGATTCCAGAGCTTCACCCAAACCTTGAGTAACGAGAAGAGCCTCCATTTTTACTTTCCACATGTTGAAATCGTTTCTTCCATTAAACTTTTCTAGATCAACCTTCTGAGTAGCCATACTAGGATCTTGATTGGGAACTCAGCTCTGATACCAATTGTAGAGTTATCGATCAATGTAAAACTGAAACTGAATCAATCACTCTGCCCCTGATCCTTAACACAAGATTATTCCCAGATGCTTTATCTAAGTTTGAAGATTAATCTAAGCAAGACAGAACAATTCAATCTGATCTGAACAGAGAACAAGATTGAATGTTGATGATTACAAAGCACAAAACAATCACACGTTTAAAGCTATACCATTTACGTGGTTCAGTCATACTGACCTACATCCACGGGCAAAACATCAGCAGCTGGTTTTCGATTGATATCAAGAAGATGATTACAAGAATTTTCAAGCAAGAAAGAAAGTTTTACAGAGATTAACAAACCCTCTCTCACTAATCTTCTAGCCTTCTAGAATTCTCTCTAACCTCCTTCTGTTTTTCCACCTACTTCCGGAATAAGCTTTTTCACTGAGCTTATAACCAACAGAAGCTCAACAAACTTGCCAACCCAGAATTTCCAGATTCTAGCCACGTGTACAGGTCGTTATAACGATCTGTAAACAGAAGCATAAAGGCTTAACTAAAACGACAAAGCTCATGGCGTTTCAACCTTTAGTAACCATGCTTTCTCCACATGACACTTCAAGAAACTGATTTTAAAACACTGTCGTTTTATAAGCTCTGGTGTTTGACTTCAATTTGCTCAACAGATGTAAACGTCCAATCAAAAACCTGATGGGTTTCAAAGAAGGCCCCGGTAGCAGCTGTGAATCAGATGTAGACAGAGCTTGGAACTACATTTTGAAATGTCAATATGTTTTTTGAAAATTTTCTTTGGTGGGATGCCAACGTATGGCAAATAGGCATAAAGCAACTTCTTCAGATCCACTATAGTGAACTTCCACTTTTTAGTTCAACTCCAGTACTATTCAGACTCTTAGCTTAAATCAATTTTGTTTTACGTACGCTTGTTGTGTCGATAGCAACATGGTTTCCATCCGGATAAAAGTCGTCCTTATATGATACAACTATCCAGTTCCACCGCTAAAATATTCTTATCTAAAATTAATTTGCACAATTAGAAATTAATAAGTTTTATGAAGGCGGCAATGTAAATACCACAATGTTCAGTATACCTTCGGTGTAGCAGACAATCATTTTCTGACAGTTTATGCATTTTAACTACAAATTAGTCTAAAAATTTCTTAGTTACTCCCAGTGTAGCACACACTTAACATGTTGAGAGGTACAAAATAGTACTCAAAGTATCCAATGACTTTCTCATATTAGTGATAAAATTTTATTGCATTATAGTTTAGATGCTCTGGTATATTCTAAACTTAAGTAACTTTTTCTTAAAGTTGGATAACTTTTGAACAAAAAATTCTTAGAATTTGAACTCGCGTGACAGAAAAAATAAATTAACTATTTGAAAAACCCTAGTCAAGCATTTGGGGCAACTTAACTAACTTTGCTAGAGATCAATATTAGGTTCTGGTAGATACTTACCAAAAGGTGAGAACTCACTATTCCAAGATTTGAGCCATATATAGCTGCCAAATGGTGAGGGAGTGCTATCGGGCGCAAAAATAAATGGCATCCCATCTCCAGAACCAAATGAATTTGGATACTTATATAGATATCGTAAAGGAGAAGGTGGTGCTAAACGATGCCGACCAGGCAAACACAGGTTGATGGTACAGAACTCCCGACCTTGTCTGGGGGAGCAGCTGGTGGGGAGGACGAATTGCCAGTCAATAGCTCTGATGTAAGGCCTAGGTAACCTTTGAATGCAGTCACCAGGCCACTGCAAATTAGGCTGCCATCATTGCAACTTTCAGGGCTGAATGAGGCTAAATAGAAGGAGACTTTAGTTTGATTACTAGGGCCTGAAGAAGCTTGGTTAAGAAAGGCAGAGAGCAGTAGGAGCGAAAGGATCCTCGTGATGGTTGGTTGTTCCCACTTGAAACGAAATTCATTTTCATGTCCTTATACAGAGCGTTTACGGTTAAATTTAATTGATCGATATAAATGGTATGAGCATGCTAATGTTATTAATTTGTTTGATTTGCTAAAAACTACTAATAGTGATGTACGTACAGTAATTAGTACAACATCAATAAGAGACAGCATAAAAAAAAATTGTCTTATAGTGAAATTTTCTTTTATCCTGTAGTGAACTTTTTTGTCTTATAAAGCTGGTGTATTAACTGTAATACTATCTGTAATAAGTATATCATTACTGAAAATTTACATATACTACTTGTTTGCAACATGGAGGGAAGCTAGCTAGCTATTTGACAAGTCCCAAGTTGTAGATGATGCCGGTCAATAGGTGCAATAAGTCAGTTTGGCTTAATATGTTTTAGCTTTCGGCTGTTTAATTTGGTAGATACTTGTTCGGTTTTTGGTGACATCTAGTATCAGGACTCAAATTGAAACTCAAATTCTGGGGTCTTTAGCTTTGTTGTTGAAGAAATAATGATTCGAACCCATTTAGTTATACTTAAAACAAGGTTACCCCATTTTGGTTCTTAATTCTACCACTCCGGCTGGATTGGCAACATAGATTTCGTAATTGTTTAGTTATATACTTGCTCTTAATTTGATTAGTTATCAGTCCATGATCGATAATGTTTATTCATGTATCTTTTTCTTAATTTGATTATGTTAAGGGCACTAACATGTTTCGGTTTAGTTTTTATTTTTAATTCTTATAATTAGTTATAAAAGTTCATGGATATCTTGCAGTCCTAGTCTATTGCAGATTGGTTCTATATTATTGTAGGAAGTGGTTGCAGTAGGGATTAGTTGCAACTCTTCAGTTATTTTTAAGGGATTTGAACGTTGTAATAATGGTTATTTATTCTATGCCATTATTGAATAAAAGGAGGGGAAGTTTCATTCAAGTAATCAAAGAATTACCTAAGGTCACAGATTCCTCTATTAACCTAACAAAATTTCAATTGTTTCATCCTTTTCAAAAATAGGTTCCAACAAACAAAAAAAGAATAAACCACGATACGTACCACAATGGTATTAGAGCATGGGCATGGATCAAAGGGTGGAGAAGTTAGAGTTGGATGTAGTTTCTCTCTTGACCAGTCAACAACAAATTTTGGAGAAGGTCAATGAGCTGTTTGGGAAGCTTAATTCAAAAGATTCCCCACCAAAGACCAATACAGAACAGGAGGAAGGAGAACACTCTGATGCCCTCCCCATGATCAGAGACGATCTGGGAACACCACGGGCTGTCGTCAAGGCAACGCACAACACCCATATGTTCCAAGGCTAATTAAATTTGATTTCCCACGATTCAATGGCAGCAAAGATACAATTACTTGGGTATGTAAAGTTGAGCAATTCGTTCATCTACATCAAACTCCAAAAGAAGAACGAGTAGCACTGGCTTCATTCATTCTATTTAGAGGGAGATACTCAACTTTGGTTCCAGTTGATCAAACAAGAAGGAGAAATTATGACTTGGCAAGAGTTTTGTAAAGGCATACATGCTAGGTATGGCGCCACTCAATTTCAGGACTGTTTTGGTGAACTAATCAAATTGCAGCAGGTTGGCTCTGTTAGTGATTATCAAACCCAATTTGACAAGTTGTTAGCTAAGGTGGGATGTCTCTCACAAGATCGACAAGTCAGTTGTTTCATTAGCGGGTTGACAGACAATTAAAGCTGACGTTCTTGTCGATAGACCAACAACATTGACATCAGCCATTGGACTAGCTCGATTATATGAAGCTCGTGATCTTACTGAAAAACCATTAAAATTTTTATCCACACATTCTGAAGCTCCAAATAGTTTAGCATCAATACCAATCAAAAGATTGACCATAGAAGAGATAGATGAAAGAAGAGAGAGAGGATTGTGCTTCAAATGTAATGAACAATTTGGTCTTGGACATCGTTGTAAAAAATTATTTATGATTCAAGCTTGCTTCAACGATAGCGATGCTGATAAAGAAATGGAGATTATTGATGGAGCTCTTGAAATTTCGTTGCCACCATAATTGAGTTTTTGAAAATTAACTCCAAGTGTTTGGCCTTGAGGACAAGGCTGTTTTTTTTCAAAGGGGAAGGAGTTGTTAAGGGCACTAACATGTTTCGGTTTAGTTATTATTTTTAATTCTTATAATTAGTTATGAAAGTTAGAGGATATATTGTATTTCTAGTCTATTGTAGATTGGTCCTATATTATCATAGGAAGTGGTTGCAATCGGGATTAGATGCAACTCTTTAGCTATTTTTAAAGAATTTGAACATTATAATTTTGGTTATTTATTATGTGCCATTATTAAATAAAGGGAGGGGAAGTTTCATTCAAAGTAATCAAAGAATTACCTGAGGTCACATGATTCTCTATTAACCTGACAAAATTTCATTTGTTTCATCCTTTTTCACAATAGGTTCCAACAAACAAAAAAAGAGTAAACTACAGTACATAGTACATACCGATTAGTTATTAACTCAATCAATACTCACATTTTCCGCCTCTTAGTCTAGATGACATAGCATCACTGAACAAAAAGTGGTATTTTCATAAGCAATATTTGATGTCGTGTGCATTTTACCATTGCAATTTGAGGCTCAACGTCTATTTGGCACACGCGTTGGACAAAGAGAATAACAGAGTGTTTTAAATTGTGATCTCATTAATCGTCGTTAAAGACAAGAATCATTACAGGCATATTCATGAACAAATGGTTCAATAAACATCTGTTAGAATACAGTACCCGTGAGGCAATTGACTTGAGGCGTAGTTGAGATAGAAGTTCCGTGTGCATTTTGGCAAAAGGCGATAGTCTCTTTTCCTGGCACAGATGATGTTATGTTAACTTGCTCCATTTTAATTCCAAAGCAACCCTCCTCACTGCAATCAAATGTGATTGCCTTCTCATCCGCGGAACTTCCTCGCACATCACTGTACTTGATCTCGCTCACCTTCACAGCTGATGTCTGCATATTATTTGTTCATGATTAAAAAATTAATTTTACACACACACACACGCATATATATATACAATTGGGTAAATTGGATAAATTTCCCTTTAATCCGTAGGGTTTTGGCTAATTAATAAGTTAGCTATTGTATTTTTTATTAAAAAAAAAAAACTTAATAGGTATAGTATTTGTTGTAACTTTCATAGTTGTTGAATCTAGCTTTTCATAGTTATTATAATATTAACAAAAACAGATATATATACAACAGAGATTTTTTGAATAATCTTTAAAAATATAGAGGGATTAACTGAGTAATTGATTAATGACTAGCAAGTGAAAGAACATTGACTATAACTCTTTATAGGAAGATATATATAAAGTTTGAGAAATATACCCCTTTGCAGCCCCCTCCACCGCCGCAGTAATGTTGGTCAATTATAATGGGATTTTTTGACCCTACAAGTGTGATGTGCTCAAACGAGATCCTTCTAGCATATCCTGAACCTCCCTGCAGTAAAAATATTACACATAAAGGAGTTTAAATGCTAGCCACACACACATATATATTAAATATTAAGCGTCACCATGTAGCAGTTTTATATCTTTGACTTTTTATGATCTTATTACCGGACTTGTTTTGATCCTTGCTCCATTCTGAGTTCCAGTGAAATTACAATTCCGGACGTGCACCTCTTCTACTTTATCATCAGCTCCATCGAGTCCAAGACTTCCCACGCTACAAACATTCATACGTATGTACAAATAAGCATGAATTAGTTCCAGAAAAAAGCTTGGATTAGGAGAGAATCATAGTTTAAATTAATTTAAACCTAATTCCATGACCCGGTCCACATGCGACGCCAGTAATGTTGATATTGGAGGATCCGCCGTTGATGGCAACACAGTCATCGCCTATATATATATATATGTATCACAATTTTACCTGACTTATCCGCTTTAGTTGTCATAATTTAAAAAAATTAAAAAAAAAAAAAAGGAGAGATGAACTTGAAATAAATTACCACTTTTAATGGAGGAGTCAAGAATGTTAACTTGGGTGGAGGAAGACATGTCGATTCCATCGGTATTAGGGCTGTCTTCAGGTGAATCCAAATGAATATTAGAGACGGATACATCGTTGCAGCTGTTTATTGAGATATGACATTTTGGGCTGTTAACAATAGTTATCCCCTTCACTTGAAGATTATTACAGCTGTGAAAGTACATAGCCTGCAATTGCATATACGCAACAAGAGATTTTAGTTCTTGAAACACTAGTTTACTAAATTAATCCAGTCAATATTCATGTTTCCTTCCTTCAAAGAGGAGGTACGATTACTTAAAAGGGTAAAAAGGTAATTCGGTTACCTTCGGTCGGTTGCACCCGTCTTTCCCCTGAAAATAAATTGTTCAAACTTTTTTATTAGTATAATGATTAACTGGGCAATTAGCTCAAATGATAAAAATTAAAGGAGAATTTACTCAAGAATCAGAACATATAAACGAAGAAGTAGATAAATATTTCACCTGGTTCCACCAACCATGGCCGTTGCCATCAATTGTTCCCGATCCATCAATATTGAGACCTTGCACATCGTTGAGAGACAGCCAGGATTGACTCTCACATTGTTCCCAGGATTTTGAGTCAGGTGCCACAATGTTCCCTGAAACCTGCCATGCACCCAAAAAAAAAAAATAATAATCAAGGATTTGTACGTAAGTTTATATGTAGAGAGAGAGAGAGACACACACACACACAAAAAAAAAAACATATTTTACCTGAATATGAGCACTATTGGACTTGCAAGGACCGCGAAATGTAGTTGACTTTAATAAGAATGTTTTGTTAGCTGGTATTTCAAGTGTTGCTGAGTCTCCAGCAGCCGAGCAGAAATCTGTCCATGCTTTTGAAAAGGCCTAATTTGATGCAAAAACAGACACGATTAACAAGTCAAATTATAAGAAACAATAATAAGCACAACAACAACACATAAAACACGAATATAAAGTTGCATTGGCAAATTAAAGATTCGTTTAGTTACTTCAGAATCATCAGTTTTGCCATCTCCAATCGCACCGAAATCAACAACATTAAAAGTGTTTTGGCCATCTCCAATGCCTAGTAAGCTTGATATAACAACGCACAAGATCAAAAAGGTACCGGTAATAAGTAGATCCTGCATTCGTTCAAAACAAAAATGAAAAATTAGCAATGTCAGCTGGCCAAGGCAACACATGTTATATATATTCTACATTAATATAAGGTGAATGATTTATCACCATTGTATATATTCGATAGCTAATTTGCTTTGATAAATTGTGCCCAGCCAGATGCTCACCATATCTATTTATACTTGATAGAGCTGGTACCCCTTTAGCTCCCCTGCCATGATAGAATTGCCACCCCTTTTTTGTCACCTGCCATGAATATCATTAAACTCCAGATACTTTGCCGTTAATATATTATTATCTATTAGAGCTGCCTTAATTAGTTAATTTATATTTTATAATGGTTTTTGAAGTATAATTGGAAGTTTGTAATTAGGGTCCGCCTACGATTGCAACCGTTACAACATACCACACCATTTGTCTTCATTCTAAAATACCATTGGATGTAAAGTGTTTGTATCTAATGATTGAAATTAAAAGGTGGATAAATGAGCTAGCCAGTTACTAGAGCCAAGAAGAAACTGTACAAACCAATATTAAATAATTTGAGAGGCCATCATTGAATTACTTTACACACCTCAGAAGCTGAGTCATCGAAATAATTTCCACCCCTTGAAATTGAGATCATCCAAATCTTTTACCCCTAGAAATTATCGTCAAGTTTCAATTTCGGGAGATCCGGATAAAGTCAGAAAACGATGTCAGGAAAACCATCCATGAATTGAGACGTTAAAGTCGAATATATGGTTGTGGCAACCAACTGGAAACGGTATTGGACGATGTTGCAAGTTTACTAAATAGGAACATCTGTTAAATTAAAGTGAATTTGGCGTCTTTTCGATATGCTGTTGTGGTGTTGGAGCAGACGCAGCAGGTAATTCCAAAAAAAAAAAATTGTTAATTTTGTTTGAAAGTGTACGACGGTGGTAATTGGGTGAGTCGGTTATGTGTGTTTGTTAGAATCAGGGAAGGTGATAATGTTACTGACATAATAACTTCGTTTAAAGACATTTAATATGTTATGAACCTAAAAGAATAAAAACCGGAAGCGTTATAGAGAGATGGTATAGTTTTTCGATGTATTGACTAGGTTTGCATTCAACAGATTCCCAATGTTAACATCTTGTGATATTTCTGTTTTGCATCTCGTCAGTTTGATGATCCAAGTTGTCACAATTGTACTGCGTACCAGTACATGGACAAGAAGGCGTAGCTAATACGTTTTGATGGCTACCATTTATATAATAGAGACAAAATTTGCCACATTTAACATGAAACTCTAGATTTGGTTAATTATTTAATCATTTAATTATGGTTATTGAAACTATAGTTCGGCGAGTATGACTTGCATCCAACGGAGTAAATTTGCTTTTATTTCTTTTATATCTAAAATAAAATTAAATAAATTTGACTCTTTTCCGTATGGGTGCAGCAATCAGCACACTATAAAATTTCCTGACCACTCTTTTACTCAAGTCGCCATGTAAAAAGAAATTGATTACTCAAAACACTGAAAAAAAAAGTCTCTAAATTAAAATCCTACCAATAGGTAGATTCATTTTTTCTCAAAATAATTTTTATACCCAACACTTGTTATCTCGATTATTTGCCTCCATGAAAAAGTTTTTCATTTTAGTTGCTATGTAAATTTCGTAGCTAATTGGACCAAAAATATGCTATCACTCAAGGATCTAATATTTCTGGAAAACACCAAAGTTGAATAAACCAGAAACCATCAAAATTATATGCTTTTGATAATTATATTCTGTCAAATTTATGATGACAATGATTTTTTTTTTCTTTTTTGGGCATGATCTCTGCTAAGATGAGGATATCATTTCAAATAAAATTAAAGAATAGTAAATTAGGAACGACAAAATGAGTGTTACCCCTCAAAGGAGATGTGAATACTAGAGCAAAACCTAGAAAAAGACGAAATAAAATGTACACACAACAAAATCCATAGTAGGAGATAGGTGCGGTTACATTGGATTCAATTTTTCAGATCGTTTAACCTTTAAAATCATGATTTTATCCGGTTATTCAATTTTCGATTTAATTTTTTATTTATTCAATTAATCATTCAATTTTTTCCCGGGTCGAAACACCAATTTGGTTCAATCCGTTTGATTCCTCGATTTTTATACCTGATCAAGCCACTACTATAGATACAATGATTTGTTTCAAGGTGTAATATTGTTAAAAACAAAAAAATTGAAATACCGCAACAGGTTTCATTCACTCTATCATGCCCAACAAAACCAACACAAATAAGCAGTCGAATTGCAAAATACAAAATCTAAATAAATCATTGTAAGATGCAATATAATACCTAACAGGTCACATATGACCTAGACAACAACTACAGGAGCTGAGTCGGAACACGGATAAATTAAAAAAAAGAACGGACACATAACGCGGAAATTACCATAGTGTATTCCAGCACACATGAGACGGGCTTAATGCAAGATTAAGACTACACAGTACTAGCTGCTGCCAACATCAGCTCAATTACTACAGCACAAAATCAGCAACCATTCACCGAGAGCGTTCAAAACGAGAATACTAATTCAATGTACTATTTTGAATACTAAAATAGCTACAACACTGGGCACTTAAAACCCAATTTTGAAAAAAAAAAAAAAACAATGTAGCGACCATTGTTGATGTCCAAGAATCTAATCGATTAACAGTCAAATAAAAATTATCTCATAAGGAACTCTAATACAAGCCAAGGTACTAGTTGAATAACATTCCCAATAGAAGCAGTACCCAGAAGGTATTAAAAGCTACAAATCCCAAAAACAAGAAAGGCAGCGTAAAGCCAGAAAATAATAGGGGATCTATCTGATGCAACTCCAAGGCAACATATATGAAAGCCATTGTACTTCATCTAAAGAAACAAATACATAAAGGGCCTGCAGCACCCTGCTTCCACATGCGCCTCAAATTTTCCACATCATTGAACAGATCTCCACTATGATGGCACTGCATGCAACAACAATAGCAGCAGTAAGCAATAATTTTGCAGGCCATAATGTTGAACATTACAAGAGGAAACCAAGAGATGTTCATATATGAAGAAACATACTGTATGTAGACGTATCAATCTGCTCAGGAAGCTCCTTTATATCTACTTCAAACCTTGCCTGAACCTACAATCAATTCACCACCAAAATTAAGATTAAAAACTACCCAAAATCAAACATTGAAAAGAGCCATTCCATAAGAACATGAATTTTGAAACCTGATTGAGAATATCAGAGTCTGAAGCAGATGATACAAACGTAATTGCAAGGCCCTTGGTACCAAACCTACCAGCTCTACCAACCTAAAAAATCATCCAAATAGTATAAGAAGAATGATCAAAGAACAACCGTGCCTGCCATGAACAAAACAGCATGAACAAAAAGAAACCTACCCTGTGCAGGTAAGTATCAGCAGAATCTGGCATGTCATAATTGATGACAATGTTGACACGTTCAATGTCAATTCCCCTACCAACCAAATCTGTGGCCACAAGAATCCTCTTGTTCCCCTCCTTGAAACCTTTGTAACGCGTCAACCTACAAGCAAGCATCAGTCAGATCATGAATGTATACAGCAGAGTATAATAAAAGTAAATTTTGCATTTCCTTTGTGGTGTGACATTCCTACAAGCACTGTTCAGTCAGAACATCAAAGTACGCAACAGGGTAAATAGTAAGTATATCAATGTCAATCAACAATGTAGCCACAAAGGAAAAGACTGAGGGACTGAAACAAGTTGATCCTAACTGAAGAATCCAGCTAGAAGATAATTATTAAACAATATGAAATATAACAAAAAGGCCAGAAGATAATCATTAAACAATACAAAACACGTAAAAAGATTAATGTACTGAAGAATTATCTAAAATCAACATGCAGAAAATTAAAAACAATAACCACATCTCTCCACTCAATTACTACTTTTTAACAATAGTAAACAATTGTGTTGTACAGAAAAACAAGAAAAGATCATACCACCCACTAGCCGCTACCCAAAGCTTAATTGAGAAGTTTTAATTTAATCAACCAATCAAAATATCGACGACCATTAGAAAAGGATCATCAAAATCAAGCAACCCACTAATTCAAACAAAAGGGCATCCACCAAAAAGAATCCAAAAAGAAACCGTACAAGAAAATCCTCATGCTCATAGCTTGGTAATTGCCTGTTTGGTATGACTTATCTAATGGCCATAAATGCTTATTTAATTCCATAAGCTAATTTGCCAATCACTAGAAAAAGAGCTTTTGGGAATAGAGATTGAAATTTTTTTTTAAAATGTTAAAATATCTAAAATATCCTTTACTTATTCAACAATCTTATTTCATTCCTTTGATAACATAACTTTAAAACACTTGCTTGTGAAAATAGTTTTACAAATTTTAATAAGAGCTCTCATTAACAACCAAATAGCTCTTTTTTTTGGGTAAAAGTTCTACTCACAACAGCTCCAATTAAACAAGCTCTATTTGAAAGGCTATAAGAAAGAGAACCTAAATCTAAAAGCAAAAAGAGAATCACCCATCCAACTCACAAATATAGAGTCAGAGAAGAACAACGATACCCAACATACTCTCAATAAAACCATTGATTGTACACTGTGTAATAATAATAGACAGAATATCAAACTTTAAGTACACAAAATGACATTAGGCTACTTGTTACAAACCCTCCACAGGTTTCAATTCCTGATGCAATATACAAACTGCAGAGCAAACATCCAATTCTAATAAACCAGTTAAAAGGATAAAGATATCCAAAGAGCATGGCAGAAGAGTCCAAAAGTGTTACAAAAAGCAAACAAGAGTCTATAATAGAGGTAGGAAAGACATAAATACATATAAAGCAAAAAAAAGGATAGAGACCCAAAAAAATAACAGATGGTTAAAATCGGACAAATCAATAATTATGGCAACAAAGCACTCACAGAGGTAGATATACAAACCTTTCTTCTTGGGACATGCCAGAATGGATGCATATAGAAGGAAAATTGCACTCTACAAGTAGCTTGTTCAACTCCGCTGCTCGGCTAACACTTTTGACAAAGATAACAACTTGATTAAAGTCCAATGCATCAAGGAGATCATTCAACTTCCGATTTTTCTCCAGCTCACTCAATTTGATGTAGTGCTATCAATTTTCAAATACAATGGTAAGAATGCAATATAATAGTCTGCAGACTAGTAGGGACAACAAAACGTTAAATTTCAACAAAAATTACCTGCACAAGACCATGAAGAGTCAACTTTGCCTCGTCATCCACATAAATTTCCATTGGCTGTAAGGAACAAATGTCACAGTAAATTATGTTAGGGACCTTCCTCAAGTTAAAGGAATCCAGTACGAAATGTAGATGGATGCACATCCTCGAATTGAGATTCCATTCATCTGAATTGCCTCCCCGTACATAACTCTTACTTTTTTTGTCACAGCAAGCTAGTGCCACTGCCGGTCAACATGTTAGACTAATGGGTCACTTGGTACAAACCCAGAAAAAACACCAACCTCCCAAACCCAACTACAAAAGAAAAAAAAATTGACAATAATAGGAACAAGAAAACAAAACCACCCTTCTCAACATCCTGAAATTCAGATATAGCCCAACACTTGCCAAAAAAGGGCCAACCGAATACAAGCATAAGCCTTAAGTGAACACAAAGGGCAGCATGACGACGTCTTATCCCACCACTCTGAGAAATCCTAGAGGTTGCGACATGAAATATTTTCCCAGTTTCCTGCGAACCTTCAGCAATCTAACAGGATTTGCCACTTTATGATTAAAAAATGCACGGACACAACAGCGATAGCAAGCATAGTAGTCATGGAACCACCGCATTCTAAAAAATTATGGAATTGTCGTAGAAAGTTGGCGCTAATAAAAAAGGACTTCTAAATTCAAGTAGTTCTGGCCATAAGACATTACATCTTGCATAAATTTCTTGCAGACTGGGCGGATTTCCTTGCTGAGTGTTGCTGAAAACATCATTACTTGCTTGTCATGAGGAGTCATCTTGAAAATCTCTTGCACATCCCTTCTCATGTCTGCAAAACAACATACGACCAACACAAGCAGGAATAATTAACAAAAACATACAAACAAATCCATGCATTCCACAATCGGAAACCAAAAACAAAAGGATCAAAATTCACGCATACCAAGAGATTCCAGCATCTTATCACATTCATCAAGGATAAAATGCCTCACATTCTTCAAAGAGAGGTCTTTATCTCTAGCAAGAGCTAGTATCCTTCCAGGTGTCCCGACAACAATTTGGGGACATTCGTTTTTCAGCAAATCTTTGTGAATTTTGATATTAACTCCACCATAAAAGACAGCAACCTTGATATCAGGTAGGTAGGTACTGAACCTCTCGAACTCATGGCAGATCTACAAGAGTGTTGGACAGAAAAAATGAGACATTGCAATGACATAAAAAATAAAGATAGAAAACAAGTGTTTAAATTACCTGATAAGCCAACTCTCTAGTGTGACATAAAACAAGTGCAGTAACTTGGCCTGGATTTGGCTCTGTTTGCTGAAGAGTTGACAGAACAAACACAGCAGTCTTTCCCATCCCTGATTTAGCTTGGCAAATAACATCCATGCCCAAAATCGCTTGAGGTATGCATTCATGTTGCACTGATGAAGAACCAAAGAAAATCGCATCGAAGGAACCGTTGGTAAGTAAAATATAACCTCCGTGATCCTTTTAATTGAAAGGATTACCAAACCACAACAATACTGCTCCGAAATCAATAATGTGATAGTATATTACCTGAGAAAAAGCAACCACAATCACATG
Organism: Luvunga scandens; assembly: GCA_030449905.1. Lineage (NCBI taxonomy): Eukaryota > Viridiplantae > Streptophyta > Magnoliopsida > Sapindales > Rutaceae > Luvunga > Luvunga scandens. The sequence goes on from JASUUG010000526.1 coordinate 1,824,376, forward strand.
TATTTAGAGGCAGCAGATAAATGAATACAGAATTTTTTTTTTAATTTATGCTTTCATAATAAGCATACTGAATTTGGTATAAGAACGCAATTCTGCATCACCATGAAGTCTACGTTTAGGAAATAAAACAGAAAAAAAAAATCATCTAATAAGAGAAGGAACAAATGTCGATGATCAAAAAAATGGCATGATCAGTAATCGAAACAGAACTTCAGAACAAGAAACATCATCAAATTCAGAGAATTTCTCATGAATTATGTAATTTCTTAGACATCTGAGAGATGGAAAACTCTGGAACCAACACAGCAATTCATATCACATATCAAAATGACTCAGAATCTTCATAAAAATAACCAAATTCAAAAAATCAAAAAGAGCTCAACATCGTGTCAAACACACCATAATAAACAGTTAATTAGCAAAAGAAAATTGGCAACTAGCCTTCAGAAGGATGCTCAAATCCTGAGTCCACAATTGCACGAAGAAGTTCCGGCTTCAAAAGAAAGTCTCTGAATCCTGAACTGTGTATACCCACATAGCCCCTGCTCGGAAAAGACAAATAGAAGTTAATCAATTTGAAAAAAAATTAAACAAGGAACAAAAAATTATTTCGAGCAACTTGGTTTCTGACTGTTTCTACTTGAAAATACAAGTGAGAGCAGAAAGTGCATCAAAACAAATAACGCCATCACACACGCAGAAAAGGACAAAAAAATAATAACTTTGTAATCAACGATAGAACATATAAAACACAAATATAATTAAGAGTAAAGTAAGAGGAACAAAGACATCAAGAGAGAGTACTGACTTCTTGGCGGCTTCGCCGTTGGCTTTGGTAGCAACGGAATCGGGAGCTTGAGCATCTTCTTCCTCGTAGTCGAGAAGCTCATCCTCGTACTCGTTGTCTCTTGTCTCTCCCATTCCTAAACAACACGAAGTCAAAGGATTAGATTAGATCTTCAAAGAACTAGGGTTTTGAGCATCGAATCAGACAAATTACTGATTAAACTTTCAAAATTGGGGTTTTAATGCGTAAGTAGAGATAGAAAGAACGGGGATTTCGAAAATTTGAAGCGTTACCTGCGAGTATTCCAATAAAGGGTTGGGGTTTTAGGGTTAGGGTTTGGCGAGAGAGTGCTGCAAATGAAAATAATTAGCCAAAATAAAAGGAGAAAAAGATTTGAAAGTGGTGAGAATTCGAAGAAGGAGAGAGATTGTTAGGGTTACCGGATTGGGGCATCCTATATAAAAGATAATTTGCTTCACGTGCTGCCGAAAGTGCCCCTGATGTTTGCTCTTTATTGCAGCATTGAAGTGGGCTTGTTGCTGGTCTGGTTTTGGATAAACAAAGTAGCCCAATAAACTCATCCACTCTGACTCTCTTCCCTCCCCCCTCGCCGCCCACCCGCGCGCCCAATGAAATTACTAAGCATCCCAAGATAAAATTTCCAAATAACAATTACTTGGTTAGTAATTTTATAAGTTATAAAATCTATCATATAATAGATAAATAATAATAATACATAATATTAAAACTTAAATGTTAGAATCTGTAATGTTATTATAAAAGTAAAAATTTATATAGTGAAAGATTTTTTTTGTATTTTAAAAATTATTATCAAAACTTTGTTTTTTTAGACAGTCTCTTACAAAATTTAAAAAAAAATTAATATTTACTCCATGCACTCTTTTAAATACCAAAAAAAAAAAATTAAAAGATGTAAATCAATCTTCTTTATTTACACCGCATAATCTATATGAATACTCAACTCACTTAAAATAAAGATGTTTTTAATTGTTCGTTGGATTTCGAAAGCTTCAATCACTTGGCATTGATTCGCATTACTTTTATGTACGCTGTAAATGATTTTGAATACAATTAAATGAACATAACAAGAGCACACATTGTATGAGTAGATAGATGCCCCCAATCCATTAGTACACGCATGCTTGAAAAAAAACGAAAACAAATAAATCACAGCACAAATGTAACAATAAAGAATTTATCTTCTTTTAATAACATAACACTGCACGACAAAGAATTTCTCTTCAACTTCATGGGAAAGAAAATAAAAGAAACTTGTAAAGAATGCATCTGCTATTGAAACTTGGAGGGCAATATTCATGATCTGAACATATGAGCTACTTAAAATATTAACAATAAAATTAGCAGTGTTGTAGTTAAAACTTAAAATCTGTCACACTATTGATTTGATTCCTTGTTCAACCTATAACTGTTAAGATATTAGAAATAAATATTTTAGGGTTTAAATAGGAGAATTGTATGCTGAACAAGTGTGTAAGATAAGTTCAAAGTAATTATGTTATATTTGCTTATAATGAATTGTCCTTGATAATAAATAATATCGTATGTATTTTTATAATTAATAATATTATTAAAATAAGAGTATTTTTGGTAATTTTTAGAATACAGATAGATCCACTCTTATGTATACCACCTTGTACTACTCATTTTTTTTTCAAATATAAAATATTATTTGAAGAAATAACTTCATAAATCAATGAATTACAGCTCAAAAACGGCTTGGGCCTGTAAATACTAGTACTGGGCTTCAACTGCATCGCATCCATTTTGAAAAGCGCAGCATTTTCTCATGCATCCTAATCCTGTTGTTGCAATTGCCACCCATTGCAAAACTAAACAACTTTTGATCAATCTGTTTAGTGATGGCTTCTGCTTCATGTTCAGCAGCTATGCTTCCTTTTGCAGCAACATTAAAACCAAGTATTTTGCTTTTTCTATCTCTAACTAGTTACAGCTAGCAAGTCCTTAATCCAATCTTAGCTTATTTCCGTTTAACAAATTCTGATGCACAGGGACACGTGTGGATAGTTCCAGCAACTATAAGGATCGTTTGATCAATGATACACCAAAAACAACTAGAGTGAATAAACTTCATTCAATTGGAGTAAAGGTTAGGTTCCATCACTCATTTGCTGTGCTGAGTTCTAACATCTTTCTCATATTAATTATGAGTTTTACCTATCCAAGGCTTCATGTTGTATCTTTAATTAAAATATTAGATGGGTAATTGGCATTTTGATGTCTATAACAAGTTTTAGTTTATTGCATTGCTCGGTGATAGGCTGCAGCAAATAATGGAAACACAAAGGCTAACAGTATTGTTTGTGTGGATTGTGATGGAAATGGTGAGTTTGTTTGCAAATTTCTTTCCGAAAATGAATGGAATTAAGAATATGCCGCTGATTTGTAGAGTTGCATTAATAACAGGTGCTGTCCTATGCTCACAATGCAAAGGCAGTGGAGTGAACTCTGTTGATTTCTTTGGTGGACAGTTTAAAGCTGGTGATTCGTGTTGGCTTTGCGGGTAATCATTTCAACATGTTTCTCTAATTCACTGTCAGTCCCACAGTCGTTTTGTTTATGTGTTAGTGACACGCGTGAGTTAGAACATAACACTTTCTTGCAGAGGAAAAAAGGATATGTTATGCGGGAATTGCAATGGAGCTGGCTTTGTTGGTGGTTTTATGAGTACAAAAGATGAGTGAAATGCTTGTGCTGCAAGAGTCTCATGGGGAGTACCAAATTATGTACCTCAAAGGGAGATCTCTGTATGTTATATGCGTTGCCTTGTTGGGACTTGCAATATATATCAATAGTTAGTGTAATTACTGTGTAATGGTTAAGCAGGATTGATTCTATATAGGTATTATACTTTGTATAGTTTCCATATAAGATCAATGATCATCAATGGGTATAAAGTTAATTTCTCGTATTTGCTATTGAATTACAGCTCTTAAGTTTTGAGCCAAAGGATGTTGTGTCTTATGTTACCGTAAGTAGTATGCATTCAACAGTCTGCATTGAAGCATGCCTCAAAAAGTGATTGTTTTGCAACTCTTCATGCCTCTCTTGTCATTTTCAGCCCTCAAAAGAAGGATATGAATAGTTACTCCACTGATGATACAGTGTTTAGGTTAATCCAGTCACAAATGCTCCAGACTATCATGTTATTTATATGATTTATTCACATGCTGGTAGCATTAACATGTTTGTTAGTGACTACCAACCATCTAAGACGCTAATATCTCTTCATAAACTCAGCCATCTGTTGTTGCAGCAAACGGGTTGCTTCAGATTCAGGGTAAAACACATGATACACATGCGACTCACCCTTGGCTTCCACAAGTCTCACATCTTTCACCCCTTTGTCCTGCAAAAACTCTGCATACATGATACCCCTTTCCTTCAAGAAATCCAAGCCAGCCACATAAACTACTACTGCTGGAAACAAACTCCATTCTTTCTTGGACATAACTTGTGTCTCAAAATTACATCCAAAATAATCACGGTTTGACCCCACTGGTATACTTAATCTCCAGAACATATCATTCATCGCCACATCCCCCGAAGCCATCTCATTTTGAGTTCTCTTTTCACTGCCAAAATAAGGATGTATTAGCAACAGCCCTTTGATTTTAACATCAGGTGCTTTGCTCCTCAATGCTCTTATACCAACTTGATGTGCAATGTTCCCTCCAGCGCTATCACCAGAAAGGAACACGCGATGAAGATCAGCTTGAGCAAGCCATGGATCGCATTTTACTTGGTAACATAACCATTCAAGTGAATAGTAACAATCATCATAAGCAATGGGGAGGCGATTCTCCGGTGCCAGGCGATAATCAACAGAAATGACAATGCATTGGGATGCAACAGAGAAGTCTCCAAGGAAATGATGGTAGCCAAGCCAAGTAGTTGAGCCAATGCAAAAACCACCACCATGAAAGTAAACCAGAACAGGCAGCTGGATAGAGGCTGCCAAGGGAGGAGTATCAGGAAGGAATATTCTTCCAGTTATGGGCTTTGATGGTTCAATACTCACATCCTTGAACTTGTACCCATTTAATGATTCACTTGAGGGATGGACTATTTCAGGAGCAAAGCGTTTTACAGAACCATCAGCGAAGACTTGGAGGAAGACTGGTGCGTCTGCCACTATGGACATATCTTTGTTCTTTGGGGTGTGCGTGGGAGGCTTTGTAAGTTTCATATAAAAGTCTGAAGAGCATGATGGGTTATATAGGTTCATCAAGTATGTTGCTGAGGAACCAGTTCCTTTAATGTAAAGTAAAAAGATGTGAATGTTTAGGTCATAGGTGGTTCATGTAAATTGTGTTGGATTTTTTAAGAGTGACAATGTTTGAAGAAGCAGAAAATCAGGAGCACCAAAAAGTAGTGTGTGTTCTTTGATGTTTAGTTGCGAGACTTGGTGAAAGGTTGATGCTTAATTGAAGGGGAAGTTAGTCGGTGGTCGATGAACTAGAAAAACAATAACAATGCTAACAATAATAGTAACAGTGATGGGGTTACATGCAGAGAGATTCCTGAATCCCGACTTTTAAACATCTGGTGAGGACAAGTTTGTCTTAACCAAATAGGTCTCTAGAGCCTGAAATGCAGGGACCTGGACAGCGGATGCAAAATTAACACGCGCCAGGTAGGGGTCGAACCTACGACTTTCTGCTTAGGAAACAGACGCTCTATCCACTGAGCTACAGGCGCTTGTTGACGACAACATGGATAAACAAATAATAAACTATTTATTAATACCTCGGATGATTTGGCCAACACAGCGCTACCAGGCGCTACTTTAACGTAGTAGAGATGCAGCACTAAACGTGATAAAAATAAGTGAAGCTAAACAGCCAAACATCATGAAATGCACCCGAATATACTAACAGTCAGACGCCAAATGCATCAGTTTACATATTAGAGCAAACTCACATTCTTCTACTAATTAAAATTTTCTACAAGATAGGCCACCAGAGGAGCAATAGGATTTAAACATACAACAACCGTGTAGGTATCTATCATTGGTTAGTGTTCTACAGATAAAAAGAGTCAAGGAAAAAAGGTTGATGAAGAGCTGACGTCACAATCCTATTTGGCTGCTTGTTCCAAGACAGGAACTTTCTTCCAGTCATCTTCTACAGCATTACTTTGCAAAGGAGGCAATGAAAACATGCTTACTGTTGAGCTTCCAGATCGAATCTCCTTCAAGACACGCAGTGCGGACAGTGTTAGCTTCACGTACATATTTTCCATGTGCTCAATCTCTGCAAGCTCTTTGGAACCTGGGAGAGGCCTCTCTTTATTCTCAGTAGAAGCTCTGAAGTCAGAGCCTCCTTGCAATTCAGTTTCTTCAGACGAGGCTGATGGTTCATCCATGGAAAACAGTTGATCAAGCCTTACCTCGCACTCCTTCACAAGCTTGTTGAGCACATCAGTTGTATAGAATGGTTGTTGCAAGACCTTTTTGATGAAGGGCAAGCGAATAAGAGCACCAGTTCGCTTGTCATATTTCTTTAATATCTTCACTAGTCCTGCACACATGACAAATGAGGATCAAAAAAGAGGAATCAAATAAGAGCACCAGTTTGCTTGGCATATTTCTTTAATATCTTCACTAGTCCTGCACACATGACAAATGAGGATCAAAAAAGAGGAATTTTTCATTCTCTCTGAACATCATGTTGTTACAACTAGTCCTGAATCTCAAGTATGCAGCCAATATTCCTGTACTAGTAATATACACACAACTCACTTCAAGAATCCATTGTCCATCTATCATCATAGAAGGCTCAAGCCATACAGAATCTTTTGCCACAACCACAAGAATACATTGTCTACTCGTGTCCCCCACCCTGCCTTTCCTTTTCTGACTCAATGAAAGCCACCAAACCACAATGATTGCACTTTCAGAACCATTTGGGGCCCTGTGCAACTACTTATTTCAATTACCAAGAGTGTCCAGAAATGGATATAAAATAGAGACATATTTCTCAACATATAATTCATTTAGTTAGTGGGGAAAAAAGGGAAAGAGAGCGAAAGAGATATTCATTTACACGTCACCAGATGAAGTTTCTTAGTAAGTATGGACTTTTTAAAAGCTTATTCGCAAGCGAAGACGCAGGCACAAAACTATTGAAACAATAAATCATTTGTACGAGAATCCATGCACATTCCAATGGCAAATGATACTCACACACTCCATTTATATGACAGGAAGATTCCATGGGTATCATAAAACCCTGGCAACCAGAATTCCCATTTTGATAAATTTAAAACCAAGTCAATGCCAAGAGAAAGAAATATACCTGTGTAGTTAAGAGCGCTGTAGTTCTCTAACAAAACCATCTCCCCATGAAAATCAACTATCTCCCTCCCTACTTTCATCAACTCTTCATTTGAATCCTTGGACTTTGCTACCCTATCTTGCAACTCCTGCATTTCAACCAACCAACCACAGGCACAAAAACAAGATGTAACCCCACAACCATATTTACACTCCACATATAAGTTAAGAACTGCAGAAGTAACAAACAAGTAGGGGCGTTCATGGATCGGATTCTATGGATTGGACACCAATCTATATCCAATCCACAATTTTGTGGATTATAAATTTTCAATTCAATCTAATCCAATCCACAGATTAGTATAATTAATCCAAACTGAATACACATATCTGCGGATTGGATGCGAATTTGACACAATCCACATGCAATCCACCATTTTGAGGATTCTACGTGGATTAAAAATTTTCTTCCTATCCAATCCACAAAGTAATTGAATAAAAAATTTTAATCTTAAAATAATTTTACTACCAATCAAATTCAAAATTAAACAAGATACCAATCAAATTCAAAATTAAAAAAGATATAAATAAAGTAATAGTTTAAATGTGCATTCAAGAACGCTATGCTAATAGGGTGTTTATGCGCTCACCCACCTACTACTAACTTAATTAACATATGTTTGAAAACAAAAAGAATTTGGAGCCGTATAACCATTTCAGCCTCACTCCCTATTCCCTCTTAAATAATGCCATGAAAAAACTAGACTATGTGGCTTTAGCTTTCGTGTACGATACGTGAGAAGTGGTGACACAAAAGGACCAATCCAGAAAAACCACTCTTTCGTCTAAGGATGATATTCAGAGTTTCAAACTTTTAACACTCCAAAAAGAAAAAATCCTGATGTTTTTAGATTAGTACCTCAAAATTAACTAAAATTTTAGAATTGAAACAATACAGAAATTGAAATTTGAAAGCTTGGATGATCGTCGTCAATGTCCACCTCCAACTAAATTTTAACATATGTATTTACTGCTAGTACCACATTTATCAATTTTAAAAATGTTTAAATTAAATTTTTTTCATATATGCAGATTTCTAGAAGCAAATCCATATACAATCCATTGACTGCGGATTTTAAAAATTTTCAATCCAATCCAATCCAACAATCCACACATGTGATTTTTGCATTGAGCAAATTGGATTGGAATCTGAACACCCCTAACAACAAGCAATGAAAACTCTGTAACCCCAAATTTAGTTACAAGAGATGCCGGTATCTAATTCCATCCAATTTCAATTCTACACACTAAAATTGCATGAATCAAGTGACAGCAAGAATAATAACCACGATCTAGTCATCAGCACATGCGAGACAAAAGAAAACCCAGATCAGATGCATGCATCAGTAAATATAAATAGGACTTAAAGGCAACATACTCAATTCAATCATCCTCTGGCCATAATTCAAGATCAATATATACTAAGAGTCAATTTTTATTCCGCAATTCCTCATAAAATTTTAATTTTTATAAAACAAATAGATAAATAATATACCTTCCATTTGATAACATATTCCTCTTCTTTTTCAAGAAAAAACGCATTAAACTTATCAATCTCATCCTCCAACAGCTTCACAAAATCATTCACCTGCCTCGCCTCCTCATTATCCTCCTTACTACTGGCGCAATCCCCGCCGTCCATTTCCTGCGACCCCTCGATTCTACGGCGTTTATTGATGCCACCGTCGCAATTAAGCTGCTGCTGCTTCTCAGGGTAGATCAATTTCAACTGCTTCTTCAAATCCTTGTAGGACAAGAACTTGTCTCTCCATTCAGGTAACGTCTCTTCGATCAATATGCTTAAACTCTTCCAAAATTTCATCGTTAATCCTCCCGTTTGGTCGTTGTGAAACAAAAAGTAAAATTATTGGAAGAGGAAAATACAGTTGTTTTTATTTGGGTGTGGAATTTGGAATATTCCTCGCATCGTGCATTTTCGAATAAGAATATCCTCTCAGTCTGAACACATACTTTAGGATAACAATGCTTTGGTCCCTTCTGTTTTTTTAGATTTTATCAAATAATTGGGTATCTTGTTATTTTATTTATTTATTTATTTTTTCGAAAAGGCGTCTCCTCTAGTTTTTTTTTTTCTACCCTGAATTTTTATTCTTATATAATAATTAGAAGGATATCTGTTTTATTTAAATTACAAGAAAATAATTTTATCCCTCCTCAATTTCATTAGAAGGGAAATTGAGTTCCATCCAATATTATAACTTGAATCCATGCCCTCAGGATGCACTGTGCCAATGCGCTACAAGCCTTTATCTCGGCAGTTTTTAATTTACAAACACCCTCCATTGTTAAGTTGAAATTTACACCAAATTCAGTACATGTGAACGAGTATTTGAGCGTGCTGGGATCAAGACATTCAATTATAAAAATCCATGATGGAAGGGAGACTAGTTATTATGTCATTCAAAAAGTTAGCATGCATCTTTAATAGAGAATGAGTCATCTTATCTCATGAGACTCGAAACTTATTTAGACTTGAAACTTATTTCGAAAGTGTTGAAAAGTCATTGACGATGCATGTAACTGGCAAGTTTGCATTCAAATTGAAAAGGAAAACACATCTATTTATACCATATTTATATTTCTCCAAAACTTATAATTACGGTAATATTGATAATTTCTACACTCGCACTTCCACAACATAAAGTATTATTAATTTCTTTGAGAGCACTTCCCCACATTCCCTCTCCTCTTTTTTAGGATTCCTTTTGCCTTCAGCCCAAATTAATATGCAAGTATTAGAACATTATCACAACTTGTCATTTGCTTTTTTTTTTTTCAGAAAGCTACATCTTGCCATTATTCCATATAAATCATGTTTTGTTATGGTGGTGGGGCGTAGGCCGCTCAAAACGCCTTCTCAGAACATAGAAAGCCATGGACTAAACAAACAGGGACAAAGAATTGTTATAAGTACACACCTCTTCAAGACAAATGATAATGATCTATAAAGCAGAAGCTAGTGGATGGTTTAGGAATGGCGGCCTATCAATTTATAAACTTGAATTTCGTTTTTTGTATTTGTAATAGATAAGGTCAAAGCATCTTTCTTTGTCAAATTGCATAAAGCAAAAGATGTTCAGTTTTGAATTACAAATGCATGGCATAGAATCTATATGAAGACACATTATACATCTTACTGAATACGTAATTTGAATTATATTGCTGTAGAAAATGTTATACTATATTTCTTCTTTTTATATATTAATTTATATGTGATCATTTTATATATTTATGTTAAAATACCAAACTATGTGTTAATTGCATATATTTTATCGAGATTTTTTCTTTTCTAAGACTCACTGTCTAAATTTCACTTATCGAGATTTATGACCCGTGATGATGAATTGCATATATATTATCCCAACTATTTGGGCTTTTGACTCAAAAAAAGGGTGGAGCTTCCAACACCCCTTTAAAACTCTTACGGCATCCTACTTTTCACTTTTATATCTCTTTTTTATATATATATATTACAAAAAAAAGGCATAAGATACAATGGAATTTTAATTAAATTTTATTATTATGGAGAAAAAATTAACTAGATTATAAACATACTGTTTTCGTAATAAAATTGTTAGTATTAGGTAATTTACATCATCACTATTTCGAAATATTTTGATTTTACATACAAAATTAAAAATTATATTAATTTTATAAAAAGATTAATTATATCATATATGAGGATCCATTAAAGAAGGGGTTCATAATTTGTAAATACATTTTAGTTTAATTAAATTCATGTTTGTCCTTCTATTTCATTTCAAGTAACAATAGAAGTATAGAATTATTATTGAAAAAAAAATGTGTTGTAAGGATTTTAATGGGTGTGAAAAGCATCACTCCAATAAATAAATAAATGAGCCTATAGATTTTACGTAAGAATTTTTATTTTGGGAAGGGCTACACGTCCTTTATAAATTATTCTGAACACTTTACTACTGTGGACAATCGTCTATTAATTTTAAAAAAATAATTAAAGTTTGTACACACTTTGTACATTCTTTAAACTGCCAAAAAAATCTTCATTTAATCCTTTTTAAATTAATTATCTTTATTTACTCTTTACACGCTAATGACAGTGCTATACACACTCAAAAGTTTCTCTAAATACTCCTTTATTATTAAAATTTAATTATTGGTTATATAATAAAGTTCGCCAATAAACAAAAAATGATAACTAACAAAATAGAAGCAGCTAACAAAACCCATCAAAATATTTTACCAATGAGAAGATTGAGAAATAAACATTATAAACAAAATGAATAAATCAATTAACCAATATAAACTTGTTCAATATCATTATAATATAATTGAAAAAGAAGTAATTATAATCATACAAAAACAATTAATCTTCCAAACAAAAATGTAGCAAGAAACTTATTGAGAATTACTGTCAACATCTATTGTTATTTCTTTCATAGCCACATTGCCACCAATTATTTCCTTGAAATGTTGCATGTGACGAATATGCATCATCTCCTATCCTTTGCCACAAAAACTATGAAATATTTACCAATTGATTGTTATAGGTGGGATTGGATACCACCTCATGATTGATAAATTCAGCAAAGAATAAGTGGGCATTGCATTATTCACAGTTTTATATCTGCAGAAGGTTTTTCCCTATGAAATAATTTAATAAGGTACCAACCTGAAACTAGAAGATAAGCAAAGTTTGAAGTTTGCCGTGATGATAATATTCATATTCTATTTTGCTATCGAAGTCTAATTAAGGCAACAAATTGTAAAATATTTATTCAATATTGAATTGTAAAATGAAACTCAACTCATGATTGATAAATTCATTAGTATAATCTTTTACGCATCGTGTATTAACATTGAAAGTTTGCGTTAAAGCCTTGTCTTGCGAATAAAAAGTCCAATTCAACTACCTAACCACTAAAGCCATGTGCTTATAAGCCACTTGTGACAAAGAGGGCAACATCATGAACTACTCATTCAAAATAGAGAAAATTAGGAAGGCGGAAGAACAAGGAAGATGGTTGATGATTGTCATGTCTTTAATCATTAAAGATTCTTTGTGTTGTAAACTAAAACACCAAAAGGATCCACATACCTCCATAAAGTTAAAATCTTCAGACATATTGAGTTTCCTTTGTAAATATTTATTTGAAGTATTTGGAAGAAAAAATTTAAGGTTTAAAATGATAAGAAAATTATTTTCTTATCATTAATTTCAGTGCCTAAATGAATTTTGAAAGTAATAATATTATAGATGTTCATAATAAAGTATCATTAATAGTAATTTATATCATGGGTATTATTGTAATAAGAATTTTTATAAAAATATGAGTATTCAGAGTAATTTTTAGAGTGTATATATCCCCACCCTTATACCTTTTAGATAAGCAGTTTATCTAACAATATTATCTAAGCGAAAGTGTAAGGCTTCCATTTCTTGCGAAAAAGCAAAAGTGTGAGGCTTTCATTTCTTGTGAAAATTATGTAATTTTAATATAATTTTAGATGGATATTTATATGTATTCAATTTTAGAGCTATTTTAGACGTATTTAATTTTAATTTTAATTTTAATTTTGGGAACTATTGTATGTTCTAATATTGTTTTGTTTAATCATTGCACTAAACACTTAGTACCTTGGTTTTCAATTAATATTTTCTTTCTCCTTCAAAGTTTTGCCCCTAAAAAAAAATTGCTTCAATTGATAAAAATTTTAAGGAGTGATATAAGAAGTATAGTGTTCAAAATTTGTGACATATATGGAATTTGAACTCATGATGAGTTAAATAAATTTTATTTGTGAAAATAAGTACTTGGCATTGGGCTAACCAAGTTCAAGCCCAACCCTATGAATAAAATGAAGGATTATAACTCTTAAAAAATATGACCTTGCAAAATTGTTGTCGGGCATAGCCTGACCCTTTTTGGGTTAGGCTCGAATTTAGGTTTTATTTTAGCCTAACCATATTTTTATTTTTTTTTTAATTTTTTTAGAATAAGACTCCTATTCTTAATTCTTTATTGACAAATTTTGTTATGGCTCCATTTTTATTTTGAATTTAAGTGAAGGACACGACCATATATAAAAATAAAATTCATACTTTACTATAAATATTTTCTTTTGCCCAAACACTAAGTCTCTGTAATTGCAATGCAACAAACAAACACTTATAACAATTGCAACAAATTATGAGCTTGTATACTTAACCTTTTACATATTTATTGATAAAGAGCAAGAAACCCTAATTGGATTAAAGTTTATAGTGTTTAAGATTATTTTATTTGAATAAGATTTTATATTAATTAGTTTTCCTTTTTCATAGTTTAATTCTTATTTGTGTTGTAATTATATTTTAGGTAAATATCTTAAGGGTTTAACTCACTATAAACAGTATCCCCACAACTTTTACATGCCTATGTCAATTATTATTGAATTTTTTTTAGACTTTGAGTAAGTTTTGAGCTTCTATTATTTTTCCGTATTTAGTGGAATTAACAAGCCTTAACATCTATAGTTATGGGTATTTTTAGAATCAATATGATTTCTAACTTGTTTCATTATTCTGGACATTCTTAGACTAAATGAAGTATAAAAAATATCTCTATGCTTTTCCATTAATCCATCCATTGCTTTTTTTTTTTAACAATGGAGTTCTTAAAGAAGAACTAAGAAGAAACTAAACGTGAGTAAGTTACCCCATACCTATCATGAATAAGCAAAGGCTACACACTTTCGGGAGGACTCAGAAACGTATAAAGACCCAATAGAAGAGTAGCAGCAAGGTTAGCCATGTGGTCTGTAGCATAGTTGGCCACATGGTATATATGATTAATGTGAATATGCCAATCGCGTTGGAGAAGCTCTTTTATGGGCCAGATGAGTGGATAAAATTCATTGTTTGACTGACAGGAGCTGGCAACCATTTGAGAAACACGTAAGTTATCCACCTCCACTTGAAGCCAACGTATGCTCGATTCCTAAGCAGTGTTCGGTCTCTAGTATAGACCCCATAGCTCTGCCATTGTCACTGAATAGGAGCCAATATTCATGCCAAACCCCTTAATCCACCTACCATTGTAGTCCCGAATTAACCCACCAACCGAGGACATCCCTGACTGCTTACAAGCCCCGTCAGTGTTCAGCTTAAACCATGACCACTCCAGGGCAGACCATCCAACCCAATTTTCAATCTTCCAGCCACCAGACATCAAAGGAGATTTACACAAGTTTTGAATCTCAACAGCTCTGCACAAGACCTTATTATAGATGTCAATTCTACCCAATTTAAAATGCTTGATAATAAATTGATTCCTCCAAAACCATAATATCTAAATTGCTACCCCAAAGAAACAATTCCATTTCAAACCATTATGAAAAGCCCGTAAGCTTGACTTGTAATTCTCTTCATCCATTGTTTTAATTATATCTTCCGCTGCATTAGTTTTGCTACAAAGCATCCTTTTTCTAGAATTGTGCTGCATTATTTACCCCCATAGATTATATACTTCCACAATAGACTCCTATGCTAATGTCAAACCTAAGCCAAATGTTAAGTGAAATTAAATCGTAAGTAAAAATTGTAAATAAAAGTCCAGACAGAGCCGAGAGTGACGGGGCTGAGATTTGTTGGATGAAGTATTTGAGATAGGCAACGACTGTGAAGATGCAGCATTTGGGAACGACATCGGCATCCTAAGCCTCGCTCTTTCCCTCATGCATAGTCATCGAGTATTTTGGTGGCTAAATAGTTGATGGTATGATGGTGGTGGGTGGTCAGATGCAAATTACCAAAGTCAAGCCAGTACCCCTCTCTTTTTTCTCACTCTTTACTGCTTTAGTATGTAGTCTTTACGTTAATGTTAGATTGTTAAGGTACGCAAGTTGTGAACACTGCTTTAGTCTTTAGTCTTTATGTTAATGTACGATTGTTAAGGTGCGTATGTTGTGAATCACGTGTGACATGTGTGTATTTTAGTATTTTTAAAATTACTATAAAGGTCAAAGATTGGGTCATGGCTTTTGGTGGGGCCCAGCCCTAACTCGAATGTAATAGGTCAAAAAACTTAAGCTATAGTGTAATCCTTAATCTTTAAATTCAGGCTAAAACCAGAAAATCTCGAGTCAAGTCAATTAAGTAAAGGACCGAGTCAGGCCTTCTTGCTATCCTTAAAAGTAACATTAAAATACTAACTTTCAATTATTTATGTCAATAAAAAATAAGACGTCTCAATACATACAACCTTATAAGCATAAGAAAAAAAAAAAGTAAACGAATTGAATAAGGCAATTCCTAAGTTACATTTCACATAAGTTACAATACGGAAAATCTCGACCACTCAATGTGTTAAAATCTTATCCAACGGATGATATTTAATTTGTCCAAAAGCAGTACAAATGGGAAACTAGTTGAATTGGTTTGTTTAGAATGATAGGTAACCAGAACAGATGGTTAAGACTGTTTGTGGATGGTAAAAATAAAAAATCGAAGAGCGAATAATGATCTAGGGTTTATGAAAATGGGAAAAATAAAAAATTGAAGAGTTCTATTTAAGAGTGTTGGTTGGTTGTGGGTGATCGATAGGCCTATCATCCGAGCAACGACCCACTGTCGCCCAAATCCTTGGTTTTAGGCAAAATTAATTTTTTTTTTAAGTTCCATAATGAGAAACTTAGATTTTCTAAGAATTCTTTTGTAAAGTGCTTGTAATTTAGATGTTAGCATAGTTTTAGCTCTCAAAAAAGCAACCCAAAGTAAAATAATTTTATATGGCATTTTATTGAATATCTAGTCTGCATTATATGTTTACACCATTTTTTTTCTTTGACAATTTGTTTTTCTAGATTCACCTTACAACTCTAATATCCTTAACAACTGAAAACAAACTTTACAACTTCACACGGCCATCAATAGAACTCCCACAACAATTCAATTACAACTCCACCACAACATAATACACTGTCTAGTTAAAGCAACAAAAATGTGTTAAAATCAGATTAGAAACCCTCTCTAAAAATCAAACTTGATATATGCTTGGTGACTGAGCTTGATGAGCCAAAACGCTTCTTTTGTTCTGCTAGAGAGCTTGATGTAGATGAGAAAAATAAAATTGAGTGAACCAAAATGTAAGAAAGTGAACTAAAAATTGATGTTCAAAGTTTTGAAAAGTTGATGCTCTTTAAGAGGCAAGGGTGTTGATGTCCCAAAGTCATGTGTTTGGTTATTAAAGTATAAAAGTTGTGACAGTGGTTATTTGGGTAATTGAAAAGGAAAAAAATGGTTATTTGGGTAAATTTACCATTTTTTTATTCACCCCTTTGCAATTCTTTAGCCGTTTAAGCTAGTTATATTTCTTTTGTGTTTTGTACATGTGGCACATTTTTATTGGTTAAGTAGTCAAGTCATAAGGCCGTAAATTATGAAAATAATAACTTAGGGAGGCCCATTCAATAAATGTGTATAAGCATTTCAATGATCGATTGAAAGATACGTTTGACAAGAAATTAATTTTTTTTTTAAAAAAAAGCAATCCATCTAAAACGCTCAAACTTTTTTATAGATTCTTATTCATACTTATCTAGAACTAGGCAAAATTCCAGCATATATAGACTTTGAGATTAGGGGGAAAAAATTTCATACTAGATGAGTCTAGAAAGGTTAAAATAGCATATATGTAGTCCAAATTAAGGTTTCATTTTTTTAAGGATATGTAGTCCAACTTAAGGTTTCATTTTTTTAAGGATATGTAGTCCAACTTAAGGTTTCATTTTTTTAAGGTTAAAATTAATTAAAATAGAATCTTGATAAATTAATAGTTTTGGGACCATAAAAAATTTATTAATGTGAATATTGATACATCAATAAATTAATAATTATTAATTTATAAAGAGAATATCGTGTCCATAATAGGAAATTTTATAAAATATAGAGGTGATATAATTCAAAAGTGATTCTGTCAAGTTGTATGATACAATTTTAATTTTGAGTGATGATCAGATTATTGAAATTATAATAATAAATGATATAGAGGAAGAAATTAAAGATAAAAGTTATATTTAAAAGCCCTTCTTGTACAAGGAAGCACTTAATGTGATAGTGACATTGAATAATTTATTGTTGCAAAGCAACAATACCATATTGAAACTTCTTTCAGCATTAGCAAAAATTAGAAATGAGATTCAAGCTAAAATTTACTTCAAGAACAAGCAAGCAACACTAGAAACTTATTGTATAAAAGCCTTATAAACATATTATATATATTTAGTTTCAAATTAGTTAATTACTGATTTATGTATTAATTGGATCTAATAAAAAATGAAATTTTTTCTTTAAATTTAGTATTTTAACAAATTTATCGAATTATTAATATATCACATTAGTCTCAACTTGTCTCAAGTTGAGATCGATAAAAATTATTATTTAATCAAGATAATCAATTTACCAAATATCAATTTAATGAGATTTTATGTATATAGCTTATAAAATTCGTGGCCGAAATTAATTTGGTAGGAGGTGCCACATCCCATGGCTCATGTCACAGCCACCATGACTTTCTTCCTTCTTTCTTTTAAAGAAAATGATTCTCAATAAAAAAACATGTGCTTTTTTTTATTTTTATTTTGTTTTCCCAACAAGAAAAAAGCATGTTCTCTTGAGAGTGTGAACGTCTCCATTACATACCAAGACACCAACTCATTTTAGACTAGATGACTTATTCTATTATTAAAAATATCATAAAAGTTAAAATTTGTTCGATTTTATATTTATTGTTTACAATGTTTATTCATCATTTATTAAAAAAAACAAACTTATTCTTACAAAATTATCACCACTATAATTATTTTATCATTTTGTAAGGATATAATTTTACTTTAAAGTAAACATTTACAATATGTCATTTATGTTCCCGAAATTAAAATGAAATGACATCCATATCCTTGAATAGTACAATATGTTGTGCATATAATAAAGCTGTAAATGACAAAACATAAACTTTTACTCTAGAGTAAGATATATACAACACGACATCTATGTCTTAAATATAAAAACTACATGTAAGTTATGAGATGAATTTATAAACGACATGTCTTGCCTTAACATTTATAACTTAATATGAATTAACTTTTAGGCTTAAAAGCGAATTATTACCTTCGCTAATGGGAGAGCAATGGTTTGAGTCCTCTCGTAAGGATTCAATAATTTCTCTCCCAATGCAAATAATCAAGTGTAATAAATATCTCTACTACTAATGTGAGTAAAAAAAAAGTATTTCTGAATAGAAGTGAGTCTAGGACTCTAAACTAAGTTATAATAAATTTGATGCAGGATATATCAACAGTATTTATTATTAGTTTCACTTAACATGACAAATGGGCAAATTTAGTACGGTAACATATGTGTGTGTGTGTGTAAAATAAAATATTCAAAAAGTCGATCACCAAATAATGCTAACTTCTGAAAGAAGGTGATATAAAAAGTAAAACAACATACAATAATTTATGTGCATCAGCGTATACATGTTTAGGAGAGAGAGGAAAGTCCAAATAAGAACTCCATACTCTTACTCTGTTTTAGTACTATGTCATTCAGCTAATGGGGCAACTGGGCTGGGCAAGTGACAAAAACAAAAAAGAAAAATTGAAAAACCAACTATGGATGTTCCCAGTCACATTTATATTGTATTAAGGAGTTTGTTTTTACCAAGAAGTCAAAATTCAGTACAAAAAAAAAAAATCAATTCAGGTAAAAACTGATCGAGCCCGCGCTTCTTTCTTATCGCATTCATAATATTCGTTAATCACCGCCATCATATTAAACCATCGAATCGCTCGTCCGTAGAATTAACATTTTCAAAATTCGCTTAATCTAGTTAACCCTGGTCGTTTCCTGGTGGGGGAAAACAAGTTAATCTTGGCCGTTGAAATTAAGATCTCCGTGTAATCGTCGGGGGAGTGAGAATTAAAAAAGAAAAAGAAAAAGAAAAAGAAAAAGAAAAATCTCCCTTGTCAAAAAACAGACAACTTGCTTGAGAAGGAGACACAATGATGAAGACACCTATAAAATGGAACCACGCTATTTTCATTTGTGCTTCTCAGTCTCTTCTAGCAATTAACACCGAACTCACACACACTCTCTCTCAGTCTCTCAAATTGTATCAAGGATCGCCACTCTCAAGGTAACTGCCGTTTCCATTTCTAAACGTCTCACTTAGTTTTCCGAGAAAGTGCGGGAAAAATAAAAATTGAAGTTGTGTTGTGTTTTTTAAATCAAGTCCCAAAGCTCCGATCTTTCTACATGCAGATGATGTTTATGCCGAAATTGATTCAAATTATATGAAACCACACAATTTTGTTAATCTTTTATCTTATCTGAAGCTGCTGGTGTTCACAGAGGCGAAATGTGACTTCTTTTTTATGCTTTGCTCTTGAACTGTTGTTTTGTTGAAGGCTGATTGTGATTTAAACCGATAGAGATATAATTTTGACTTAGGTCAACATTATCTTCTCATTGATCTAGTGCAGTTTGATATTTGTTGTTGGGCTTGGTTCATCGTAGTTGTAGCGGCTGAGAAACTGTAAGAAAAGTGAGTATAATAGATCTTATGCTTTCTGCGTTTTTAGAGTTATTTAGCTTGCAATGAATGAATGGTAATGGGACCTATCTTTTTGGTTATACTACATTCTGCTGTTCTTAGCAATAACTTTGTAAGGTGTTGTATTGTAGCCTTCTGTTGATGATTAATACCAATTAGACATAATATTACATCCCCCTAAAGTTTTCTATTGTTATCATCAATTATGCTGTTTTATTCCATTGTCTGCGTTAACTCAAGTGTTGAATTGGAATGTGATTGTGAAGATATCATGATAGCAGGCTGTAATTGATACTATTAGTTTTTTTGCACCAGATTTTCCTTGGAAGAGTTCACTTTATATAATATTTGTCAAATTAAACCAGTGGATTTTTTGGACTAAATGGAGCCAGAAGAAAGGGAAAAGCTATTGGTGGATGCTCAAGTTAGTTTTGGTGGATTTGACAGAAATGTTAAAGCAGCAGAGCTTGTCAAATACTTGGAAAATGAAGTTGGAGGTGTGTGGCGTTGTAGGTTGAAGACTTCTTGCACGCCTTCAGAGTCATATCCTGATTTTTGTATAACAAATACTGCAGAAGTTCGAAGAACAGATGATTATGAGAAAGTGGAGCCCCATGCATTTGTTCATTTTGCCATGCCTACCTACGTAACTCGTGCAGTGGATGCCGCAGGGCGTACGGAGCTCTTTCTGAATGGTCAAGCATTGAAGGTCAGTTTGGGCCCTGAAAATCCATTCCGCTTGAATCAGAGAGGAAGGACTTCAACTCCCTTCAAGTTACCTGATGTGTGTGTTGAAATTGGCACATTAGTTACCCGGGATGAATTTTTTGTTGCATGGAGAGGACCTG